>UWZB01000304.1:0-25354 GCA_900536885.1 Peniophora sp. CBMAI 1063 | reverse complement strand
CCACAGAATCCGTTCTATCCGTACTTCGCACGCCATCCGTACGAGCGACCCTAACGCGCCCACCAGCACCTTGGACGTTCCTCCCACAGTGGTGACCACCGCAGGGGTTAGGGTATACCGTCTCGATTTTGTTTCTGTCTGCTAGCCTCGTTTTCGCTTCCTTTTATCCGTCTCGTGTATGCAACCGGGCAGAAAACCCTCGCACCGACACGGCCTTTCCCTCTCATCCGCTCTACCATCCGCATCTGCACCTTGGTTCGGTGCCGACGGAGCTCCTATCATCGAGCTTCCATCCCATCCCAACTCTAGCTCTCAAGGAGCGCCATCTTTAGGGGCCACACCCACGCCCGAATCCTCATCAAGTTCTTTGCCCACGCTATCATCGCTTTCGAGCTCTCTTATAAGCTCGCCCGCTTCCCTGTCGCCGCGAATTTCCCCGATCCCCACAACCACCATGTCGACTGCCGCACATCGGGCCATGCCCGTTCCACATGCCCGCGAGGCACCATACTTCGATGGCAAGCGCATACGTGACTTCATCGCCCATTTAGAGGAATGCGGCCGCGCTGCTGGCCTCTCAGAGTCCGAATTGCCAAAGTTCGTCGCGCGGTACTGCTCAACCGCCGTTCGCGAGCTTGTACAGTGTTTCGAGCAATTTGCGGGCACGGACTGGGATGCTGCAAAGAAGCAGTTGCTGATCATGTACGGGGCAAACGATGAGCCCCCGCGCTATACGCTCTCAGATTTGCGCGCGTTTTGCAAGACTTCGGCTCATGCGAAGCCTTTCCGGAACCGGACTGATGTCGAAGCGTACTACCGCGATTTTCACAAGATCGCGAAACGTCTGCTGAATCAAAAAGTCATTGATGGTGCCGAACTAAACCGATACTTCTATAGAGGGCTACCCGAGCGCGTCCGCGACGATATCAGGTTGCTCATCCCGGCCACCAATCGCAAGGCCGACAATCCGCCTACAGTAGAGACCGTGATGGGCTTGGTGAAGGCCAAGTTTGACGAGAGCAATCTCGATGCGTGGGACGCTGACCTTGACAGTGGGACTGAGTCTGAAGCTGACGGCTATGAAACGGCAAACGAGGATGACTACCGTACCTCCAACCGTCCAGGGCCATCGCGTTCAGGTTCTCCTCCTCCGCCCGCTGCGTCTCAGCCCAACAAGGGTAAAGGCAAGGTCATGTTCAAACCGACGACAACCCAGATACCGGCAGCACCACCCGTCGACCCCTCCCAGCCGCGCGAGAGCTCCGTGGACACTCTGACCGACCAGTTACGAGCACTCTCCATCAACAGTCTCAACCTCGACACCGTTCTACGCGCCTTGAACAAGGATCAGATCTACGAACTCGTCACGAAAGGCACACTTTCGGCAGCGTCCAGTCCAAGTGGATCGTCAGCGCCTCTTCCGCCACCTCGCGGTTCCTCGCCTGCACAGAACCGGCCGGGTTTTCGTGAGGCGTGCTTCGTATGCGGACAGCCCGAAGCACAGCACTCCATTCAGCGCTGTCCCGAGACGCTCGCACTGATCCAGGAAGGGCTGGTACAAATCGGCCTAGATTCGATCACGCAGCGCCGTCGTGTCCTCCTTATCGACGGCAGCGAGTTGCCCATTGCGCCGCCGACACCTCCAGGCGAGGTTAGGAAACTTGCCCCATACATTCGTCACCTTGCCGCGGCGGGCAAGATTCCCCGGGCATCATCAGCAGGAACGTCAACATCGACTCCAGGAAGTCAAGCTCGCGATACGCCGCCGCACCAGCCAGCCCGGACTGCACCTTCTGCATCTTCAGGCGCTGTATCATTCATCATCGATCCGCCGACAGTAGAGGCGTCTGCACATGCTGCGGAGTCTCTGCCGCCCCACCCTGACTTCTATCTGACAGCAGACTACAGTGTCGCGCCGGTGACCCGCTCGGGCCGCGATACGGCCGCTCGGAGCAACACCGCCCCTTATCCAGAGGACAAGCGTCGTCCTGCACCAGCCAGCAAGCCGCCAAGCAGCACGCAAGCACCAACTCCGACGACTCAGCAGCCCCGGGCCCCGAATCCAGTGCCACCCGCCACCAATCAGCAGCGACCGAACCGCGCGCCACCACCGTCTGCACCCGTTCCCGTCGTTCCTCCGCCACATCCGCTCAATACCCGCGCACCACCGCGGAAGCAGCCTGCCGGTACTGATATCGATATGCGTGAAGCCGAAAAGCCGCGCGATCGATACCATTTTACTTCTAACATACAGGAGGCTGTTAAGCTGGAAGACGTCGAGAAACGGATTTGGGACCTGGATATAACCCTTCCCCTCCGAGATCTCGTTGGCATCTCACCCTTGTTACAGAAGTCGGTTACTGAGTATACTCGTGTTCGCCGCGAATATATCACGCAGAACGCACAGGGTGAGTTTGAAGCACACGTCGTCGACGCTGATCACGTCTGTCCCCAGTGTCATACAGCCTCCCTTCTGGTCTCTCCCGGTGATACCGTACACGCACCCGACACACCTGAAGATCGAGCACTCTTTGGTACGTCTGTTGCCCGCGCTTTCTCAGCTGAATCGTCGTCAGGAGCGTTTTATTCAATGGCAACTGGGCATCTTGCTGCGACTATCAACGGGTCGGCGGTGACGCTGATGCTCGATACTGGCTCGGAGCTCAACCTCATCTCTGAACGCCTGGTAGCAGCTCTCGGCCTCCCGCTTGACAGCAGCGGTTCGCATTGGCATGTCAAGGGCGTCAACGGTGGTCCAGTCCGGCTTCGCGGCGTAGTGCACAACGTGCCCATTCTGATCGGTGGACTTCTGTTCCCTCACCACTTCTTCGTCACGCGTTCGGGATCCCAACAGCAAGGTCAGCCATCCGACGACCTGTCCATCGCCTACACCGAAGAAGCCACCACCTCAACGCACGACCTTCTCTGTGGCCAACCGTTCATTCAGCACTTCAACTCCCGACTCGACTTCACTCGCTCCGGTCTCATGACGCTCCAACTCTGGACGGTTGCAGACCGCAGCAACCGTGCACCGTCAATCTCTGTCGTACTATCTAAGCCCAATAACCCGCGCAATCACGCTACGCTCATCCACGCAGCAATCGCCTTGCCAGGTGACCAACTGCCCGAAAACTCCGCCTCTGTCGAAGAAGTTGGCGATGCAGCTGCTGCGTCGTCGGCTTTTTAGTGAAGGGCACGCACGTCGGGATCCGCTGCGTGTCCACCTACGCGGCAACCCTAGGACGGTCTCTAAAGGGCCTGATGGGTGATCCCTCTTTCTCTGACTCGGATTTCTTCTCTACTGCTGATCCTCCAGACTCCTACGACTCACTGTTTCGCCACGCCTACTACACAACTGAAAACCCAACACCGTCTGCTACTCTCTGGTCTCTCCGAAATCTCCGTGAGCTTTCATCTTCCGCGCCCCAAGTTCACTCGTCTTCTGCAGCACGTCGCAAATACAAGCCTGTCGACCGGAAGTATCGTCCCGTCCCAACCTACTATCCCAACCCCCGCTCTCAACAATTTAAACCTATACCCGCACCTGAGCTACAACCGCTCACACACTTTCCCCCCACTCGCGCTAAGTTCCCTTTTTCCAATCGTATCACTCCCGAACGTCTTGAACTACTTATGTCCAAGATTCCCGAAGGCTTCCTCTCCGATCAAGAACTCGACCTTGTCGCGCACGTCATCAGTCAGCACCAGCAGGCCTTTGCGTTCGACTACTCGGAGAAAGGCACCTTTTCCCGAGAGTACTTCCCAGAGTACGAGATTGCGACCATCGAGCACACACCTTGGCAGCAAGCACCCATCCGCGTACCAGCTGCGCTAGAGAAATCCGTGCGTGCAGAGATTCTTGATCAGGAAGCTAACGGCCGCTTCGAGATGACCACGTCTAGCTACCGCAGCGCGATCTTCGCCGTCGAAAAGAAGAACAAGGGTGTACGGCTCGTACTCGATCTGCAACGGCTCAACGGTGTTACCATCCGCGATGCCGGCCTTCCACCGCGCATGGACGACTTCGCCGAGAGCTTTGTCGGCTACGCCATCTACGCCGTCTTGGATCTTTATTCCGGATTCGACGCTGTTCCACTGGCGGAACGATCACGGCCCATGACCGCCTTTCACTCCATCATCGGTCCTCGGCAGCAGACCACTCTCCCACAAGGAGCTACGAACGCGCCAACAGCCTTCCAGCAGCGCATGGACCATACACTTATCCGGATGAGTGCAGTCGACAAAGCTAAGCCATTCTTCGACGACTGTGGCGTCAAGGGTCCGCAATCGACCTACGAAAACGCGCCGCTCGAGGATAACCCCCACATCCGACGGTTTGTCTTCGAGTTCTGCGAGACATTAGCTGAGTTCCTGGCCACCCTGGTCCTTGCCGGCGTTACAGCATCGGGTTTGAAGTCAACGCTGGCTACGCCACTACTCGACATCGTTGGTACTCTCGTTTCTCTCTCCGGCTGGCAGCTACACCATGGGATCGTCAACAAGGTCCTCCGTTGGCCCCAGCCAGATACGCGCTCGGAGGTTCGCGGCTTTTTGGGCACCACCGGTTGCGGGCGACGTTGGATTCGCAACTACTCGCTCATTGCCAAGCCCCTGACACTTCTACTGCGCGGCGCAGAAGCCGACTTCTACTTTGGCGACGATGCCCGCGCTGCGATGGACAAGCTCAAACATCTCGTTACACATGCTCCGGTGCTGGTACGTGTTGATTATGAACTTGCCGCCACTCACAGCCGCCTCTCCCGCTCCTCGGAGCATGGCCTGATCATTGTAGCTGTTGACGCATCCATGTACGGTGCCGGTTGGGTGCTATATCAAGTACTGATCAAGTCCGCGACGTCAAGAACCACGGACACGGAACCAGCACCCTCATCAGCGCCGGAACGCAAGCACGTGGAGCGCCACCCAGCTATCTTCGGCAGCAGGACGTTCAATGCTACTGAATCCCGCTACTCGCAGCCAAAGTGCGAACTATACGGTGTCTTCCGAGCCGTCAAGGACCTTCGTCACCGGATCTATGGTGTATACTTCGTGCTTGAGGTCGACGCCAAGTCTCTTATCGAGATGATTCGCAGGCCCGATCTACCGGGTTCCTCGGAAACCCGCTGGCTGACGTCCATACAGACCTTCGACTTTGATGTGCGTCACGTTCCAGCTACAGCGCACGAGGCACAAGATGGCCTCTCCCGTCGCCGGCGAGCCGCAGACGACAGTTCCGACTCTGAGGGTGATCAGGATGAGTTTATTGACCGCGTTATCGATGCCTTTTACGCTACAGGTCCGCTCCCTACGGCCGAGGCACAGGATCCGCCTTTTGGCCGCACCACCGCGCCAATCGTACCGAACCGTCTCCTCAAGCATCTTATAGCCTGTCGCATCGCCCGTGGACGAGCCGCTCTGAGTCGCTCCCAGATCAACCTCTCTATGGACCTCGATCTCTACCACTATCGGGAAGTAGAACCGCGTATGGGTATCCCGCTGCCGCCACCGCTCGACACCCAGTTCGAAGCAGACGACCTCCGCCAGGGCTCCCTACTTACCCACAGCCTGCTACGTGTGGACTCAACTGCTGGTATGATCGAGACGCTGGAGCTGCAGACTGACCCATTCCGCATCCGCAAGGCCGCTCTGGAGCTCTCTTGGACGACCACTCAGCCCGATTCCCACTCGGATCTGGCCCAACTTCCACACATTGGCGTCATTTACGAGTCAATGCATTGGCGCGGGGACACGGTGCGCAGTCATTACGCTGGTTTCTTTGATTCGGGTTCGGCATTCGCGCATCCTTTCTATGACGAGCACGTTCGCGCTGACGGCGCCGGCGGCTTTGTCCCTCTCTTACCATGGTCGGTTCTTACAGCGCCGAAGTTTGAGGACAGGGGCTCGGATACGATCGGTTTTGTTTCGAGTGTCGGACACAAGTTTGGCACCTTGGACGAGGACTCGCCGGAGATGTGGGCAGAAGTCCGCGCTTTCTTAAAGGATGGAGTGCTTCCGTTGCGTCTGAAGGGGGCGTCCGAGCGCGATGTTCAGCGCTTTGCGCGGAAAGCTAACCGTTTTGTGCTTGCTGACCCGCTATCCCCCGGCGCGCCTCGCCGCCTTTTCCTAGTCGAACGGAAAAACGGCAACGACTCCCCACCTCTGCTTGTGATCACTGACCCGGATCGCCGCGACGAGATCATCGCGGAAGCTCACAATACCTGCGGACATCAAGGACGCGATTCAACATATCGGCGCATCGCCGACAGGTATTACTGGCCCAACATGTTCAAACAGGTCGACTACTTTGTGCGGTCCTGCCTCGCGTGCCAGCGCTACACCCGCCGGAGGACCCATATCCCATTCAAGCCCGCGCACACCGAGCTCGGGGTACTCCGGACTTTCGGGCTCGACGTTATACACATGCCCCGCGGCATACGTTCGAACGGCACAATCGCTGAGTACATCGTTCATCTTGTGGACCTTGCATCAGGCTGGGCGGAGGCATCGGACCTTACCAACGCGAACGCACGCTCGGTCGTAGCTTTCCTGCTGCGCGACGTCGTTTCCCGTTTTGGTTCTGCTATCCGCATCGTCACTGACCAGGGTACCGAGTTCGTCAATGACCTGGTGGCCGAGTTCACTCAGCAATCAGGCCTCACCGTTGTATTCTCTTCTGCTTACCATCCAGAGGGGAACGCTGTAGTCGAGCGCTCGCACCAATCGCTCCAGTGGGGGTGCATCAAGGCCGCCGCCGAGCATCCGCAATACTGGCCCCGCTATCTCTCCGCCACACTTTGGGCTGTGCGAACGACGACGTCACGTACGACGGGCCTCAGTCCCTACTACATGGTATACGGGATGGAGCCCGCCTTCCCGTACGACATGGCTGACGGCACCTGGCACTGGATCGACTGGTTCGCCGTCATCGACACCACCACCCTCATCGCGGCCCGAGCACAACAATTCCATTTGCGGACGGGTAAGGTCGATGACGCACTTGAACGGCTGACCGCAGCACGTCGGCGCGCCATTGAGGACATGAATAGCCGCCGTGGCACTCTCCTCGACTTCCGCGAGTTTACCGCCGGAGTATGGGTCATGTTGGAACATACTGCGTTGAGAAATCGCCACGGCGCAAAGGATGTCCCCATCTGGGCAGGACCGTACATCATTCACCGGGTCGTCACGCCAGACACGTTCCTCTTGCGCGAGCTTGATGGCACAGTCATGCGAGGCGCTGTAAGTGTTCACCGTCTGCGCATGTTCTTCTACCGCTCGCGACACCAGAGTATCCGCGGTGTCCTCCCTGACGCACAGACCTCCACGACCGCCACGGTCACTTCTGAACCGTTCACGGAGCATGTCGTCATCTGCGCCGCATCCGTCCTTCCGGACAACGCCGACCTTGTCTACTATGATACGGAGTGGCCGCACGGCATCCCTCGCCGGACACCCCAGCCCTGCTTTCCACTTGCCCGCCAGGACTTCACCGTCGCGGAGGATACGTACCGTACACGTGCGGTCAACATCTCTTTGCATGTCTTCATGCAGCGTCAAGGCCGCATCGTCTTCCGCGAGGCATACGAATGGGCGAACATCGGAGCTGCGCGCCTCTCGGGCATTTCATACGGCAACATGCCGAGGGAGTATTTGTTCGCAGCCGCCGACCTAGCTTCTACCGGGTACAAGTGCATCGACGGCCATCTACTACCCCCGGACAACGTCTACGAACACGCCCTCGCCACAGGACAGCGCGCACTTCCGGACCTGGCCAACCGTGCGATGTTCCCCGACCCTGTATGGGGCGGCTCGCCGCCTGAATGGGCGACCTATCGTGGAGCGGCTTCAATCATCGGTCTGCTCACGCCACCCTCTGCAATGCCCGACGACTTCGTGGTCACGTTCAGCCGCCTGTGACGGTCCCCGCTACTACTTCTTCCTCCGTACGCCCTGTACTTTATTTCTTCTTCTTTTCTTCACTCCTTCTTGCTACGACTTCGCCGATGTCGGGGTCGACATCGCGAACTTGCCGCCACTGTGGTAGTATCCCCGAGCATGCTCGTGGACACTGCCCAAGACGTATGAGCTCGCGTGGCGCGACGCGCGCAAACTTGAACGCGTTCACGCGCGTCGGGCCCCTATCCACGACTTCCACCACGGCTTCATTATTTCTAACCTTTACAGGTCCCACCATCACCACCGTTACCCCTTCTACCCGACCGACATCACTGCCAGGCATCGGCACCGCGCTCCCGCGCCCAAACACGAGTAGCTCGGTCCCGAGCGGCCACGCGTTCGCGATCGGCCGCGCTCTCGCCGCCGCGCTCGCGCCAGCCATGGCTGCGACTATCAGCAATATCGAGGGATCATGGAGGATGGTTTAGGCGTCGTTACCGTGTTCCTGCTCACCTTACTTTACCTCTACCTTACAGCTTCGGCATATTCCTCCCATCTCGAACCCACTTTCCGACGAACGAGCGACACGCCGCTCCTCTCCCTCGCTGTCACCAGGGCTGCTCCTCTTCTCGTAGCCGTGCACGGGCTTGGGGAACCCACGCACGCTCTGTTGCGGGCCAGAGCACGAGAATGAGTCGAGCAAGCCGGTACGAGACGGGTCTCCAGCGAGGCGAGGCTGCCGGCATCGCGAAGTAGTCTACTCGCCCCTGATCTCCATACGGTCTCTTTCTCGTGCTGCTTTTTATGCTTTTCATGTGTCCTGTTCCTTACTTTACTGCTTGGCGCCGTCGGAGGGGCGGGCGAGCATTCTCGTCTCTTATAACGATTGTATCCTCGAAATGAGAATTCGGGCTTCCCTTTTCCCCTCAAGTCTGAACCTCTAACGGCGCCCTCGCCGGTATTCAAGGTTCAAGCCTCTTCGGAAAGCCAACGTCCTCCTGATTCGCATCGTCGCGCACGTTCAAGACTTCGGTTGCGATTCCAGTTGCCCGACCAATACTTCCCTCGGTCACCCTTATCCTCCCTCGGAGACTTCTAGCAGTAGTACTAGTGGATAATACATATCGGTACGCCGTAGCCGTACCGCTCGTAAGCTAACTGGATTCCACAGAATCCGTTCTATCCGTACTTCGCACGCCATCCGTACGAGCGACCCTAACGCGCCCACCAGCACCTTGGACGTTCCTCCCACAACGGTAACTCGGACGTTCGATTGTGTTTTTACGCCCCGAGGTACGGAACAGCCATACGATACGTTACTCAGTACGTCTTTGGAGTCCGCTTCCATCGCTTGTTTCGCTACTTAAACTGTCTCGCGACCGCTTAGGCTTCAACTTCACACTACGACAAGGATGGGCGCACGACATTGAAACTGATCCCACCTCGACTATACTCTTCAAAGATTCATATTTCTATCGAGATACGCCGGGCCTGTCGAAGGACGACCCGCGATTGCCAGAATATCTGAGGGAGCCTATGAGCTTCACGCACGATCAACTGCATATCTTCGGGAAGGAGCTTCTCACCAGCTTTGTCGATCAGTTGGAACGTGGGTCGAACGGCACGGACGAGCAGGATATGAGTGTGGAACAGTAGTAGGTGATTGATGAAGGTGGACCTTTGCTTTGGATTTCTTGCTTTGAGACTGCTTTGTCTTACGTATGTGCTCTCCGTAATGCTAGTGCGCCTGTTCTTCGTGTCGATACGTCTACGCGAAGGTGCACAGTACTCAGAATGATAGGCAGACGATAAACGGGTGACAAGCACCGACGCGTGACGTCACAACAACATGTTGCGCGCGAATGGCCCGGCAACGGCGCATCTTCGTCCTACACTCCTCTGCCGAGGGCTGGGCTAGCTCCGTATAGTAGGATTCCTATGAGAATGAAGGTCTGATTGTGTAACCTATATGCACAGCGTGCCGCAGCGCCGAGCAAACGACGCACGTGTGTGCATGCTTCCGAGCCGCTTCTCCCGGTACGCCAATCACCATGGCGGCGGCTTTGCAGGCCAACCAGCGCGCTGAGCGCATCTATAAGATATCTGCGCGGGGCATATCGCCGACTTCTGACCTTCGCAGCTTTTCTGCTCGCACCCATCGCGTCAAGCGTGCGGCACACGTTTGAGCGCGCCCCTGTGGATCCTATCTCCGCGCCTGCGAAGGTCGTAGACTCGTGGTACCAGTCCTAATGAAGATGGTCTCTTCGACTAGCGCGCGCTCCCTACTTCTGAGCCTCATGTTGAGCCTCGCTTGGAGCGCGCAGTCCAGCTTCGTCGCCGCCCAGCTGCCCATCCCTGCTCAAAACACAAGCAACTGGGCGCAATACGATCCGTTCTTCCCTGTTGAACCCTACGCGGCACCACCGGACGGGTGCACAGTCACACAGGTCAACCTGGTATGTACCCTGCTGGATGTCGAAGATTTCAGCCTGACATTGAAGGGATGTAGCTCCAGAGACATGGTGCGCGATGGCCGACATCCGGCGCGGGGGGACGACAGGCAGATACTCTAGCGCGGTTGCAGGCGGCGGGACCATTCACCGATCCAAAGTATGAGTTCTTGAACACCTTCGTGTACGATTTCGGTGTCGACGACCTGCTGCCGTTTGGAGCGAATCAGTACGTCAAAGCACTTCGTCGCTTCCGATGAGAGGACTCACACTTTGGATCAGGTCTCAACAGACAGGCGCCGATATATTCAATCGCTACTCTGCGCTAGCCGATGAGAACAATATCCCCTTCGTGCGCGCGGCGGGCGACCAACGCGTCGTCGACTCTTCGACCAACTGGACTGCGGGCTTTGGGGACGCTTCCGGGGAGACCGTACTCCCTGTACTTCAGGTTGTGCTCTCAGAGGACGTGAGTGTTATCTATGTTCTCGCGTGTATTACCTGTAGACCAATACCGCTTGCAGGGCAACTGCACTCTCTGCAACAAGATGTGCCCCAACCAGGTCGACGGCGACGAATCCACAACCTGGCTAGGGGCCTTTGCGCCGAATATCACTTCACGATTGAACGCCGCGGCTCCAGGCGCCAACCTCTCCGACAGCGACACGCTTAACCTCATGGACATGTGTCCATTCGACACACTGAGCAAAGGCGTCGCCAGTCCCTTCTGCGACCTCTTCACGGCTGAGGAGTACGCGTCGTACGAGTATTACTACGATCTTGACAAGTACTACGGCACGGGTCCCGGCAACACCCTTGGTCCGGTCCAAGGTGTCGGATACGTCAATGAGCTCCTTGCTCGTCTGACTGGCAAAGCCGTCCAGGACGAGACGCAAACGAACCGCACGCTCGACAGCGACCCCGCAACATTCCCATTCAACCGCACCTTCTACGCCGACTTCTCGCACGACAACACCATGATACCCATCTTCGCTGCGCTCGGTCTGTTCAATTCCACCGCGCTCGACCCGCTCTCGCCGGACCCGAATAGGCTGTGGGTGAACTCGAAGTTGGTGCCGTTCTCTGGCCATATGACGGTCGAGAAGTTGGACTGCTCTGGGAAGGAGTCGGTCAGAGTGCTGGTGAACGATGCGGTGCAACCGCTGGAGTTCTGTGGGGGAGTTGATGGCGTGTGCGAGCTTGAGGCGTTTGTGGAGAGCCAGGTGTATGCGCGGGAGAACGGGCAAGGCGACTTCGAGCTGTGCGGATTCGTTCCATCGTAATATCCATGTACATATTTTCTGTGCTAGTACTTTTCCTACTGCTTCCGCCTAGCAACACTGGCTTTACCTCGGGCCCACATACTCTATTGAGGGATTATTTCTCGAGATCAAGGTCATCATACGTACTTTTGACTGCCGCTCCTGGCTGATCTCTGCCAATCATCTCGCGTCAATCACGGCGCGCGACGCGTGTTATCGCGGCATATACACGACGTGCCCGGTCTGAGCCCGAACCTTGACCTTGTCCGCTACCTCCACCACCATGCCGTCCAGCGACGACGTGCAGTACTACGTCGAGCGCGTGGAGAACTACGTGTACGCTTCTGCGACAGCCGTCGCCAATGAGGTTCCTCACATAGGCGAGAGCGTTAAGCGCCTGTGGGCCGACGTCACCCGCTATGGACCGAAGCTGCCGGATATTAAGCTGCCTGGTCTGGGCGAATTCGAGATTCCACCTCCTCCGCCACCACCGCCGCCTCCCCGGTCCTTTTGGGACAGATCGACGGATTGGGTAGCGGACCATCCGTGGACGGCTACTGGGATAGGCGCTGGCGCTGTTGGGGCCACGCTCCTGGTCGGCTATAAGGGTCTGTTGGTGCACCGCGGCAGGAGAACTGGGAAGGGAAAACATTCCAGTGATAGGAAGCAGGTTGTCGGTATGTCGTCTCATTCAAATATACTGTACGACAGTACTCAACGGGATCAACAGTCGTGTTGGGCGGCGATACTCCGCTTGCGCTGACGCTCATCCATGAATTGGAGCAGAAAGGCTACATCGTAATCGCTAGCGCTTCTACTTCGGATGCGGCTAGCGAGATTGAGCACCAAAGCCACGGATACGTGCGCGCACTCGTCCTCGATCCCTTACTGGTGAGATGGACATCTAGCGGTGTATATCACAGAGGACTGATGCGTTATCTAGCCCGACAGTGTGCCCAACTTCTTACGATTGCTGGTGTCGGCGTTATCAAGACGTTTCCCCATTGATGCTGGCGGTGATCCACATGCCTCGCCAGCCTCGATGCCCTACATTCACTCAGTAATCTCACTGCTCGGCCTATCTTCGCCCGCTTTGCCGCCACCAGGGCCCCTCGAGCATCTACAGCTCGTAGACGACTATATGCCGTACTTAACCACGACGCACATCGTCCCCCTTATGGTCGTGCAGGCTCTTCTCCCGCTCCTTCGGTCCTCTTCGCATATCAATGGCAAAGGGAAGAAGAAGAGCGTCGTATTCTGCGTGCCCGCCGCCGATGCACGCGTGGGGCTTCCCTTCTCCGCCGCGAGCGCGATGAGTGCAGCAGCAACTGCGCGTGGAGCCGAGGTTCTCCGTCGAGAGATCGCCATGGCGGCTGCCACGGGAGGCGCATCGACGATGAAGGACATCAACGTCGTTGTGATGGATGTTGGCCACATTCAGAGCCCTACGCCCACTCGCCGTCGGATGCTCGGTCACGATGCACACAATGACCTGGAGGCATGGACAGAGTCTGAACAGCTCGCATACGGTCCGGCATACAAAGCCATGACTGAGCCGACTACGGGCAGAGTCGCCTCCGTGCGCCGTCGCCCATCGCCGCCTCAGGTGTTCGTGGACAAGGTCGTCGAGGTGGTATCGCACGGTCGCAAGCGCTCAGCAAATGTCTTCGGCTATCATATCCCGCTCTACTTCCTGCCAAACCCCTTCTTGTGGGGTGGCCGCTACGCAGTTGGTGCCGGAGGTGCGCGTACAATTGCAATATTCTCACAATACGTTATTGACGGTTCGCCGCATAGCCTTTTCTTACACGCTAGCATCCAGCTTGCCTCACACTCTGCTAGACGTCATCCTCAACCTGCCGTACCTGCTTATGTCTATTCGCAACGCACTCCTACCGGTCCCGCCACTCGTCACTATTCCCAGACAGCCACTGCCTGAGCCCACGCCCGCGCAGCCAGCACCTGTAGCCCAGACCGAGTCTGCGCCCACATCGGACCACGCCGAGTCGGATGTTGGATCTGACGCTGATGTTGAGAGCAATGCGAGCTCCGGTGCGAATTCGGGCGTGGAGAGTAGCTGGATTAGCCTGGGCGGATCGACGACCAATAACCCCTGGAAGCGTGAATGAGTGATGCCCTGATCCGCTCGTTATTTGAGATGAACGAGATGTACTATAAAGCTTGCCTTTGCATGCGTACTGAGATTATGTCTGTGGATATCTGTACTACTAGTTGCTCAACCTCAAATCGCTGCGCTTATAACCCTCACTCCCTTCATCGCCTTACGCCATAGTAGGACATGCAGCAATGCATACATCGTCACTCAGCAAGCCGACAGATACGTGAGTAGTGAGAATATGTGGCGCCGCTGGGAAGTATCCCGCCCACGGGTAACGTGGATCCATCTTGCTTCATACCATCACAACACACGCACTGGAGCCGTCTGGCAGCGCTGCACGCACTTGATCCCATGACGCGTGCGCGCATGTTCAACAGTGGCGGAGGCTGTTCTCCATGAGCTATCTATAAATCCTCGGGTCCGGCGGGCTGGTAGAGCATTATCAACCTTCTCCGACATACCCTGCGCCGCATCTCTCCCCACACTCTAATCATCAACGGTGAGGGCCTTCGACTTCGGTCCCGCTGGTCTTCCAGGACGCTGATCACCTATCCCGCTAGGTTCAGCTACCATCTCCATCGACCTCCTATAGACTAATAATATCGTACAACAATCACCTTTACAATGGGTAAGCCAGCCCCCAGTGCTACGATCTGCATCGTCGGCGCTGAACCGAACGTCGTCATCTCCAGGCATATCATTTTGGCTTGTCCCTACTGTCTACGAGACCGACACGCTCAGGAAGATCACCTCTCTGCGCCCAGTGCCAGCGAAATCAGCCTCCTCGTTTCCGAAGTTCCACCCACACGTCACCCTCGCCTCGATCCCTCTGCCAAACGAGCCTGACCGCGATCTACTCGCTTTAAGGCTACGAGAGAGCATCCCTGTCGGCACACCGGCGCTCCCTCTGACATTTCAGTCTGTCGAGGCAGGCGACACTTTCACGCGTTCTGTATACGTGAATATCAAGCCGACTTCGGAGCTCATGCATCTGCATGCTGAGATACATACGACGCTGGGACATTCGCCAAACACGCCGAAGTTCCCACATATGTCTCTATTCTACATCGGTGAGGTTCTCCAGACTTTCTTCGAAGTATGCGTCGCTGACAGGGTCATGCAGGAGATGAAGATGCCGACGCGCGCGTTCAGACGCTCGAGGAGCTTGAACGCATGGGCGTCGTGGTGCAGGGCGAGGATCACGCAACACTTGACGCGCGTGTCCTTGATGGTGTCGACAAGGACGCCATAGCGCACCTCGACGGATTCACCGCTTCAGAGATCTGGATCGTGCGCATCGAAGGTGCGGTGGAGGATTGGGCAGTCCTCGACAAGATCGTTCTCTCCACTGGCGAGAAGTCGCATCATTATGGCTTTGCGCACTTCAGGGAGGCCTATCATGAGATGAAGGACGCGATGCATGCTCGTGGCGAATGAACGACGGTTGATTATAGCGCTTCTATTACTGTACTGATCGGTAGATGATGTGTACGAGACAAGATGTGCATATAGAGAATGGATGCTCTTGAGCTTAAGTATGAAGAGGAGAGAAGCGGGGAGGGGAGACATGGGTGATCGGAGATGGTAATGCTACAGTTCAGGGGAAGGAGAGCGACGGAGACCTATTGATACAGCACCGAGAATGCAGAAGGTATGGGCAGAATAGAGGTATGATGTGTTGAACGAAAGTGTGTTTGTCGTAAAGAGAATCAAGCCGATGCGGTGGTTGTGGGCGGAATGCCCAAACCCTCGACCATGGACGGCTTGCGCATAGGCGCGGCACCATCCTCGGCATGACTCTGCTGTGGGTCGAATGCGCTGTACAAAGGCAGCTGCTCAGAATGATCGATCTTCCTATCGCCATTCGAGTGGTAGAGCTGGTTGTACACGGGAAGGTCGTATGCCAGCAACGGAGGCATGGAGATAGACGAAGTCTGGGGCGCAATATCACGGACTGGCTCAGTGGGCGCGACAACGGACGGGCGCGTGCGAATGATCTCCAGCGGGAGAGTGAACGCGAGGCGCTCAACGCACGCATCGGCACCGTCTTCCTCCGTCCAGGCAACGCAGATGTTGATTGTCATCTGGTGGCGGACAGAGAGCCACGGCCCAGCCGTATCCGGGCGAAGAGTACGGGCACCAACCCAAGGGAGCGGCTCTGAAGAAGCGCGCTCGAGTGGGATGGAGGTCTGTACGGCGTACCAAGCGACGGCATCGCCAGAAGCGTCACCTGTGCGGGGCGGGATATCGCCATGGGGAATGTCGAGGGCGGAGCGCTCAAGCTTATAGCGGACGATCTTTGCTTCGGGCAGCAGGGAGAAGGTGTCGCAGAGCGTGAAGTTCTGGCGCGCGGAACAGAGTCCTACGTCGAACATAGTGTGCATCGGATGCGGCTGGCGGAGTTCGACGTTGGGTGGCTGCCTGGACATTGGAGGTAGAGGATAGCGCTCTCCCCAAGAACCGAGATCAGTCCTGCGACATTTGTCAACTTGATGATCTCATCCATTCAGTTTGTAAGGCTTACCTGTACTTCTCGATTTGCTCGAGCTTGGTAATCATGACACTATCGAAGCGTAGGCGCGCTGCATCTTCGTCGCTGAGGCCCGGAGCGCGCATCCGCACGAAGAAGGGGAACTCTTCTTGGTCCATTGTCACATACTCCGGTGCTGAGATGACGATTTCGAGCTTGTCGAGAACCTCGCGCGGGACACCGATGGGGCCCTCAGGCAGATTTGCCTTGACGATATAGTTGGTCATCATAGCGCTGGTGGGGGATGCTGTACTGTAGCGGTTGATGATGACGGGACACGGCGCAGCTTCAACGACGCGGGTGCGCAGGAAGCTGGGCGTGCACAGCGACATCCAGCTTGTAGTGGCAGACCTGTCTTCAAGCGGAATCGCGGTGGCCGTGCAGTGCAACGCGTAGGAGGTCCCAGGTGTCGCAGTTGAGATATCACCGAAGATGTCGCTCGGAGGTAGCCACCCAGGTAGACGTAGGTCAAAGGTGATGTTCCAAGTTGCGCCATCTTCGAAGTCGTCTGCGCAGAGCTCGATGGGGCACGAAGGCGTGACGAGGCTCTTGTTGATCGTGCACAGGCGCACAGCAGAGTAGCCAGTTGTCGACGTATACAGCTCCGACTGGCCTTCGAACGTCAACGCGAGCGACTTCAACAGCATGCGCGCGGGCGCGGGCCGCTTGCCGAAGATACCGACGGTTGGACGGAGGGATACGGCGACGTGGCCCGAGAGAGAGTAGGAGGATCTGCGCGGTGGTCAATATGTTTGCCATATCTCGAGACAGGATTGCTAGCACTCACGCCTGGTCGGCCGGGCCATACATGCTAATAGAGGCATTCAGAGGAACAATCTCAAGGTTCAGTGCCATCGCGAAAGACGTCGCGGACGTAGATTATAGAGACAAGAAGGGGAATAGAGGGTGCGGGGCGTGAAGGTGAGCCATCACCTTATTGAGCCGCAGGGTTTATAAGACACATGAGGTAGCCGCCTGCAGGAGACAAAAGAACAAAGGCGTCTGCAAGACTAAAGGCCGGCGCTCAAATCAAGCGCTATCAGGTTAGCGCCGGGCACGATTATCGTGATTCCGCAGGAAGTCAGGAACGCCTCGCCCAAAACGGATGTTTGATTGAGGGCCACTCGAACGGGAACAAGGCATGTGTGAATATGACCGTGCCGAACTGGATCATCCCCTTGTCCTTCCCTATTCCCACCGTTTTGGAAGGGTCTACTGGCAGGCTAGCTGAAGGGCATTAGACGTGTATCATGGAGGGGAAGCATGATGCGTAGCTGTCCGGGCATCAGTGCCGCACAAAGGGATTGCTGTGAAGGGCACGGCGCTGCTTCGCGCCTGCACGATGTGAGCAGGCAATTACGGCTTCACAATCCGAGTCAGCTGTATATGCGGACGCATCCTCATGTTCGGCCATCTAGAGGCACAGCATTGGCGGAGACATATCCAGATGCAGGATAGGGGAGTTCGTTTCCTGCACGACACGGGAGGTAAGGGACATTCACGAGTGCCGTCCCGTTGTATTGGTGGCGCTCATTGCATTGCCCGTCAGAGTTGGACCACGGAGATGGACAACCGTCAAACGCAAAACAGGACCGTTGATAGGAATGCGCTGCGTATAGGATTGGAATAGCAGACAAGATCTGGGCCACCTGAATTTGGCGGAAGCATAAGCTACGCAAAGACCTTTGAAACAGCCAGCTCGTCCTCCGGAAGCACCCGTTTCTCCTTGCGCCCCGCGCGTTCTGCCTGTGCGAGCTTGCGCTCGCGGTAACGGTCTCCTTTCTCGCGGCGCGTCGCAGACCGGACAACAGCAGGAGGCACGAATTCTGCGGGTACTGTGAGTGAGCGACAATTGGAGAGATCGTGTGATATGATACGCACCTGGATTCGCGAAAACAGTCGCTCCACCAAAAGCACCTTCGAAGATACGGATAGGCGTCATAACGAAGCGAGGGCCAATCTCCACCAGGCTGGTCTGCGGAGGACCATTGGATTGTAAAGGGTCCTTCTCAATGATCTAGCCAGGGTCAGGGATTTGCAGGGTGGATCAGTAAGATGGGATACGTACTTGGAAATTGCGGAACCAGATCTTGTTGTCGAGCAAGGAAAATGTGAGGATATGGTCGACGAACGGCTTTGCCCTTCTAGCTGTCGGGGGAACACCAAATATCTGGAAGGGCATGAGCGTTGGCGCACGCTAAGTCATGATTATACTCACATGCGTAAACATCTCCTTTATGAGTTTACCCCACTCTGTCTCGTCAAATGCAGCGTCAAAGCTGAGAACGCCTCGAGACCCTTTCAAGCAGTTCCCCGTCATCTTCAATTCGTCCATGGTGTGAATATTTTGAACGTGCAGCTTTACGCTGGGCCCGTTTGGCGTCTTGGCTGCCCACATATACAAGTCTTCATGCCTCCGTGCCTCAAAGTACAGGGTGTTGTTACAGTTGTTGAGGTCGGCGAGTTCGGGTAAGAGCGAAAGCTGGTTTTTGGAGTCGAGCTTCGAATCTATTCATATGATTAGTATACGCGGAAAGAATAGTGATTGGAGGCCGCACCCTTTTTGACGTGCGGTAGTAACGCCTCGATATCTCCCATTAAGTGACGCATGCGGTGGGTGACACCGCGGGATGAGAGCATCAGGACGCGCTGCTTATTTTTCTGCTTTTTCGCCACAGGCGCGCTCGCAAGTGCGTCCTCCTCCTCGACATCCATAGCCTCCGCTTTGCGTTTGCCCTTGCCCTTCGCACCAGCCTTAGCCGCGTTTTCAGTCTGAGCCTTGAGTAAAGTTGACATGGTAGCGAGAGTAAAGGCTGTCGAACGCTGTTGGCGGTCAGAGTCAAGGGCGCCTGCGCCGCGCCGCGCGCTCGAGGAACTTTTCCAACCCTAACCTATGTCCCCTTGACCATTGCTTCACGCCCGTACATACTTCGCATCGCCTCAAAAGTGTTCCAACCAGGAGACAACCAGCAGACTACCGCAGTCTGTGTTAAAACCTAGCAGATGGTGATAATTACCGTTTAATCGGCACACTCGGTCCGATAGCCGACCACGTGTTCGAGCCGCGCTCTCGGACGCGATCAATTCCCACCCTCGCGGAGGTGTGGTTCAGACGTTGATCTTGTGCAGCGACCTTCACTTGAACCCCCACCTCCACCGCGACTATCACTATCGTGCAGTCATGATCTCAACACGCCCGCATTCCGCTGCGTCTAGCAGCTCTTTGTCATCTCTCACCAGCTCATCCGCCTCAACCTCGTCCTCCAAAAGGTCTTTCTATGAGTTCGCTTCGGCGTCGAGCTCCATGTCCTCACTGGAGTGCAGCGCGTCAGAACGCTGCAATTGCAATCTGGTCAACAATGCTCGCCTTGAAAGGCTTCACTCCGACCACGCTCTCTCCACACAAGGGCTCTGGCACGGGCCATTGTCTATCCAAGAGTGGCAGGAACATTTTATGCCTGCAAGCGACGTTACCCCACGCCACATCGATTTCAGCGACCTTCCCCAAGATCATAGCGCAAAGGCTATAGTGAGTTCTCTGCCTGTCTTGTTGAAGTATCTGTTTTGAATACTTTCTACAGGCCGAACGCATATCCGCCAGCGGCGTATGTGCGAATGTCTTCCCTCGCGCCACAGTGGCCGTACACGGCAAAGACCATACCACCAACACCATGCTTTCACCCGATATCGCCCTTCTATCTGTCGACTTGGAGATGGATCACGACAGTCTTCACGTGCGCGACGAGCTTCTCGGTGCCACCCTCGCTTTCAGTGTGGTTGTGACTGAAGAGGAAGACCCCTGCGCCTTTGCCGAGGATACCGTTGACACGGAGAAGGCTGCGGCCACGCGCGGTCGGATCGCCGCCATTGCGCGCGCCATCTACGTCAATTCCCATCGCATCTTTGGCTACGCTCTGGTCCTCATGCCAGAGCGCGCGCGTCTCGTCCGCTTCGATCACAGCGGGATAGTCTTCACCGAACTCTTCTCCTGGCGCACGTCCGACGATCTCGCCACCTTCCTTACGCGGTTCGACTGCATGACGGCTGCCGAACGCGGCTGTGACACATCCGTGGAAACTATCCCGTCGAGTTCTCAGGAAGCGCAAGACGCCATGGATATTCTCAGCCACTCCGATGTTCTACCTGAAGGAGTGATCAAGTCTGCGGTGATCCCAGACGACCATCATGGCGACCTATCCCTCGTCCACGTCTACGATGACGACTCGAAGACTTGCCATCGTGTCGTGGTGCACAAGCCAGTAAACTCCTCCGAGTTCTACATCGGCCGCTCCACACTTGGTTACTATGGAGTGGACCTGGACGAGGGGGCGGTCGTATACGTGAAGGATACGTGGCGTATCAATTCTCGCTGTGCAGCACCAGAGGCGAAGACGTATCGGAGGCTCAACCAGCACAAAGTTTCGAATCTGCCCGGTTTCTACCACGGGGGCGATGTGCCACTGGATACTCCCTCTCTCCACCACCCGACTCACAGTACCACGGCGCAGTCGACTTTTGTGAGCGACTTTGTGGACGGCCATCCACAACACAATCGTCAACATTCCGCCACGGGAAATGATTCACGGCGACACATCCATCACCGCCTCCTATTCTCTCGCATAGGCAGGCCGCTCAACACGTTCAAGAGTACCCTCCAACTGTGCACAGCACTTCGACATGCTATGCAAGGTGCGTATGTGCGCCACCTTCCTCTGGATGCGATTAACGCCGTGAATTAGGCCACAGCGAGGCATACGAAAATGCCCAGATCTTGCACCGCGATATCAGCGGCGGCAATGTTCTGATTGATAAGAGTGGTCGGGGTATTCTCATTGACTGGGATATGTGCGTCTGGCGCGAGAACGTGGAGGAGATGGAGAGGATAGGACAGCCAATCGTGCGTATCCAGTGTCTATCTGTTATCGCTTGAATTTCTCATCTCTGTCGGCAGGGAACGTGGAGGTACATAGCTGCTGAGCTTCAGATCGGGCTACCACCTCGGCCACATCTTCTACGGGACGATCTTGAATCTTTCGTTCACGTCCTCTTCTACCATGTCTTCCGCTACAGGCCGCTCTTTGCTGCCGATTCACCCGATCAGCGCCGTCTTTTGTCCAGCATGTCATCCGTTTTCGAGGCAGCCTCAGCCCAACCCAATGGAAGGGTCTACGGCGGTCATCATAAAGGACAATACCTATGCGACCGCACATCGCACTTCGACGCTCGTATCCTCCGCCAGCAACTCCGCCCGGAATCGCTCTACGAGCTGCTCAAGGGCGCCCGAGAGGTTTTCACACAGCTCTACAGTGAAGCGCCTGTCATCGGGAACGTCGGTTCAAAACGTATCAGGACCAGACGTGAGGAGGAGTTGAAGAAATATGAAGACGCATTAGCAATCGCGACCAAGCGGGTCGAAACGTCCGCCCACATAATCTCCGTCTTCGACCTATGGATAGAGCAAGAACATGAATGGCCCTCTGATGATGGTGCTATCGATCAGCTGGTCCCCCGATCCAACGTAGGGTGCTCTCGCAGTAGCCGAAAACGCTCTGCTGATCCCGGCGTCGACGCTTGCGACTCGAATAAAGCTCGTCGTCTCGACACTGCGCGGAGTGCATCCGCCGGGGCTTCGGCGCGTTCTCAACGCCTGTAGACCGCTATCCATTCACATTAATCATATTGTACTCCATCTTGTTGTCCCATCGTTTTGCTCTCGACATGCTTTAAAACCTTTGCTGCCTGGCGTACCTCGTTACTCTATCACGATGAATTGTATACGTATATTCTCTACAAATATATTTCCTAAACAAATATCATATAACAAAGAGTAAATGATAAGATATGTACAAGATGTGACATATTGGCAAGTGCTGGGTGTCAAATAGTGATATCGTATACATGATTATTATGAAGAAAGATCGATCTAGTGTGATGCTAGTACATGCAATCCTCGTTACAATGTCCTCATAGTGATCGTTGAAGCGCAGACTCCCTGCCTCACTGCGACCCTACGTCCATATGATCATATCAAGCCAGCAGCAGTGACTACCTCTTCTTAGACACACCAGATGTCGCGACGCTGCCGGAGCGCGGACCGAATACGTCATCCTCGTCCTCCAACAGGCCAGTCTGTTTCTGTCGCTTGAGGTTTCCAGTCCCTGACTCGTAGTCAGAAGGCCGAGGTCTCTTCGAACCAGTCGTCGTGGAAGTAGCATGTTGCCGTTGGAACGCTCGGGGGCCGTACGGTGCCCTGTCATTCACAGGGAACTGGTCCCCGGGCTCACCACCTGTCGTTGACCAGTGGTTGGAATACTCGTCCGAGAGGAACTCCGCAAAGAGTTCCAGTAGAGGCTCCGAAGACTGAAGATTCTCTTTGGCTTTGTCGCGAAGCCGCGTGCACTCCGCTACGTCTTGATTATATTTTGCGAGAGTTTCTGGATCTTTCGCGCCCTTCGAGGAGGGAGGCTCCGGGTCCAGATCATATATGTCACGGAATAGGCGACGCGTCTCCACGAGCAGATCCCAAAGGGGCCCTGGTTGTATGAAACCCTCCATGTCTGCCCAATTTAAGATACTCAGCTTTCCAGAGAGCAACGAGCCTTTGAAATGACCACCGCGAATGCGACCCTCGTGATCAACATATGCCTCCCCATAAACGGCTCGTAAAGCGTGGAGGATTTTTTGCCGTGGGATAAGTAACGTATCGCCCTCGCCGCACAGAGGGAGGAACCGTAAAGCAAAGTAGTGCAGTATATGGATGATGGACTCGATGTCATCCTGAAGGAGGTAAGGGCTTTCAGACGGGTCCATGAGGAAACGCGCAGACAAGAACGCCCAGCTATGCTAAGTGAGCCAGGAAACGGTATCAGCGAAAATATTACGCATGTGAAAGTTACTTCTCCGCGTACCGGTCGCTCCTTGGTCCGGGCCGTCGTGCTTTGCGTCCGCCAAAAGATGGATTGGTCCCAGTTTGTAAGCAAGCCGCGCCCACTACTGTCAATGCGAATGGAAGACGCCGTAATGCATCGGTGTAGAATGCCGACGTCGTAAGCTTTTGAATGAGCTAGTGTGCATCAATCAGCTTTAGAACATACTCGTACATGTGATATGCTCAAACCTTCTGAGACGTCGTGCATCACCTCAACCAGTTCTTTGGCAGATCTGAAGGTCTCCAACTTCCGAAAGACGGTCTCGTAAAACACGCGATGGAGGCGACGTGGTATGACTTCAACACGTTCGTTGGGCTTTCCCCCGAGGTCGGACGCCTTTCGTTGAACCTCAGGGTGTGCGTTGCAAAACTGATCCGTGTAAGTGGACTGGTACGTGAGCGAGTTGTGCTCTTCGATGCTGAGGGGGCGCCGATTGGTAGATTCATATCGCGCATACAACTTGTCCGAATCGTTGGGGACGTCGGAACCGAAATATACATGCGGAATGTGGGGAACGCCCGCGTCGTTGAGTCGAGCCTGCCTTTCCGTTTCCGACGGCAATCCAGGTAGACAAGGACGCCAATACTCCTTCATCGACAGAACGATGTCGTGATCTATATCGACTGCAGTCCAGTAGCGGGCGCCGTCACTAGTGAGAGAGTTGGACGTATTATACTCCATCGGATGATGGGCGACGATGCGGTGGAATGTGCGGGTGTCGGATCGATATTGCAGGAACATATTGAGATGAGTACCATCATCTGGAAAGACAGCATCTTCGGTGATGCCGTGAGGTAGATCATGGGCCGCCATGGCTTTGCGAAGGACTTTCCTAGCGCGCGTAGCTTCCTTCGATCTGTACTCAATAGAGCTCACGGAAGTATCGCGACCTCGCTGAGCAGGAGTCATGGCGTCGACCGAAGACAGAAAGCGTAGGAGATTTGGGGTTTGACGCCACTTGAATAGCTCTGTGTAGATGACACCAGCGCGGTCGAAGCGAAATAGACGAGCATCGTCTCCCATGATCAGGAACGCTTGTACAGAGGTGCGAAAGGAGTTCGAGAACATGACAATGGAATACGACGTAAATTGACCTCGAGAATGTCGAGATGTTGGCGTATCGCGCGTCTTGAAGCGAACAGAACCCGAGAGTCCGCCGTGGGAATCTTCGTTGTTGGCTTTCTGGTCGCCCCAAACCTCCATCATATCCAGAACGACCATGGCGCGCAGAGCAGGATCCATGTCCGCAGGAAGAAGAGCGCTTAATAGAGCAAAGTCCGGAGCATACACTTGATGGGGAGCATTGATGTCTTTTCCCATGATGATATGGGTATCCGTTGGATGGAGATTTTGACATAGACCGCTATCGATGATGGCCTGGCACTGCCCAAATCTAAGCGCTATACACTTTGTATCATGAGCAATCGACGTACTAGATCTGCTTCCCCATGCGTCTTTGAGATGACAGCGAACAGCTTTTTAGCCAGATTACGGAAGTGTGAAGCACTGGAAGGGTCGGTGCGAGTGCTGGGAGGAGTAATTGTATCATCCTTCACCCAGACCTGTAGCTTGACGGGGCCAACCGACAAGCCCTCGATCTGTTGTGAGCGCTCCTCATTGATTTCATCCCTTTTTCGCTCTTTCGCATCATGAAGCGAGAGGTTCCAGTCGGGGACCGCTGTTGGTGGCGTGTCCTGGAGGACGGGAGGGGCGGACGCTGGTATTCTCGCTGGAGTTTTGGGCTTGGCGACAGAGGTTGTCCCACAAGGATCGCGAGAAACCATCGAGCCATCGTGGGCCACAGCATCTACAGAGCATTGTCCAGCAAACGCGACGGTCTCACCGACTCGGGCGCTACCGCGAGAAGGATGTCGATTCGATTTCCGTCGACCGCGAGCAGACACCTTCTTGACGGTAGGGGCGATCTTGGCGGTAGAACTGCTGCTGCTACCAGATCCGCAACTACCTTGGACAGCCCCAGAGGCAGAAACGTTGCTACCTGAGGGCAAAGTGGTATCCTGGGCGTTAGCGCCACTCTCAAGTTTGACGCGTGAACCTGAGGTGGCCATGTCAGCACGGCTTAGGGAACGAAGCGTGTGTGTCTTACGCGTGCGTATGGCATCAGTTCTTGAGCAGCTTCATTTAGGGGATTTCGGATCTTCGGCGCT
>UWZB01000303.1:7842-25405 GCA_900536885.1 Peniophora sp. CBMAI 1063 | reverse complement strand
CGGGCTACCTGTAAGGCCTTGCAAAAGAATCGGGCCGGAAAACGTGTGAAACCTCACAGACAATCGGCTAGAATCAGGTGGCAATCGGGCGAACCGGCGCGCCGCGTAACTTGACCCGAACCCTCGTCTCGTTCTCACTGGCAGTGCGAAGATACGGTCATCCTCCCTGTCCGATACAGTGACTGGCTCTAATGGACTCCATGAAACGCTTGTCTAAAGATGACGAGATCCGCGATCTTTGGCGTGAGGTTGCTCAGCTGAAGCGGACGAACGACAATCTGAACGCTCGTCTTATACACGACGCTGAGCGGCTGCAGAATGAGGTTTCATCTTACGAAGTGACTATCTCTGAGCTGCGCGAAGATCTGGAGTCCGCCAGGCAGAAACGTGCTGAGGCGGAACGACGGCTCGAAGAGACGGTGCGGGTTATTGATGATCAGTTGAACGAACGAGAACGAACGAAGGCTACGAACGAGGAGAGAACGCAATCAACTCCTCCTGGACCTGCACATTCTGATAGCCAGGTACTGGGTGGAGTTGCAAAGAAGACGACCCAGGCTGTGCCCAGTCAGGTAGGCAGATACACGAGAAAGCCGCTTACTCGCCGGTCTTTGACCCAGTTCCTTCTTAATCATTCAAGGGAGGAAAAGAAACAGTGGCTGCCGACGCCTCGAATGGATCACCCCGTGAAGCTACTACTGGTGTAAGTCAATACGTGATTCTTTGGTTTTACACCGAGGCTTAGTCCCAGTCGAAGGTGAACAACCCACTCCCGACGCTGGGGCCCGATTCCGATAGTAAAGCCAACCCCGCGAGCGTGGCAGTCTCGGTTGCAAGCGAACAGATCGCGATGCTCCAGGCTCAGCTTTCGACTATGACTTTCGAGGAGGCCCGGGTACACGAGGAGCTCGGGACAAGGGACAAAGTCAAAGACGACTTGCAAAGGCGTGGCTGGGAGCTGCAACGCGAGCTGGTGAGGTTGCGGGACGATATAAGAACCATCACCGGCACTGATCCACGCGCCAATTGGATGGGTACACACCTTACACCCTATCGAGTGATACGAGCGAAGATCGATCCGCAGGCTGCTGCATTCCCGACTCCAGAGTGGGTGCAGTTTGCGAGCATATCCGCTATGCCCGAGTATCAAGCATACTCATCCGAGGTAAGCTACATACATCGACGACTCAGAGCGCTCTCGCGTTTCTGACCCTATTCGTATGTAGGAGCTTCGCTGGAACGATTATAACATACTAAGAGTCTAGTCCCACCGCGACGCCATGCGATGCATGAGGTTCGCACAATGTATACTACTACAGTTCGTGGATCTACTTAGATACCGTCAGAGTGCGCGATTCCGCGGCGATTCCGGTGGCGATTCCGGCTTCGATTGTGGCGATTTCTGAGCACGAGAATCGCTATAACAGAATCGGGCGTCCACTCTGACCGACATGATTCTGCATGGGTACGAGGTCGATCCTCAATGCTTGTAGCTTCCTCATGCACTCTTGAAGACTGCTTACTACGTGTACGCGTACTATATGAATCCTGCTGTTGGAGTCTCGCGCATGTATCTTTATGATCTTACTACATCCATCAACAGTCATAACCCGTTATGTACTCGCGGGGAATGCAAAGGCGCCAACATGGCTATGAGGTGAATACGCGTGCACGAGAGTCAAAAGCTTGGGCGGGACGCGCCTCGACGCGCGACGTCGACGCGTCTTGAGTTCGAACCGTGACCGCGACATTCGTGGCACTGTTGACCGGCCGGTTTGAATCATCGCTATGCTGACTGGCCGTCATGGGCTCATCCTGAGAAAGCTCACTTGGACCGCTCGAGGTGTGCGGTATGCGCATGCGACGAAACAAGAGACGCAATGGCCCGGCTGGGAAGTGGTCATCGGCATCGAAGTCCACGCTCAGCTACGCTCCCGTCACAAGCTGTTCTCAGGTAAGAACGTGCCCTTTCGCAGTGTATTGCGATGTTTACCCGAATGAGAGACGCCTGCACGTCTGGGTACGAAGACGAGCCAAACACCCATGTATCTGCTTTCGACGCGGGTATGCCCGGAACACTCCCGGTAAGTAGCTAGGACCTCTGGTGTCGCGATATGCAGCGCTTAACACGCGTTCTTTCTAGCGGTTGAACCCCAAATGCGTCGAGCTGGCAGTACGGGCGGCTATGGCGCTCAACGCGGATGTCAGGCCTGTTTCACGCTTCGACAGGAAACACTACTTCTACTCCGACTTGCCAACAGGATACCAGATCACGCAGCGCTATAGTACGTTGATCTCTCATCTCCCGGAATCCTTGCTGGAGAAGAATCGTCAGGTCCCATCGCGAAAGATGGCCAGCTTATGCTCTCTCAATCCGGTGTCCCTGTTCGCATAGAACAGATCCAATTAGAGCAGGTAGACATTGCCCGACCCGCCAGCTCCTCAGCGCATGCTCATAATACTCTTCAAGGATACGGCGAAGACAACTTTTGACACCAGACGACGGATGTCCTCCATTGACTTAAATCGAGCGGGGACGGGGCTCATGGAGATAGTCTCGAAGCCAGATATGAGGTGTGCCTTGCCGTCGAGAACGGTTTCTGCCGAGTTTGCTCATTGGATTGCTGTCAGGTCGCCTGAAGAAGCCGCGGACTATGTTCGTACACTGCAAACTCTACTTCGTGCGGTGGGCGCCAGCGACGGGAATATGGAGCAAGGCTCTCTACGCTGCGACGTCAACGTCTCTGTGAACCGCCCCGGAGATGCACCCGGTACGCGTTGTGAGATCAAGAACTTGAATAGTGTCCGCTTCATGATGGTGGCTATCTGTCAGTTCTCCGGTTCATTTGCTGAGATCGCTGCTGACTGTCGGCAGCCTCAGAAGTATTTCGGCACATAGCTCTCCTGGAGGGCGGGACAGCAGTGGCACAAGAAACACGGGGGTTCCACGAAGATCGGCACGAGACTTTCAAGCTTCGAAGCAAGGAAGACTCTCCCGATTATCGCTACATGCCCGATCCCAATATTCCACCTCTCACCTTGACGGAGGTAAGATGCTAGCCTTCTACCGCGCTAGCTGCCTATTGAACACTGTGAAGGGCTATCTGACGTCGATTCGCGCAAAGATGCCTGAATTACCATCCGAGACTCGAGAGCGGCTCTTGAACCTGGGCTTGAGCGAACGGGATGCAGGCGTACTTCTTTCTGTGGACTCCGGGCGCGACGTGGGCGTGGACGGGTCACTGGAACAAGGGGTCGTCGCTTACTTTGACCAGCTCTCCCGTGACCACGATCCGAAGACTGTTGTGAACTGGTCTGCAGCGCCCAGTCTGAGCTGTGCATCGCATTACTAAGATACTATAGGCTTACACACGAACTCCTTGGCCAGCTCACGCTACGCGGGAAGACCTTCAGCGACAACACGGTTTCCGCATCGCAGATGGGCGAAATCATCAAGCTAGTTCAGCAGGGCAACTTGACTGGTTGGTCTTCTGTACCCCCTTCTGCTCGCATCCACTGAATATGCATCAGGCAACGCTGGGAAGACCCTGCTTCGCCACATGCTCGATCATCCTTCGGCAGCATCGGCGATGGAACTTGCGCAGTCTCTATCGCTCATCGTCCTGGAAGATGACTCGCTAGAACAGCTTTGTCGCGATGTTCTAGCCGCGATGCCCAATGAATCGCAGGCGGTCCGCAATGGCAAGATGAACGTCCTCAATAAGATTCTAGGCAGAGTCATGAAACAGAGTCGCGGCACAGCAAATGCTCAACTGGCGAAGAGAGTCTTACAAGATATACTACGAGCTTAGATATAGCGCTGTGCGCGCGCGCGCGTTCGAAGACGTTTCGAGCCTGCGTTTCTTCCACGCAAGAGTACCTTTCCAAAGTAGAGTGCGGTTTGTAGGCGTGATTCGACGAGCAATGATCGCGATGCGAGACTGGGAAGCAGACTGCCCGGGAGTATCCTTTCCCGGGAAAAGTAAGAGGTTGCGGCAACCATGGGTTGACCATGCGCGCCTGGTCCAGGAACGGCTTAGAAACGGCAGCTCGCTCGCTAGATTTTAGGTACTGTACTTCGGCCGCTTCAGTCGGCTTAGGCTAAGTAACCATTGGGCCCATAGAGGTTTGTGTATCCAGAACACAACGGTGACAGCGGGAGAGAAGTGCGGAGCGCTAACCAGCGTGAACGACACACGGACCGGGAGCGGAAAATATACTTGGACCCATAACGCGGTCACGTGGATGGTTTGTAATCAACCCGCGTTGGATAGCGCCGAATTCGCGTGGTTGGACCTGAACGTTGAACGTTGAACTGCCACTTCCACCGCTGGTCGCTGCAACTACCTCGAGCGCAGGAGCCCCACTACATCTTTATGGATTTTGCTTTGAGCATTGGCGCGAAAGACGATGAGATTCGTGATCTCCGGCGCGAAGTCGCCCGACTGAATCGGGTGAACAATAACTTGAACGCACGTCTACAGAATGAAGTCACGGCTTATGAGGGGACTATCTCGGACCTTCAGGAGGATCTACGCTCTGCCCGGCAGGGACGAACCCTGTTAGAATCGAATCTTGAAGATGCTCTGCATGCCGCGAGTAAGCATCAGGAGGCGTGTGCGCGTACGGAGGCCGCTCTTGCCCTCGCTCAACAACAGAGGAAGGATGAGACGGAAGGGAAGGAGGATGCGGCAAAGGAGGCTCTGATTGAGGCGATGGAGGAAGCGGAGAGGCGGTTCAGGATAGAGCTCGCAGCTGTGCTCGGTCAGGTGCGTGGACACGCGGATGTCGTCCACCTGGATACTGATATCTGACCGATTTCGACAGAGAGATGCACAAAAGGAGGTCACTGCCAGAGTTGAGCGACTATTACAAGACTCCATTGATCGAGTAAGCCACTACCTCGCATACCTCGAGAGCATGATTTTGACTGGCGAGATTTAAGACCAAGGCAGAGGAAGATGGACGACTACGGGCGGAGAATGCCCTCACGAGGCTTCAGGCGGAGTACGCATTTACGAAGGATGCTCTCTCAATATTGCGCAAAGACTTTGCGGCGCAAACCGATAAGGTCACGCTACCGCAGGCCCAGATAGCCGATAATGCGCATGGGGCCGGGCTAATGGCTAGTGGCGAGGTGAAACGTACCGAGGTACTCGCGCCGATACATGAAGAAGAACGATCAACTATAATCGCAGACCTCCACAGACTGCGTACAGAGCTCTCGGAAGCTCGATGTGCTCGTGAAAAAGGCTTGAGGGCGCAAGCAGTACGTGGACTGTCCGCGGAGAAAGATGCCCAACCAAAGCACACTCCACCCTTCATTCAGCAAGGCGGACGCGAGCGAGCCCAGATGATACTCGAGGTGCTCAAGACGCCGGTTCCTAAGCTGGGCCTTCTCAATGGGACTCTTCTAACGCCGTATCGGGTAACGGTGGCGGCTGATGTGAATCCGGAACGTTTCGTAGCTTATGAGAGCATCTGCGTGATGCCTGAATATGAAGGGCGCTCATTTGAGGTTAGTTATGCTTGCAAAATCACCCCATGCATCGTTGACTTCAATGCTCCAGGAGCTTCGTTGGAACGACTACCAGATGGGTTGCACGTCCTCTGACGGAGCCTTTCGGCTCAGAGCATGACTGCACTGTAGCTATGTTCGGATGTGACCTACACGCCAAACGTCGACTAAGCTGCATATCGGTCGGTCGAACGAGCTGTGCGGGTAAATCAAACTTGTGTGAAGACCCAAAACCTGGCCCAGCGAGCTGCAGTTGCCAACCATATTAGCCTGTATGAAACATTGAAATGGAACGTGAGTGCGTGCATGCTCTGCATGCCGGCGACAGACTTGAGGAAGCTCGACATAAGCAACCCGTGGTCTGCTGCCTGCAGGTATTTCGTGCACCCGTTGAGGTGCGGACCGGAAGCCGGAAATATACTTGGACCCATAACGCGGTCAGGTGCACACGAGGCGCGATTCATCGCGACGCGCGACCTGATCTTGACCATCACCTCTGCTAGGACAATTGCTCCCAGTCCCCTCTGTCGTGCACTAGGAGTACACTATGACAGTCTCTCAACTTGAAGCCGCGATTCAATCAGCGCGCGAGCACCAAGAGGCACGAGAACGCGCCGAGGCTATGCTCTCAATCGTTGAGCTCGAGAAGGCTGAGTTCATAGCCAACACACAGAAAACCATCGAGAGCGCTATAGAGGAAGCTTCAAAGCAATTCGAGGAACAGGTCGCATCTGTATGCAATCAGGTGTGAGAACCACGCAATCCATATATTTGATGCCATCTTTGACTGATCCTGACAAGCGAGACAATGCGAAGAAAGATGCAGAAGCTGCAAGGACGGTCGCCAGAAACACGGAGCGCTTACTGCAAGAGTGGATAGAGAAGGTGCGCAGACTATGGAGTGTTTCATTTGCGCATATAATCTGAATCGGGCGAAGGCTAAGGCAGATAACGAGCAAAGGATGCGGTTAGAAAAGTCGCTTTCTAGCCTCCAGGATTCGCAACGGGATCTCATCAGAACCCTCGAAACATCCCGTGTGGCCAAAGACGAAAAGATCAAAGAACTTGAGGCTCAACTGGCGGAGGCTGTCAAGAAGGCCCAGCAACCAGCCGGCGTCGAAGTAACAGCACAGGCAGCCACCGTTCAGCAGAGTGCGCAAGGCAGTTACGATGAGGCCGCATTTGCGAACTTGGCCTTGATCTCTGCGTCGGCTGAACTCAGACAGGCTCATGGCGAAATCGTGAAGGTACATAAGAAGCTCGAGACGAGGACCAAGGAGAGGGATGATCTACAGAAGCAAGTTTGGGAGCACCAGCGTCGATTGGTCAAGTATAGCACAGAACTCGAAGGTTCGAAGAGGGAACTATCGAACTTGACTGCTGAGTTTAACAGTATGAAGGTAAGCATACTCTCCTGTAACTGCGCGAGGACCGTATCCCTGTGAGAAGCTGCCAGGAAGATTGACTCATTTGCCTGACAGAAGCGCGTGCAGTCGACGTCGACATCGGCAGTAGAGCCGATCTCCATTGACTTGACAGACGATATGCCGTTAGTCGTTAGCGACCTACAACAAATATCCTCGAGCGCAAAGCGATCCGCTCCAGGTCCTTCTGGTAGCGATGCATGCGTAGCTCCAAATCGCAACGTGAACAACCGAAGTGCAGGTGAATCCTCGGCGACTAAGCGACGCAGAACAGAGGACAGTATTCGAAGTAAGTGCTAGCCTTCAGACCGTGCTTATGTGTCACCCAGATTGAACATCGCGATGTGTAGATGAAAAGAGCATGGAACCATCTACGGAAACCCCGCCACTCTCAACGACGACGCAGCGGTTATTCGCGCGCGTCAGTGGAACTCGCGCGTTAGCTCTGGATTCATCCATTCTCGAGAGATCGCCCACACCGTGGCGTCCTTTCATGGGTTATGTCTCTAAGGAGATCCTGGTCGCACTCTATGGGATTGAACCTGGGAGGCCCATTCGCTCATTGGCATTGGGCGTCTGTCATCATGCTTGTCGTAACGTCGAGATATGCTGCACGCATCAAGCCCCAAGGGTTGCCAGTGGTCCATCCCACGAGTCCTGTCGTCCTGCTTGGTACTTCCCAACAGACCTGCACTGGGGTCTGCCAAGCTCGCCAGGACAACCTGGCGTGTTCTTTTCGACACATCCACCTCGTTCGAGGCGAACATCTCGGTTCTTCTCTCTGTTTCGAGGATCTCCGGGTATACTGCCAACGCATTGGTTGTATCTCGGAGAGTATACGGTCGCCCCGGACTTTGATCTGCTTTCAGCGGGAGAATGGAGGAGTCTTCCTAGCGACGTGAGTGGCTCGCTCGTCCTTATCATCACCTTTACTCAAGTTGCCGGTGATTGTGACAGACACGAGAGAATTGGGTCAACGCACTGAGTACACCAGCGTTGCCATCTTCTTGTGTCGGTCACAACAGGCAATGCTGGGAGATGGTGGTACGCGTAGCTCTCAGAAAGCACGGACTCCCAGTGGAACGTGGATCAAAGGTCGCAAAAGTCATTCAACGTAGGAAACAGGAGAACATCGTCCTTGGTATTACAGAAGAAGACGTGAGGAAGGCGCTTGACTCTGGTGAGGAAGTACGCGTTTCGACCTACGTGCGCATATGTGTGTGGATCGCTGATCGCTACGCGATGATGCACAGCAACTAGTCGTATTGAGGCTAGTCCCCGTGACATTCAACAAGGACTGGTACATGGAGCTTCAAGCGGCTGCAAGTGGTGAGCTCAAGAAGAATCCTCGACAAGACAAGTTGTTCGTACCAGGATGGAAAGCTACTTGGGAGGCCAAAGTCGATAGATCACGCCAGGGCCGTTCGATCGAATACCCGGACTTCACACTGCAAGAAGCGTACACGTGTACATACAAACAGCGCTTGGCGGTCCCGCATGACGAATCTTGCGAGAGCAGCAGTGAAGAAAGCGGATACGGTTCGCAAGATCCGAAGTAATAGCGACGCGCTGAAGGCTGCGTGAATGCAATGCTCTGATGGTTATCGTACACACACTGTCGTCCTACATAAATATCCAATATCAGAGTCTGTTAATGAGAGGTGGTAGGCGCATAGGTATACAGACGGGTGAAAAGAAGGCATGGAAGCATATAAAGCATGGGGGTCGTGAAAGGTCGTGAACGGGTGAAGAGAGCATATAGTACAGACGACACGGCGCAAGGGACTCGATGATACAGGACGGATCGTTCTTGTAAAGAACTTCGAGAGCTCGGGATACATAGCACAACCAAGGCGACAAGGATAGGTTTTTTGTCAGAGGGAGAAGGGGTCGAGGAGCCGGAATAGTTTGGCACCGCGAGTTCATGCGTACGCGTACCCGACCTGGGCCCACGGCGCGCCTGCGCCTGCATTCCACGTATGCACGCCTGCGGTATACGGCGCCTGATATGCGGGATAGACAGCATGCTTGGTGTCGGCGGCGTTGTACACTGTGGGCTCGACGTTCTTGGCGGAGAACACGACGGGCTCGAGAGGTTTGGTAGCGAAAGAAGCCGGCTCAGCGTTCTTGGTCGAAAATACATCATTGTATGCTTTGGCGTCGTAGGTATGGCCTTGTAATGGGGCGGGCGTGGGACTGGCGTTGAACACGCCCGTGTGATACGGCCTCGTTGTAGTCTGGTGTTCGTCGGTAAGCGCCGTCGGAGTCCCGTTCCACCCGCTGAGCGTACTGTAGCTCGAGTTGTGGTCGAGAGAGCTATTCGGAAGGGAGAACACGGCAGGACTGCCGGGTGGGGATATGGTGCTGTAAGCGTACTAGATGCGAACCAATTAGGCGACATCAAAGTGAGACAGGAAGATACACGTACGTTGGACGCAATGGTCTGATCGTATCCGTTATTGTAGCCCGAGTAGCCACCGTTGTACACGCCAGAGTCTTGACCGAAGATGTTGGGCGTGACAGGTGTATCCTGGCCGGAGAACGTGGACGCATATGAGGAGCGACGATCGGAGTAGTAGGCATCCGCAGGGGAGTAGCCGCCTGCATCGGTGGCAGCCATGCTACTGGCATCGAATCCGACAGCCGCATTCGCACTATACACATCTGTAGCGGGCGAGGGAGGCGCATAGCCGTTGTCCACAGGCGGCGGCGAGCTCGGGCCGATAATCGTCGCAGGGTTGACAGGAGACGAGTTAACATTGAAAGAGCCGAAGTGGTAGCCTTGAATGGACTGGTACTGAGCGCCAAGATCGTTTGAGACTTCGGTGCCACAGCTGTAGTCCTGGTTTGGCGTTGCAGGAGCCTCGATGACGGGTGCAGGCGACTCGCGATGCGCCGCCGGGAGAAGACTTTGCGGCTTCTTGGGAGAGTCAACGGGCTCCGGTTTGACCTCCTCATCGAAGCTGAGCATCTTGACGTAGGGCGCCATGCGCGTCCTGGTCTTCGGCTTCTTCCGCGGCATCTCGACCGGCGGCGGACTCGGGCTCGAGGTGGCGTCCCAGTTCTGTATCGCGTCCGCAAGTGCACCATCTTTCACGCCCTTCGCGATGAGCCCCGCGATGGCCTCACATCTCTCCTTCTGACTGCCTTTCTTTTTCTTCCTCGTACCCTTCGCCTTCGTTCCGCCGCCTCCCCCGCCGCTATTCTTTCCGGTACCGCCGCCCGTATATCCGATAAATCCGTTGCCAGCCTTACTAAACCTCCAGTCCGGATTCTTCGCCCTCCACTCTTCGCGCGCCTGGCCAGCCTTCTTCTCCCATTTGACCTTCTCGTCGCTGTCGAGCCCACGCCAGACGAGGCCAATGATTTTGCTGAGAGTCGCGTGGTCACGCTCGGCTTCGCGCGGAACCGGGTTCGCCTTGACGAAAGACGCGCGGAAGAGGATGAATGCATTGGGCGGCTTCGGTGGTCCCGAATTGGTAGTCTCTTTGCCTTCTTTGGCCGTACGGATGGGGCCGGTGGCAGGTTCAAGTGGCTCGTCAGAGATAAACTCCCAGCGCGATTGCGCCTTGGTATCCACTACGAGCGGAGGTAGGTCGCCATCAGCGGGAAGGGCCGGGCGCTCGACAAGAGGAGGAAGGTCGTCGTCATTGTCGTCGATGGGAGGTAGGAGGAAGGTTGATGGAGGAGGAGGAGCCAGAGGCCGCTCGACGAGCGGAGGCATATCGTCTGCACCACGCGCATCAGCATCAGCTTTGCTTCCGCACCACGATACGCCCCGCACGGACGACAACTTACCGTATACATCACCCATAATTGCTAAGTTCACAAGGGTTCAAGTTCAAGTTACGAATTGACAAGTTTAGATCAGGTTTCAGAAGCAGCTGCCAGGGAAAAGACTGCACGGAGGAATGCAGGCGCGGTACATATAGCGGTGCGCCTTGTGCCCGCTTTTGGCAAGCCTTGTCCTCGCGTCGGACGCGCGTTTCCTTCCTCCTCCCACCCTCGTGCTTACCGCCACTCGTCATGCATAGTCGTAAAGCCTCATGTTGATACACAGCATTATATCAATGTCATAGTATGCCGCCTCTTGCACTTCAGATGCCCCATCCGATACATAGCTCGATACCCGTCTCCGGTATCTCAGTTCCGGTGACCCGACATACGCTCGCAATCGTTCCGTCGAGTTGCAAGAGTGCCCCTTCTTCCCTTTCAACCCCTTCGGCCCGCTCTTCCAGTCCCTCATGACTCGACGAATGCAAGCTTCCTACCAATGCCGATGTCTGCCGCCCTTCGTGCATTCCGTACTTCTGCGCTTCTCGACAGTTCAGGGATCTGCGCGCACACGGCGTCGGACCGGTGTCTGTCTGCCTCAATTGCCAGAGCACAAGCACCGGTCTTCGCGTTGATTGAAAGCTCCCGAGTCAACGCTAGTGCGCCGGACGATTGTTGATGGACGTGGATGGCTGCTTCTGGTGTATGCGAGGCTGTCGAGTTGGAAGGCTGCGGATGGGATGGAAGCCGTCGCGGCTGGTATCTTCGGTCACCCAAAAGACCGCCCTGCCCTACCGTCTAGTAACGTTTACACTTAACGAACATTCAAGGGACTGATTGCAACCAGTTACTAAGCGGGATGAAGAAAATGATCAAGAGGGAGTCCATCGTTGAACTCAGGTAGGTACCCTACGTCGTGCGACACAATCAATCCATGTATGCGCCCATAAGCTCTCAGCGACTGTCCGCGGACTACTCCGAGCTGTACACGTCCATGGGCATCTTATTCAGAGACAGCCTCTTTCGTTTGGGCGCGGGCATCGAACGCCTCGAGTTCTTGTGTTTCTCAATGCGTGCAGGATCGTCGCCGCATCTTGGCTTTGGCGTAATCTCGCCTGAAGCTAAGCCTTGGAGCTCACGATACCAGTCGGTGTTGAAGCTCGTTGGGACCAACTTCACTACGAAAAGCTTCTGCAGAGGGGTGTCAGCCCGCGATCCACACTCCAGACGAGGGCTAAAAATTGCACTTCTTTGCCCGAGTTCAGCGCGTTCCGGATATCGTCCTTCGTAAGCTCCAGATGTGCGATGTCAGGAGATAGAAGTTCTTTGGCGAGGTTTGCCGCATGTTCCGCAGATAGTTTGCGCTTTCTGAGTGCTATACGAGCCAGCATAGACCAACACGCATGATCGCGAAACCCATTCACGCGCAGGTCAGCAGGAGCCCCGGTCAACGTTTCAAGCCAAAGATTGCGAACCTGCAAATCCGTTATCACAGGTTAACGCAGTTCAAGTAGTGCGCCGAATGAGACGATACTCACTTCGGACGGAAGACTCGCCCACTCCTCAGTGGACAACGCATCAGGCCGTTTAGTGTCGAACTCGCAGATATAGTCGCCGAGGTAGATGCAGCGCGTGTCGCCGCGACCAGGTGGAGCTGCAAGTAATGGCAGTCCATGCGGCATTGGCGTTGGAATATGCGTGACCAGAAGAGTTCCTGGCGCTCCAGGAGTTACAGGAAGCCCAGGTTGGCGGTCATATCTAGCGAATAGGGCCTGTGTGGGTTGCATCGATCCAATGGTGAAGTTTCGCAAATGGTTGATGCCGACTATCGTGCACGATTCGACGCATACTGTTGGTAATGCATCGCTGATAACGGCGTGGTAGTTCTTGAACAAGATGGTCCGGGGCACATATCCTGCGTAGGCGTGTTCTGGTGACGGGAGCTTGTTTCTTACGACGGTATTTACCGGAAACGCAGGCACGGATTGAGCACGCTCGGTGAGGAACGGGACGGCGCTCCTGAGAGCAGAGATCTTGTCATGCGGATGATTGTCTGTCTCTAAAGTTAGTAGACCAACTTGGGTATCCACGAGTCCAATCTGACCACACCTATCTCAACTTTGCGACGCTTAGGAGGCGCGTTTCCAGCCTGCGAGGCCGACCTTCTTACACTCGAATGCAGAAAGGGATGTCCCTCTGCACTCTGTTCGCAATGTGTGTAGTTCCGGGAAAGCCAGGGTGCTTCATAGGCGACGGCAAGAGTAATACGGTCTGCCTCAATCCCTATTTCTTCTGTTCTCTCCTGGCGCCGCTTCGTCCCGCTCGTGGACTCCACCTACTCGCAGCGTGAATACAGGGTGCAAGATCAATTGAAGAACTCGCAATCAATGTCTCGTTACTGATATCAGCTGGCGCTTGTAGCTCGGTGTCATCGTCATCGTCCGTGTCAACTACAACGCGAGGTACAGGCTGAAGCGTGTAAGTTCTAGCTGGTGAAAATGAACGGTAGCTTACGCACCTTGGTGCCATCTCTAAGACGCATACGCGAGATCATGGTGCTTTCAACCAGCTGTTCATCTAAGGTCGTATTGGGTGCCTTCGCTGTCCCTTTGGCAGGGGACTTGGAAGAAGTTAACTCCCAAAGCAACGCATTGGCAGGAGATTCCGGCAGAACTACATCACTGTTCGAAGGCGCACGTATGGAAGGATTCTGGGACGAGTCCGACTTCGTCATATTCGCGATGGTAGTCTGTCATAGAGGATAGCGGGGTTAGGTATCACAGTATGAAGACAACGGTCAGGAATACGCACCTCCGAAGTCCTCAGCCGATCTCTAGTAAGAGCCAGATCATCTTTTGATGTCTTCAGCTCCGTTCTGAGCTGGAGGAGTTCCCGCTGCAACTCCCTGGTACGCTCCTGCAAGTCATCTCGCTCGCTCGCTTTTCGTTCTAGTCTTTGGCGCTCCTCTCCGTCATCTGCACAAACACGATGAAGCTCTGAAAGTTCGGCGTTGGCCCTTTCGAAGGAGGAGGTTGAAGCCCTTAGCTGTCCTTCTGTCTCTTCTAGTGCGCGGTCTAAAGCATCGATGCGGGTACGCTGGTCCTCGTTCTCTTGTTCGGAACTGGCGAGCATAGTCCGGAGGATGGAAAGATCTTCTTCCAGAGACTTGCGCGCGGTTTCTATCACATCGCGCTCTGCTTGTAATTCGTCATACTTGTCCTTCGCTCGACGCCGCTCGACTTCGTTCTGAAAGGTGCACCAACTGAGCAAATCATCTAGATGAAGAGTGAGCAAAAACTCACCCGATCCAATTCATCCTGTAGCAATCTGTCTATCCTGATAATCGCTTGGTCCTTCTGAACTACCTGTAAGGTGGGAAATGTGTAAGTGATATACTACCACGGTAGCCGCATACATGACGCACCTTGTCGCACTCTTTCTCGTACTGAAGTGTCAGCTTAATCAAAGCTTCCAGATGTGCATCCTCCTTCTTCGCCAGCTCCTTGTTTTCCTGCTCTGTGGCCGCGAGCCGGCTTTCGGCACGCTCGCGCGCTTCTTGATGCTCAGCGGAAGCACGACGCGCGTCCTCGAGACGTGATTCCAAGACATGACAGCGCTGCTCAAGCCTTTCTACGACTTCTTGCATGCCCATGAGTTTCTCTTCGTATGCAGAGATCTCCTGTACTCTGAGCACTGCGTCCTTCTCGAAACGAGCGGTCAGGTTAGCGTAGAGTCGCGTCCAATGTGAGACATCACGCCGAAGATTGCGGTTCTCCTCCTCAAAAGGTACTGGTGGAGGCTCCATGATAGTCAAGCTAAGCAGGCTCCTGCGAGATGCCACGCAATGGTGGTCAGAGCCTAAGTCGCGACGGTAGCAACGCGAACAGGAACGTGACCGCGTTATTGGTCCATGTGTGCCTCCGGATACCGGCCCGATCCCATGCAGCGCGGGTCTGAGTCTGTGCACCGCTCATTTCCCTCTTCCTAATGCCATGATGAGTCGGAAGATCGCCCTTGAAGTATATATAGAAGAAAGGTTACGCTTGTGGCCCTAAAGCATGTGACGCTCTTGCTTCTGCTTGCCGTGGACTCGAGCACTACCGGCTCACGAGACTGCATTCTCTCTTCGAAAGGCTGAACCCCCGCCGCTCTTCCCAGTTGCGCTCTGGAAGAAATACGGACCATCATGACTACAGCAGCTGATCATGATTCTGCTCTCAGAACGGTTAACCACAAATCGTACCCACCAGCACGACGGGCTAAGCCCAACATCAAGGCTGGTACTAATCGGAAGGAGACGTGCGTGTCTGTCTCGGGTCTCATCGTCAAGGTCTGGTAAGATGTTACACCGATGGATGCTACCCATTCTCGCTGCCTAGAGCATGACAGTAGCTGCTGTCTGGAATCACGGAGGAAGCAAACGATCAGCGCGCTGCGTTCGGCGTCGCGGAGTTCTGTTCATCAATCATCGTGATTCCAGGACCAGACCTTCCGCCCATCCCTCAGGCTCTCCTCGCAACTGTTACTACCACACGTAACCCGAAATCATCTGTCGTGTCCAAGGCGTGTTACGCTCCTGGTCGCCAATGTCAGTGCGCACTTCGTCAGATGCCTTCTTTGCAAATCACCGTCCATCGTTCATTTTCACGTCCCAGTCTCTCTCGTCCCATTAATGAAGCACGCTCACATGTTGCTGGTGGCAAGATGTTGCATCTGAGCTGGATGTGTCGAAGAGGCAATCGCGTTCCGGTCGCGGAGTCTGGTCTCGCGTTTTCGGCGCGGCCGAACGAAGGCACACGTGACCGCGCCTACGTTGACGGTCGCGGCGAGCACGAAACCCGACTTGCCCGCGACGTCCATCACGCCGCGCAACCATTGTCCCTTCTACCGAAGTAAACTGGCAATTGCGCTATCTCAAGGAACCGATGACTATGAGCTCCTCATATAAGCTTCTGTCGCATAGACGAGCGCAGCTCCGGAATTCTGCTCTTCCGAGTCGCTCTACTTCCCTGGATTAACCCGCACGTTTATACCTCGAGGGCGCGCACCGCTTTCGGACAGTCATGATAATGGCCGTGAAGCGCGCTAACTCGCCCCGAGGAGATACTGTGGACTGGCTTACCGCCGTGTTCCTGATACGATCCTTAATCCGGCGTGCTTTTGTTCCCCTTCAAGCTTCACCTCCGGTGAGTCTTTTGTCGTTAAGGTGGTCGGGCACGGCGGCCACTGCATTTTTGTCTCCCGCTTGGACCGCAGTGAATGTCTATATATGATTGAGCGCTTACTCCCTCTACTTACCAGATTGCCCACTTTTTCTGTCTCCTTCCTACTCAACATCACTATTGACTTATCTAATGGATAGCGCGGGCCTGACCGACTCGCGTCGCACATCCGTCACGCTCGCTCACGACTCGTCCCTTGTATCGCTCAAGCTCAAAGGAGGGATCGTAGAACCCGAATATGCCGAGCCTTCCTCTGTAAAGCGCGACTGGCGCTTCTGGTGCATCATTCTGTCGCTATCGATCTGTATGCTCTTGACCGCTCTTGAGTTTGTGAGTGTCTCCTTGTGGGATCCCTCGAGAAGAGTTGTGTTAACTACGCACAGGCTTCAATTGGGCCGGCATTACCACAGATCGTGGAGGATATCGGTGGCGGAGAGTTCGTATGGGTGGGATCGGGCTATACGCTCGGTAGCGCGGCTCTATTGCCGCTCTCTGGTGGTTTAGCGCAGGTGAGTTCAACTCTCTCGCTCCATGAATCACTGTTCTCACAGCATCTTCCAGATCTTCGGTCGCCGGGTCACCATGCTTGGTTCTATCGCTGTCTTTGCTCTAGGCTCTGCGCTTTGCGGCGCGGCTAAGGACATGAACTTCCTTATCGCTGCTCGCAGTAAGTCCACCTCCATTAGTCTTCGGTACCCATTACAATCCTGACCCGCCTTATCTCGGCAGCCGTTCAAGGACTCGGAGGTGGTGCTGTCACTGCATTGATCCAGATCATCCTAGCCGATCTTGTCAGTCTGCGCGAGCGCGGTGTATTCAACGGCATCATTGCCCTGGCTTGGGCTGTCGGCGGAGGCATTGGTCCTGTGCTGGGCGGGAGTCTGGCACAGTCTGGTCAGTGGTGCGTCCAGTCTCGCTTTCTCTGTCGAGCCGCGGTTCACTGTTATATACCCTAGGCGATGGCTGTTCTGTACGTCTTGTTGAACGACCGGTCCGCACCGCGAGTTAATCTCCCTGCAGATCTCAACCTCCCTATCTGCGCGGTCGCCGCCATGCTCATAGCCGTATTCCTGAATCTGAAGACACCGGGTCATCTCACCCTCAGAGAGAAGATAGCGCATCTGGACATCATGTATGGCGCACTTCATGCACCCACATGCAGACTCGGCTGATCAACGATACAGTGGCAACGTCATCTTCACAGCATCGTCTACTTCTGTTGTCATTGCACTTTCATGGGGCGGCCTGAAATACGATTGGTCATCGCCACAGGTTCTGGGATCACTCATAGCCGGCTTGCTTGGGTTCGGCATCTTCTTGGCGTACGAAACCCTCGTTGCCTCGCATCCAGTCGTGCGTTATTGATTGTCTTTCTTGATCATGTCACTAACACTTGGGTAGGTTCCATTGAAGGTCATCCTCGCCGACCGGACGACCTTCTCCGGATACATACAGTGCTTCCTGATGGGTGTCATCCTGGCTTGTCTCGTCTGTGCGTGCTTCCACTTGTCACACTATACCGCAGCTGAAGCGTATGCATAGATTGGGGACCGCTATACTTCCAGGCGTGCAAGGACGCCAGCCCAATACGATCCGGTATCGACATCTTCGGTTTGTCCTATACC
>UWZB01000302.1:595-20266 GCA_900536885.1 Peniophora sp. CBMAI 1063 | reverse complement strand
GAACATGTTCATGTTCGGCAAACATGTTCATGTTCGGGCAGTAAACATGTTCATTTTCGGTAGGTGAACATGTTCATGTTCGGTAGGCGAACATGTTCATGTTCGGTAGGCGAACATGTTCATGTTCGGTAGGTGAACATGTTCATGTTCGGGCAGTAAACATGTTCATTTTCGGTAGGTGAATGTTCATGTTCGGTAGGTGAACATGTTCATTTTCGAACATGTTCATGTTCGGGCGGCAAACATGCTAATGAGCTGGGTGCCTTCTACACCATTAGAGCATGACATTATGACCTCATAGACTGTCTAGAAGTGTGGCAACCCAGATTCCATCAGTACATGCATTAGTCGGAGTGGCCAGTCGCCGATGCAACAGACAAAGTGGATGCAAACATTTTGACTGATTCTATATGTTCAGAATATTTTTGGCCTTGTTCATGTTGATATAGAGGGCAAACACGAATATCCATGTGTCTTGCTTGCAAATGTCTTGACGAGATCATAGCCATGCTCCCAACGGTACATCATCTATCTAGTACTTGTATACCTTTTGCAGACTGATCCGGTGCCTGGAACCGGCACCTAGGACCGGAAAGCAGCCGTCATCATCGGGGCGATTTGATAACCGGGCCCATCAATTGTTATGCGGTTTGATAACCCCGGTCGGCCACCTATGGTATGTTGAAGGGACTCGCTTATTAATGACATTGGGCGGTGTTCCATCCATCCAACGTTCAGGTTTCCAGATGGCTGCATCTTCTCCCCAGATGCCCTTGTCAGTGTTCACACCAGCCATATCAAGCAGGATCGTCGTTCCTTTAGGTACCGCGATCGATTGAACTGTTTTCCCGTTCAAACCAATGACAGGGCTTCCGAGAGGTAACACAGAGTCTGTCGCTGCTCTATCGGAATGGCTCAATTGTCGGACGTCATAGCTCAAGTAGATCACTTACTGCCGGGTGATCAGACGCACGACTGGATAGCTGCAGTTCGCGGTCATGAGCGTTTCGCTTTACAAGTAAGCTTGAGGCGTACACTCGTAGAGTCTCCTTGATGACGGCGTCGAGAAACGGCAATCCCATTAAGGTGTCGTGGTCCAGCTGAGTCGTAGCGAGTAACTCGTCTCTTAAGCGTGTTTGGACACCCGGGTTCTCGGATAACAAGTGCAAGACGCGCGACATGGTGGATCCGGTTGTGTCGGTGCCAGCCAGGAGGAACGTCGAGATATGGGCTATAATCTCGGCGTCCGGCACTCGCATCGCTGGATCAACTGCGGTATTGGCATTCACTGCTTGACAGTGAGCCTGGCTATTTCTCCGAAGGCGCAAGGAAAGATGTACCAAGATTTGACATGAGGCTCTTTCCGGCAGCGTTTTCCGAGGCCGGGTCGTACAGTTCATCGCTCGGCTGTTTCATTTCATCGAGGATCTGGGTCGAATATTGATGATGTATGTCGCTAATGGTGAGAAGCCGGTGCATCGTCGGCCAGGGCAAACACTGCCCAATCCATCTAAGCATATACGCAGGTACGTAGCGCATGAGTAATGGTAGCAGCGGCGCCAGATGCTGTACCCTCGAAAGCGTCGGGCTAAAGTCCGTGAATTCAATCTGGTTGCCGACAAACAAGAAGCACACACAAAAGGTCTTCAAGTGCCAAGACAAACTCGTCCATGTCGTCGTCAAGGGCGTGAAAACTGTGTCCAAATCCTACAATGCCGATGGTTTCTAGGCTGAGCTTTCCTAAGAGGGATAGCATATTCACAACCGTATCATCGCTGTGGCCTACTCGAGCGCTCATGAGACCCACAAACTATGAGGAAGTTGGATCAACGTGTTCTTGAAGCCACGACGAGTGACATGCCTTATGAGTAACGTCCTCAAAGAGTGGGAAGACACGTCGGACACTAGTCCTATTGAACACGGATTCGACAAGCCTCCGTTGAGACTTGTGATGGTCACCTAGTGTACATGAGGTATTGTATACTGCACAAACAGATAGTGAGTACTGACCATTGGTTGAGAGGAGACCCGGGCCGTGCGTGACAAAACTCAGGCTGAAGAGCGGTGTTAGCACAGGTATGGGATGCCCGACAGAGTCATATCGCTTACGCCACAAAGAAGTCCTCGTACTCATAAACGGCACTTTCTTCGATCAAGATGTTCCAAATGGCTCGCGTGTCCGTGACGAATAGCTGGCTATCCTAATGGAAGTTTGAAAGCCAAGTATCAGCCCAGTTGTATGAAGATTATGGACGTAATTTCTGCGTACACCACAAAAGCCTCGCACGTGCACTACGCGTCCGTAGAGGTGGGTGATTCGGGATCGAAATATGCTAGCAGTTGGGCCAAATATCCGTCTTAAATGACCTATGGGCGAGTCAGCTTAAAGCCGAGTGATAGTCATTACCCCCCACTTGCCAGTAAAGAAGGAAGCGTTCGGGGGTCCCGGTATGTTTCTGAGCTCGCGCATCGTTTTTCGCTGACGCCTGACCCGACGAAGGGTGAGAAGGCAGCCCGCAAAGGCGACTATCACCGTGGACAGTATGGGGAAGGAGGTAGTCATGTCGAGCGCAACGCAAAGATCGACAAGGCCGTCGAGAAATCGACAATCACTGGGTCGTCTGCAAGAGAGCGGGATCACATCCAGCGTACTTATATTTCCGATCGCCTGCCGTTGTCTTGCCAAGTGTGTTCGAAGTGAGCGGACTTAATCTCACGCATCCGCCCAAATTAGGAAGGTTGTCTCAGATGCGTCTGCTCGTCGCCGTTGTGGGGGCGTAGGCCGCCCCCACACCCCCTGCCCCGTAGTCTCGGTCTGGCACAGGTGAATTCAAGTCTTACTATTAGTTCTGCGAATTTCCGGGGGCGTCAGCCGCCCCCGGACCCCCTGCCGGCTCAGTTCTAGCAAGTGCTTATCCATTAATATAATGTTGCAGTACTCGCACTTGAATTATGCTCATTCCAGTAAATATTTAATTGCCGCTTACATCTGGCCGCCGGAGCCATGCTTTGGCCTCATACCTCGCCCAATAGCATGTTCCTACTCACCAGCTGTCATCGGCCAACGAAATATTTAATTCCATTTCACATAATTCTTCGCGCTTCGATGGGGGCGTGCCGCCCCCATACCCCCTGCTCCGTCGCTTCGCGATGAGTGTTCATGAGCAAGGCATTTATTTCAATAAATCAGGGATTAATAAGAATTAATAAGAAAAATGAATGGACATGGACTGTCACTAGGAAAAACATGGAGAAGTGACTGATTTAGGTTTAATGGATAGTCAACGTGTGTGGAATGGGAGTAGGACGAGGAAGGTGCGGGGGGAGGGGGCGACAGGCCCGGGAAGGATCATATTGCGCGGCGAGCTCGGTTCGAAGCGCGGTGAACGCTGGTGAACGACGTACATGTTCATTCGAGTTTCTGAAAGAGTGATTAGTGCTAGTGCGACGTCGAAGCGACTGCGACGCACCTGTGGTTCGTAGCCGCGGGGCGGGGATGATGGTGGTTGGGGAGCAACAAGCGATAGGGGCGTCAGCCCCTAGATTTCGGGAATTTGAGGTATTCAGGCTGGACTGGACTGACCACGACGACGTCGGGACGGGGCGGGCTGGATTCCTATATGCATCCGGCTCTTTCCTAATCGGGGTGGATGCGTGAGACTAAGGTTCACCTGATCAATCGACAATCACTGGGTCGTCTGCAAGAGAGCGGGATCACATCCAGCGTACTTATATTTCCGATCGCCTGCCGTTGTCTTGCCAAGTGTGTTCGAAGTGCCCGACGTCATCAAGCACTGGAACAAGTATGTTGAGAGACCACGTCACCCCTTCCGGAAATGGCCTCATTCCAGCCTCTGCGATGGGTGCAATACTCCTTCCAGTAAAAGAATGAGATTTTCCCTTCTCAACAAGCGATATCAGAATACGTTCTGAGGAATTCTCGGGAAGGACGGGTCAAAGCTTGAGGGAACAACATTCGATGTTCGCGACCCTGACAGACGAGGGACGCTTCAGCGATGTTCCCAGGAGAAAGAGCGGACAAGAATCAGACGATGGGGTGCGTATAATCGGCTTGTACATAGGCGCTCAGCGATGGGCCATAAGCGCATAAGCACGGTGTGGGGGTTGGAGGGACAAGCAGTGTGTAGCGCCTTGTAGCGCGCGACGCGCGTGTTCGGGTGAACGGGTCACCACGTGGTATGCGCGACCGGAGGTGCCAGCGGCAATCTCCTGCTTCTCCCGCTTTCGTGCTATGTAGCGCTGGCGATGTACGATCCCAAGTTCGAAGGTAGCGTAGCCTGTGAGTTCATTGCTACAGGAACAAGCGCGGCTATACACTATACTGGCGCGGAAAAAGGTAACGGGCTCCCACTCGTGCGTTTCTCAAGTTCCGCTTTCCCTGCTAGTGACCCGGCGCATGTCCATGTGGCTACGCAGTAAACACGGACCAATAGAGTGCCTGTGAACGTCGAGGCTTTCACTGGCGTAGGCTGAGAATTCATGGCGGATAGTTTGCCCTGGCCCAAAACTTGACTACCAGGCTCTACTCGGATAGTTGATATCGGCATAGATTCATCAGACGAGAGGTCAATGTGTGGTTCTGATAGATACTTCAGGAAGGGAAAGGCCAGGGAGCCGATCGGAATCTACAGCCATCCAACTGTAGGCTCATAGCGTGAGTTTTGCACTGTCGCCGGCAACGCTCGCCTCCTCGGCCCATGACTCCAATAGGACCTTCGCATCTTCGGAACGAGGGCAAATGTCGCAAGGGAATGGTTTGGGATGACTATGACGTACTGTGAGAACGAGAATGCTCCGTCCATAAGTAGTAGTTGGCACTTACCACACAGTGCCGGAAACGAACTCGGGCTGTGGTACGATTTCCCCTGCATCACTGCGTGCTTTGCGTATATCGACCACCGCAAGCGTAGCGGCCATGAAGAACAGACAGGATCTACGCGCTAGTTCGATGCCCGGGCATCGTCGCTTCCCAAAACCGAAGACAAATGTGTGAGGGTCTAGTTCGGAAGACGGGCCAAGGAACCTCCCAGGACTAAAGACCGTCGGCTGCGGGTACATGTCTGGGTTGTTGGCGATGTTCCTGTATTTGGTTCTCATTACTCGGAACCTAGTGGCCGCTCGGATGGCGTGCTCACCATAGATTGGCTAGAACAATGGAACCCTTCGGGATGTGGTATCCCTCGTAGATGTCATCTCGTGTAGTCATGTGAGGCAAATCTAGATGCATTCCCGTTAACGACCACTAGCAATGCAGACTAATTGAAACTTACTAAGACAGGCCACAGTATGCCAGCGCAAAACCTCCTTGAACACAGCTTGCAGATAGGGTAGCTGTTCAAGTTCTGGGGCCGTAGGGAGCCGACACCTCCCAAGTACCCCGTCAAGCTCTGCTTGAGCTCGACGCTGAACATCGGGATACAAGAGCATCGCGAGAAAGAACGTGCCCAGCGTAGCAGAAACCTGAACACACCAAAGTCAGATGTAGTCCGTTGGTTGAAACCATGAATCGGAGGTACGGTATCCTGCCCACCGGCGTACAATGAAGTGGCGATATAAGGGTATATCTCGTCCTCCAAGGGAGTGCGTTCGCTCTCAAGGATATGAGATGTGAAACAGGGTTGCCCTCCCTTGCTTTCCTATGATGTCCCGTCACCTCTTGATCGATAGAGTAGAGAGACTCGTGGCCCTTACCAGTTGTTCCTTCACAAATTGGATTGGCACCGTCGTTTGACTTGTGCATGTCTTGTTCAAGCGTGAGGCGATTCTCTTGAACTGTGCGCCTGGGAACCATTGCGGCAAATACTCAACTGCTTGATACATCAGTACGCTCCGGCGCTGGAGATGTATGCCCAATGCCCACGCACGCCAGGGGAACATATCAACAAGCCAAACGCCGGGCGCGGCTGCGATGTAGAATTCCGCCGCAGCCTTTTCGATGAGAGATATCAGAGGATCAGGAGATTCCCGCTCGATGTTGTACCCGTGAGTGATCTTCAGAAACATCGCAGAGAGAGCACTGTCTTGTCACGTCGGTTCGTGTTCTCCGGAAGGCCGTCGAAAGTAGGACCACGTACAGCCTGATGTGTTGCAAGATATGCTCAGAGTCGTCAGTTGCAGCAACTAGAAAATGTCGAGCTTCTTTCTCTTGCATGTCGTAGTACTCCGATACCGTCTCGCGCGTGCCGATGTGCCTTACAAACATCTTGCGCATAGCTTTGTGCCGCTCGCCATCTTCGCATAAGATCAACTGGCGATCCCATCCCACCCTGGCGCTGGCAGTCAGACGAGAATCGCAGTCAAGGTACGAACTCACATCTTCCCCGCAAAGTGAAGTTTCGGCCTCCCTGAATATATCCCGGAGCGCTTGTCCAACAGGTTGACACAGGCCTCGATCGTATTAAGAATGACAATCGGCTGACCCAGAACGTTCACAGAAACGATAGGACCTAAGGCCGAATGAATGAGAGTGTTGACATGTCGTAATCCCATAAGAGCTTACCGTGGCGCTCGCCCAGCTTTGCATAATACAGCCACTCGTACTTGCTCGGCATCGACAGCAGATTCCCGATGATTGGGTGACCGACGGGCCCGGGAGGCATGCGACCTCGGCGTATCATGTGCCAATAGAAGACGCAGAGTATGGATAGACTAAGCGAGAGGGCCTGCCACCAAGAGAGGCTTGGAAGGCCAAATAGATGGGCATTCGCCTGGGAAGACATCGAACTATGCGAGCGTCTGAGGGTCTGAGGGTAATCCGTACGGTGACTGTGTGGAAATACCACGGCGAGGGTCTGTAGCGTGAGCTGGAAAGGAGAACGCACGTCTACCGCACTTTTAAAAGGGAAGTCGTGTCTGATATCGTACGTGCACCGTGGCGACATATGTCACACTGATCAAGGTAGGCGAGGTACGGATCAACGAACTATCCTCGCAAGCGCGCGCCATGTATATTATGCCCAAACGGAGCTTGGGTCTCACACCGTCGCCACCATGCTTAACCCCACTGGTCATGGACCTGACGCGCGGCAACAGGAGGACGGGTGACACAAACGACCGCGTCCGCTGGGCAAGAGGAAGGTGGCTGTCTTTTGAAAGCCGAGCAAACCACGTGGTGACTAGTGCTTGGGGAGTGTGCGGCGTGTGAATCTGACGGACACCCTAACCTTACTCTCAATGCTCATGGTCCGGCGCCCATACGAGTGACCGAGCATGACCGACCTCCAATACCGCCTGATTTAAACTCACCTGTCAACTCAGGCTGCGGCCCCGTCGCCTCAGGACGTCCGAGAGTACGAAGTTGTCGCGCTCGAAGAACAACAGCAGCAGCGTCCCGATCGCCCAGGGTAGTTTGCCGCAGAATTGATCGCAGCTTGGCAAGGCGCTGGTACCGGTATCGATGGGGGCGAGAGGAGTTCTAGTCGAAACTTCAGGGTGTGATGAAGAGTGGGCACTGTTGCGCTTGGAATCTGTGACGTAGCGGAAGCCGTTACGCAAGGGCAGGGCAGACGAGGAAGGGCGAGTGAGAACGAGGATGTGCTGCTTGCGATGTGGCGACAGCAACGGCGGAGGGGTTGTTGAGACCGGACCTTCCCTCCTCCTCTGATTTCTTCTCCGCCTCACTATCAATCCGGGTGCGCATCTCGCCTACGCTCGCTTGCTACGCCACGCATCTCATCTCGGGGATGGAGTCACCCTCCTGCTCCTCTCTCGGCCGCTGTCCCGACGTACACCCACGGTTCAACATCGCCAATAATCCGCGCGTCGTCGCATACAGCATAGTAGTCTCCCTTCCCTCTTTGATCTCTCTACCGAGCTGTTCCTCCTTCACTGTCAACCTTTCGACCATACCTATTACCTTGATTCCTGACACGGACCAGACCTACCCTCCCAAGCACTCGACTGTACATGATAAGGACCGGTCCTTGTACCGTAGATCAAGAACGATTGGATATAATGTCATGACTGCAGCAAGGCCATTTCCGACAGATAAGATCGAAAAGTTAATGCCGTTTGCTCATGATTGTAACTATTCTCAATCACGTTGGCGGACCCCAGGTGAGCGGTATCTTGGCCGGCCTCGAGAAAAGATTAGCCAATATACCGTCCTTTCCAAAAGCTTGGAACCACTCTGTCGCGATCGCGCGCGATCGCGAAGGGCTTGTTTCCACGTCTTGTCAAGTCTGCGAAAGGATAGACGAGAAAGTCAGACAGTTCTTGCTTCCTGTTGGCTTGGCTAGCACTGATTTGACGCAGTGCAGACTCGTAGATTTCGATGCGAAACGACGGGATTGTGGCGACCTCGTTGAGCAGCCGTCGAGAACAAAAAATGACAATCCATTGCGACTACTAATATACAAGGCGGGATGGGCTACCCGGGGCTAGCGGTCGTTGTGTCGTCACTGAGTCCAACTTGAGCTTGAGGCGCGTCGGCGTCGCGTTTGTTACGGCAATTCGGCCCGATGCCTTCGCAATCGCGCGGCCCATTGATATGGTGGTTGTTCTTGTCCTCCACTGTGCTCGAACTTGACATCATGGGACATCTGATTACTCTTGCAACGTGCGTGTGGATGTAACAGCTCGGCGCTGCACACGCTAACTCGCCGTAACAGCTGGTGCGATTATAGGCTGTGATCCTGCGCGCACCAATGCTCACGTCCTACCAGTTCGCTCAACCAATGGGCACTTGATTTTCAGGTTCGTGGTGTAGCTTGACCTGTCATACGTCTCTGTATGCTCATAGCTACCCTTAGGGAAATTATGAGCGCATCATCGAGAGCATCCGTATAGCGAAGGAGCGGGGTGCAACACTACGCGTTGGACCAGAGCTTGAGATTCCGTGCGTTCTCTATAGGATCGACTTACATGATGCTGATCAATAACAGGGGTTATGGATGCTTGGACCATTTTCTTGAGGGTGCGTCAGGATAAGATCCCTAGACGTTTGGCTAAGTAGATCATGAAGGTGATACCGTTCTGCACTCTTGGGAGGTCCTCGCGAAGATATTGGCCCACGACGTTGCGGTGGACATTATGTGCGACATCGGAATGTCAGCACAAAAGTTCTTCACCCTATTGTCAACTGATGGAATACCTATCATGCGTTCACTAGGCCCGTCGTGCACAAGAACGTTACATATAACTGCCGTGTCATCATCCACAATCGCAAGATCATACTCATACGTCCGAAGATGTGGCTTGCAAATGATGGGAACTACCGTGAACTCCGTCATTTCACCGCGTGGGCCAAGCACCACGAGTGGGAAGACCACTATCTCCCTCGTATCATTCAGGCCGTCACAGAACAAGTCAAGGTCCCATTCGGGGACTGTGTCATCAGCACGCACGATACATGCGTAGGAGTCGAGCTCTGCGAGGAGCTCTTCACGCCAGCTAGCCCACACATCCTCATGGGCCTCGACGGCGTCGAGATCTTCACGAACTCGAGTGGAAGCCACCATGAACTGCGCAAACTCAATACGCGTGTCGATCTTATCAAGGAAGCCACTCAGAAGGTTCGATTTCGTACAACTCAACGCTCGTATGCGTGCGCTGACTATGCACTCTAGCTTGGAGGTGTTTACCTATATGCGAATCAACAGGGTTGCGATGGAGACCGTCTGTATTATGATGGATGCGCTATGATAGCCCTCAACGGGAAGGTCATCGCGCAAGGCTCTCAATTCAGTTTGAGCGACGTTGAAGTGGTCTCTGCGACCATCGATATAGAAGATGTGCGCGCACACAGATCGCATAGTTCTCGCGGTACCCAGGCCGCTCAAGCGAAGCGGTACCATCGCATCGAGGCGCCCATCGCACTGAGCCCTGGGAAATTTGAAGAGATACTGGATCTGAACCGCCCACATCCCGCAGACTTCGAAGTTCGCTACCATCGGCCAGAGGAGGAGATCGCTCTCGGGCCTGCAAGCTGGCTTTGGGACTATCTGCGTCGGAGTAGGACTCAGGGGTACTTCCTTCCCTTGAGTGGTGGTATCGACAGTTGCGCGACTGCTACGATCGTGTTTTCTATGTGTAGACTAGTAGCAGACGCAGCTCGACGAGGAGGTAAGGGGTCTTGCCAATCGGATACCTACGTACTCAATCAATGTTGTTCACAGATGCGAACGTCATCGCCGATGCCCGCCGTATCGCCGGGGAGCCCGAGGATTCCACCTACATGCCAACAGACCCACGGGAATTCTGCAGCCGCATCTTCCATACATGCTATATGGGCACAGAGAATTCATCCAAGGAAACGCGACAGAGGGCGCGGCAGCTCGCTGAGGACATCGGCGCTTATCATACAGACTTGAACATGGACTCATTAGTCACCGCCGTGCGAGAGCTCTTCGCATTTGTGACAGGCCAGCGTCCGCGCTTCCGCGTCCACGGAGGGACGTCGGCGGAGAACCTAGCGTTGCAGAACATACAAGCTCGTCTGCGCATGGTTGTAGCTTATCTCTTCGCCCAGCTTCTTCCGTGGGTCCGTGGGCGCGTCGGTGGCTTGCTGGTGCTCGGATCCGCCAATGTGGACGAGAGGTGAATCTCTTACATTGCTGTAGTTCGCCATCGCTAACTCTTGCTTGTAGTCTACGAGGCTATCTCACGAAGTATGACTGCTCTTCCGCAGACCTGAACCCAATCGGCGCCATCTCCAAAACAGATCTGAAGAAGTTCATAGCCTACGCCGAGACAGAGTTCTCCCTACCCATACTGCACTCGTTCTTGACCGCCGTCCCCACCGCGGAGCTCGAACCAATCAGCGAGACATACGTGCAGGCGGATGAAGCGGACATGGGGATGACCTATGACGAGCTGAGCGTATTCGGCCGCCTCAGGAAGGTCGACAAGTGTGGGCCGTACAGCATGTTCACCAAACTGGTACACGAATGGGGAAGCTACCTTTCTCCGACACAAATTGCGGACAAGGTCAAGCACTTCTATTTTGAATACGCCCGCAACCGGCACAAGATGACAACACTGACGCCCAGCTACCATGCGGAGAGCTATAGTCCAGACGATAATCGTGCGTGCATTGGATTGTCCTTGCGTATGTAGAGGAGCTGATCCGGCCTAGGCTTTGATTTGCGCCCCTTCCTTTACCCTGCACGCTTCCCGTGGCAATTCAAGAAGATTGACGACGTAGCTGCCGCGTTACCCGACCGATCACACACGGTGCAGAAGACGAAGACAGACTGATGCGATATTATAATGTACAGTCGCACGTAGTTGGGTATCAAATGTACAATCTGCGGCTTGATCAATCTTGTGTAGACCAGAGGACTGGAGCTCGACAAACTCACGTAGCGAAAAAGTCCAAAGCTGTAGCGTACATGTTACGCATTAGATAACGAGTACAAATGGTCGTCATGACGACCTTCTACTGGGTAACACCACCGGCACGGAGAAGGCGAGAGAACGTCCCCTCTATAGTAATCTTTCGCATGATGGTCGGCTCTTCCGCTGCAACTGCAAGTCAGCCAGAGTCGGTATAACAAGGATACCCACTTACGATCAACGATGTTTTCTTCCTTCACCTTTCGTCGTATACTCTCCATAACCTCATTCGCGGCGGTGCGGTCGAGGTCTCCTCGCGCGCGTACGACGGCCTCTACGAATGGCAAGTTGGGCCCGTGCACTTTCGCGAAGTTCCAGAAGGAGAGGAATACGAAGCTCTTGCTAGCCTCGAGCAGTGCGAGTATCATCTCAAGCACCTCGAAATACGCCTCGAGCTCTTTGGAGTTCTTGACGGCCCCGAAGACGCGGAATGCCTCAGTGATGTCTTCGCGCATGCGCTCCGTGGCATCCGGCATTCGTAACTTCGGCGCGTTCGCAAGTGCTTTCAGATAGACGACAAGGAAAGCGTCGAGTAGATCCTCAATCAAGAGGTCGAATAGCGCAGGATTGAGGTACACCTGGAAGTCGCCCAGGTAGTCGCGCAACGTGAGACCGATCTGGTTCATGGCGCCTTCGTACCAACCGGGCTGTTGGAAGAGTTTACGCGTAGCCGGTTTGAGATCGTTCCAAATGATGTCGATCAAGGCCTGCGTGCACTTCTTCGCAACGTCCAAGTAGCCATCGATGGCGTCGTTGAGCGCAGTGGAGATCTGCACCCGATACTTCTCGCTGACGAGGGGCTCAATGCGAGCAGAAAGCGCCTCGGCGAAGTCCGCCGACCGGATTTGATCGTTAGCGAGCGCCATGAGATACTCAACGAGCCCCCCTGCGGCCTCGTCCGGCGTCTGCGTGTGCTTCTTCAGCTCAGCATCGACGAGTTTGGTCCATTGCGACTGAACGTCGCGCATCACGCGACTGACATCTTCGACTACGCGCGCCAGGATCATCCCCTGCCCACTCTCCGTTGCAGCGTCGATCTGCTGATTGACCATCTGGAAAAGGATGACTGCGCCCTGCATACCGTATTGACCATCCCCATCGACTTCGGGAGGCTCCTCGCGTTTGGTAAAGCCATCGACCTCGTCGCGCATAAGGTTGACGGTCCATTCGTCCAGCTTGCGTACCAGCAACTGAAGATAGTCATCGATCAACGCCTGCTCCTTTCCATCCAACAAAGGTGGCTCTAGTAGCTCCGAAGGCACTTCTAGATCGGCCATATCTTTCTTGTACTGCTTGACCCAAGCATGCAAGGTGAGAATGACGGACGCCTCGGGTTCCGACTCGACAATCCGCTTGAGCGTCGCATTGAGCGTCTGATGATAGTGCTTCACAAAGTGCGAATATATGTCCCAGTCGGGAGGGAAACACGGCGCGACCTTGTTCTGGACAGCGATGAGGTCTTTGTATATCCACTCCGCGAGTTCATCAAGGAAGCCGGCGGGGTTGTTTGCCTGCTCCTGGTAAGCGGCCTCGAACTTGTCGCGGATGGAGTCCACGACCGTGCGCATGATCTTCGAACGGTAGTGTTTGATCACACGCGCGTTGGCTTGCATCGACCTGAACTTCGAGGCAGCGTCCATCTTCGCAGCTTTCTTGACAAGCTTGATCGCGATGGCCTGTAGAGGGTATTAGGCTGACGGAGCAGACGTGTAATGGAGGAATGGTCACCTTTTCATCCTCACGACCTTCTATCTCCGCGATCTTGGTGAGCTTGACCAGCGTCATAGGGAACTTTGCGCGAGCGATAGGAAGAATGTTACGAGCGAGCTCAAGGATGTACTCGTCAAAGGCCTCAATCACAGCGACGAGGCGCTCGAACATGCGGCGTAGGGTCTCCTGACTTCGCGCAGACGACTTCTTCGCCTGGTGCATAGTCTGATTGCGAAAAGCCTCAAGCTGTGTGAGCTGGTGGTGGATCGCTAGGAGGTTGGGTGCGGGTCCCACAATCTCCTCGGAGTCTGCGGCCAACATCGCCTCCAGCGTATCAAGGCGCGCGTTCATCTCCAGCAGATTATGCACCATCTCCTCTGTCTGCTCAAAATTCCGATGTACCATGGAGACCTAGGACCATGATGAATATTCATGCCGTGCGCCACATGGCCCGTGGTTACACACTCTGGAGATCTGGTCGAACGTTGAGACTGCATGCTGAGGATCCGAAGCTAGACGATCGATGGCGAGCATCTCATCTCGTATGCTCTGTACTGAGTCGCGCGTTCCGAAGAGCTTGCGCAGGGAGTCTTTTGTCAGGTCCAGCTGCTCGCGTACACCCGCTTTCAGCCGCGTGTCGATGGACGCCTTTTCCTTCTCTAGCTTTTTTCGGAAGGCCGCAATCTTTAATAAGTCATCTGGAGACTGCAGGTACTCGCCGACCGCTTGCGCGGCGGACGCAGTCGGCGCGGACATGGTGGTAGAAGACAAGACGCTCGAAGTCTCGTTCCTGCGTGAGACCTCGGCGCACACACGCGCAGCCACGACGCGGTCACACCACTCTCCGCGACCTCCATCATGTCATTACGCGCTTCGTGGCGTGTATCAATACAGTTAGCACGGACCTTCAGGTTGCGTACATATGCTACTGTAGCTGCTGAAGGCGAATCTAAACTCAATTGCGACGTGGTCATTGTGGGCGGAGGCCCTGCCGGACTCGCGCTCGCCAGCGCTCTAGGTCGAATTTATGTCTCGTGTAGCATTCCTCGCGCTGACTTGGCCGGCAGCTTCTTCTCCCCATGTCAAAGGCGGACTGGAAGTGGCGATTGTGGAGGCGGGAGACTTGTCAAAGATCCGCGAGTGGCAATTGCCCGCGGACGCGTATTCAAACCGTGTTAGCTCTCTCACCAACACCTCCGAGGACTTTCTGAAGCGTACGTCTATTTTGCACGTTTAGTGTAACTGTGCTGATTACAGTTCAGGCACTGGTATCTGGCGTCACGTTGCGCAAGAGCGCACTGCCCCCCTGGAAGATATGCAAGTGCGAGTACAAACATCCGCTCTTTAGTACACGTTCTGAACGAACATCCATAGGTTTGGGACGGCGTCTCTGATGCGCGCATCGAGTTTAGCGCCCATGGACTCGGAATTGGCTCCAGCTCTCCTACAGAAGCGCCCTACATGGCACGCATGACTGAGAACCTCAACTTGCAGAGGGCAGCGATACACCATCTGGATGAACACCCTTTCATACGTATCCTTGACAAGACTAAGGTCGAATCAATATCGAACGACGGAGATGGCGGTGACTGGCCCTTGGTACACTTGTCCAGCGGACAAGTCCTTCGTGCTAGACTCCTGGTACGGCCTACTCCGTCGTAACACAATCACCGTCTCACACTTATCAGGTCGGTGCCGACGGCTTCAATTCCCCTGTCCGCGCTTTCGCAGGCATCAAGTCGTACGGCTGGGCATATCCGACGCAAGCAATTGTGGCAACGCTGCGACATGCACCTCGCACTGTGGGGTATAACACGACAGCGTACCAACGCTTTCTACCTACGGGCCCTATCGCCTTCCTACCATTAGCCCCGACCGTCTCGTCCTTAGTCTGGTCCACTCGTCCATCGCTTGCGGCCGCACTCTCTAAAGCCGACCCAGCGGTACTTGTGCATATGATCAACGCCGCCTTTCGCCTTCCAGAGATCTCGATGCGATACCTCCACGATAGGGTGGAGGAGACTGTGCAAACCGGGAAACCCTTGCAAGCAGATGGCTTCAGAAAAGAGATCGCCTGGAGGGAGAGCGCGCATCAGATTGCGTCGCACTCGTCGTTGGCTTCAGCAACCGTTGATCCTTCATCTGTGAGCCAAGGCATCCCAGCTGCAGACGCAGATATGGTTCCACCATTGGTCCATAGTATACAACCTGGCACAGCCGCATCTTTTCCGCTCCGCTTTAGCCACTGCGAAACGTACATAGGCGAAGGGAAGGGCGCGCGCACAGTGCTCGTGGGCGATGCTGCTCACACGGTCCACCCGCTCGCTGGCCAAGGCCTGAACGGGGGACTATCCGACGTGGAGTGCCTCGCACGCTGTATTGAGACTACCCTCTCTGCTGGTGGTGACATTGGTGAGCCCAGGACTAGTCCCATGCCTACTCTACATCAAGCTGATGACTTATCGCAGGTTCTCACACTGCACTCCAACCTTACGCCCGTGAGCGCTACATTCAGAATCATTCGATGCTCTCCGCCGTCGACAAGCTGCACAAACTATACAGCAGCCAACTTCCACCTGTTGTATGGGCGCGATCTGTCGGCGTCGAAGTCCTGAATGAGCTCGATACACTCAAGGCTGCTCTGATGTTCGGTGCTGGTACCGAGCGCGGGTCAACGAGCTCCGGCACAATGGGCTGGAACATGTTCGCTTCTGGCTTGGAGAGCGTGGGGACTGGCGTACGAGTCGCGCGTGCGGTCGGTGAAGGCCTGCAAGGTGTTACTGCGAATATCTTGAAGCAGGCGGCCGGTGTTCTTCGTCAACGAGGGTCGTGAGAAGGCAGTGTCCCCGCCTTGCGGCGCATCATCCCACTATACATTTCTACCTCCTGCACCCGATATGAATGCTATCTTGATCAACTCATCTGCGTTCATGTGTGTTGTCATCGGCACGCGATGTCACTTCGGATGAAAAGAATCGGAGCCAGGTATGTATTCTAGGAACCCATACTGTGGGCGGACATTCGATGCTTGGTACTCTACATGCAGTGACATTAATGAGTCTATTTTCCATGATTCCCTCGACTTGGCACAATTCTTCATGCGGAATCGCAGATCGTCGATGTCAGCGTTCACTCTACATGATACTTCACACCTAACGGCATGCGTGGATTGAATCCGTTCTCGCCCTTAACGCTCGGGGTGATGGCCTCTCCAAATCGCCATTCGATATCGCAATCCGTCGGCAACGTGAAAGTGAAAGTGGGAAGGACAGTTGCAAGGACAGTTTCTGATAGACCGGGATGCATTCAGGTCTTCACAAGAGAGATTTTTTCTAAACGTACTCATCTCAAGGAGTGCGAAGTTGACCCCTCTGCGATCCCCAGGTCAGCGGTCTGCACGAAGCGCAGGGTAAAAGACATTACATGCAAGCTTTCGGGCCCGCCAGGAATGTCAGCCTTACGTACGAGGACATTCAGACTGTTAGTGAATATCCTAACACAAAACGGGTGCCACTTACAGGTTGGAATACACGCCGGGGACATTAGACTCGCTTACAGACTGCGGCAATGGCTTCATCCAACGTCCGGGCCTCCAGATCTTGGCGTCCGGTCCCCATATCTTGATGTCAGTATTGATACCGTGGATATTGGTTAGAATCTCAGCGCCGGCAGGTATGTACAACACCCTCCCATCGCTGAGAGGGAGTAGGTCGCCCTCGATGCACCTAATGACGGTAGCGTTGAGCAAGTAAGTTATCCATCCTGTCTATCACGAAAGATGGGGCCCTGACCTGCGGCGGCGGTACGGAGCGGGCGGGAATACGCGAAGAGTCTCTTTACAGACCGCATCGAGAAAGGGCAGGGCCATCAGAGCCTCATATTGTAACCCAACTCCATCTCCATGTCCTTCCGCGGAGGCGAGGGCTTGCAAGATTTCCTCGCGAAGTTTAGCTTGCACGGACGGATGCATCGCAAGTGAGTACAGAATGCGGCAAAGTGCTGTACTTGTCGTCTCAGTCCCTGCAAACATCAGTGTAATTGCCTGAGCCGTCAGCTCTCGGTCGGACACGCTTCCGTCCTCGTTGGCATCAACTGAATCGTGTCATAAGTAATTTGTGCACATCTTGATTGCAGATACGCACGCAATGCTCCAAGTAGTAGGTCTTTCCTCTCTTTGCTACTTGTACGGGTGACTTTGTGTGTTTCCCAGGCTGAGCGTATTTCGTCGTGTATGACGTCGATGATATGCATTAGATGGCGAAGATCAGGAGATACAAGGGACATCGCGATCCCCAGCAGACGGAGCAAACGAGGCGGTAAACGGAGAGCACCGCTGATGGCAAATAACGGGATGGCTGGACCGAGTTTGGAGACAGTGGGGCTACGTACAATGTCAACAGGATAACGGGACTAGACACAAAACACGCACGTGAAATCCTTGAATGCACGGGCACACTTGTCCCCTGCGCCTTCATCTGCAAGAGCACGAAAAGTATGACCGAAGCCCGCTTGCGTGACGACTTCGAGTGCAGCGCGCCCTAAGAAGTCGGCCAAGTTTATGTGACACACGCGGCCGTTTGCTGGCTTATGTTCAGTGACATATCGAGCGATGGACTCTCGTAGTTGACATGCTACGCCGTATATGAGAGGTGTAAGCCGTCGTATATGCGTGAGAGAGAATGCGGGGTTGAGAAGCTTGCGCTGACGACGGTGTTCGGGGCCATTGCTTGAAATCAAGCCTGGGCCCGTGAAGTACATGTGCATGCTACACCACTGATCAGACTCTGGAAGGGTAAGCGGCCTGATGATAGTGAAGAAAGACATTCACTCGAGTGTTCCAGATATGTCCACAGCTGGATACTTTTGGGGGTTCTTGACGAGTATATGCGCAAGAGCATAGGGATCAGAAATAGCTAAAAGAACATCCTGACACGACGAGTCAAGGGTTGCCTTGATCATCGCAAGATGAATATACCCCTAGTAGCCCATGGACTTTGGCGACTCCTCCGTATTCAGACAAGGCCTCGAGGTGATGTAGGCCGTCCTCCCCGTACAGATCTTGCAGATTGCCAGACAGAAAGGACTGGCTCTCTGGACCGCGTACATTGCGTAATGTCGTGCGCTTGGCGATTCGAGTAATGAGACCTCGCAGTATATTGACCATAAACGCGGCCACCAGCATAGCGACGAGTGCCAGGACCAATCGTGAGGTCGTCACAGTGACGTAGATGACCATGATGAGCCTATAAAATGATTGTACAGTGTGACTGACGCCTGGCCTCAGTCCGCGCTTTTCGGGCAATGTGAACAGCCTTTATGTATGCGAAGGCATATTTCTGACTAATTCACCTTTGACGCTCTTGCTGACAGAGATCCTCCATCTTCTAGCACTCCGAGCCCAAAGAAAGTAAGGACTGCGTCATTGACACTATGGTTTGTCTGCGGACATGACGGAATGACGCTTGGTACCGGAGTTGTACCGGAGTACACTCGCGGTCGATGCCTATCTGATTGACCGCGTAGGGACCACCCGTGACCAAGTGGGTAGCCATCATCGACGAAAGTAGGCGCTGCAAACGGGTCTTGTCTGATACTCAAGCACCGTAGAGTATGTCCCACGTCTGCGCAACAGCAGCTGACACACCGCGCCGGATACTGTAGACATTTAACAGCCGGCAATTGCTGATTTGCCGTCAACGAGACTTGAGCGCGTTCGTGGCTGTCGAGACTGTATGGCGGTCAGTTTGTTTCAAAATTAGGGGATCAATTACACACACCCCGCGCATTTCCAACCCCACCCGCCGCATTCCTAACTACACTCTGTGCATTCCTAACCGCACACACTGCGACTTCCCAACTCTACAGCCCTCTCGGGGAGGCCCGTCTCCCGAGGGCTGCCGGTCCCTCCCTCCTCCCGTCCCTCCCGTTCCGTGAGCGGCGCCGTAAAGCGCTCAAGAATAGCTCTCCAACGACGCCCATAAAGTGGTAAGAGCGGGAGGGAGCGGGAGGAGGTTGAGCGACGACGCGGCGGCCTCGGAGCTGCGGGCTCGGCTAACGCGCCCACGTGTTTTGCCGCGTGTGTCGCAGGACGCGTCGCGCTCGCCTCGTTCTCCTCTTTGCCATGTACACTACCTAGCTATGTACCTAGGGATTTTGTTCTTCGCTCTATGCCCATATAGTGTGATGAAAGGGCCTTCGGATACCCGAGTTGCACCGAATAAGGGCCTAAAACCCTGATTTCCAAGAGAAAATGAGTTCATATATTGACACTATCTTAGAGGTCCAACTATAGCTAATGTAGTGGAAGAGAATAAAGTATCGTAGGACGGTGGTCTAGACAGAGCATGCGAGCGCGACGCGTCCTGCGACACACGCGGCAAAACACGTGGGCGCGTTAGCCGAGCCCGCAGCTCCGAGGCCGCCGCGTCCTCGCCCAACCTCCTCCCGCTCCCTCCCGCTCTTACCACTTTATGGGCATCATTGGAGAGCTATTCTTGAGCGCTTTACAGCGCCGCTCACGGGACGGGAGGGACGGGAGGAGGGAGGGACCGGCAGCCCTCGGGAGACGGGCCTCCTCGAGAGGGCTGTAGAGTTAGGAAGTCGCAG
>UWZB01000301.1:268070-282382 GCA_900536885.1 Peniophora sp. CBMAI 1063 | reverse complement strand
CGTATGAACCCAAGCGCAACCGCTCATTCGCGGCCCGCGAGGACGTTAGAATAGGATGTGCGAGACACCCATAGAAGCGATGTAACCATTGTCGTTAGTTTGTAAGCCGATACCGTGTAAGCCCGTGGAGGAAATGCATTTACGCACGAAGTGTGGGACTATCATCCGTTTGGATCTAGATCGCGCTGAGGCGACAGACTACCCACTAAAACCCCCTTCCTAGTACTGAGTCGGTTATCGGTTGCATGTCCATCTAGGACTAGCAGTTTCTGCCATGTTTGCTTTATGACTGCAAATTTCAGTGCTGAGTCGTCAAAGCGCGAGTGCATGAGAGCGCGGTCAAGGTCCAGACGCTCGTTGATTGCTTTCCACCATCTCGCGCGCACCTCGTCGGCCGAGTGCTTGTGTCCTTCTTCCTCTCCTTCCTTCGGGATTTGTCGTTCGCAACGTATGTTCCATGCTTGTCGGAAGACTGTCGAGATAATAATGCGAGCTACTCGTTCAGCGCCCTCGTCTCGGGAGCCGTCGTCTTTTATGTAGCGGATTAGGCCGCACGATAGTACGAGGCCATAGCGGTCTTCCGCTGGCCATGTCCCGTGGCCTTTCCTTTCCCATAGTTTGTTGGCTTCCTGCCATAGGATTGCTTGGCCGGGGGCCGTGCATTGTGTAAGTACATGTTCCATCGTTTCACACTCTGCTCCGCACCCGCCGCATTTCTTTCGTCCGTTGTATTGTGGGTCTGACATTTTCGCCCAGTAGTTTCCGATCTTGTATGCATCATGCAGCGCCTTCCATAGGAACTCTACGTCTTTTCGGTAGAAATCCTTGTGCCACGAGGCCCTCCAGATGGCCTCGGGGGATGGCGGGGTGCCGTTGTACTTTCGGGCAGTTTCTCTTGCGCGTTTTAGGTTCGTCGTTGTTGCTTTCCTATCTTTTATCACTTGGGATTTCCTAATCCATCGGTATAGGAGTCGCTGGGAAGCTTTTTCGAGAGGGATACCCCTCATCGCCCACTGTTTAGTGACTTCGTCTTCGGTCTCTCTATCTGGGTCTGACGGTTCTATCTCGGCCGCCTCGTCTAGCAGGTCCTTGAGGTTCGACGGTGTTGTTCGGGTTAGTTGTATTTTGGTCGGCGCTGCTCTTTTGTTGATCATTGCGTATAGGAACCTCCATTCCTCGGCGCTTTTCGTGTAAACGAAGTCGGTATCCTCGGCATTCTCTTTTTTCGAGGTGAGCAAGGCATGGAACTGGGTGTTCGTGGATTGGATGGTAACAACCGTTTCTTCTGGGACCCTTTTCAGTGCGCGTATGGCCGCCACTATCAAAGGCAGCATAGGGTCGTTTTCCGTCCGTGTCCTCCTTTTTGTGACCGTGGTTTCTTCCTTGATGCTTATCCTCTCGTGTAGCCCTTCCTCATTATCCGGTGATAAGTATGCCCCGAGACGTAGTTTTCCGTCGGCTTCTGTGGTCTTCACCTTGGAGGCGAGAGCTATCGTCATCGCAGGGAGGCGGTTTTGGACTAGTTGGGCGTCTAGCCTATACTTCTTGTCTATCATGTTAAGTGCCGATTCGCGGGCTATCCTCGCTTTCAACGACTTCGGTTGCGGCTTGCTGAACACTCTCAGGTTGCTCCGCATCGATTGGCCACTTATGATGGACTTCGCGATCGTGTGGATGGGCTCGTCCTCCTCTCGCTCGCCCGGCGTGGGTTGGGGCGGGCGTATTTGCGGGTCGTTCATGTCGGGGTCCCATCGTGACTTTTCAATGTAGGACCATAGTTCCGTCGCTTTGTTGAAGCAGCTGTTTGGTGTGTTGCAGAACCGGCGGTCGGTTACGCATGCCTGGCATGTGCAGTTTGGTCGGTTCGAATGTGGGCGTGCTAGGGGTAAGTCTTCTCTCGATTCTACTAGGTTCTGTAGGTCGCGGACGGTTCTAATCTTGTGCTTTTCCACTAGGCATTGGCATTCCTTAATGCGCATTAAGGCTCGTACCCGTAGTCTCTCTTTTGGGGAGCTGGGGTTCAGACCCGGGTGGTGCCACACGAGCGCGTCGAGTTTGGCTTCTTTGGAGGGGGAAAGTATGTCGAGGTTGACATTATACTTCCTAGCTGTCTTGAATATATCTTTGAGTTCTGACGGCCACATTTTAGTGGTGGAGTGACTAGCCGGCGCATCCCAGCTTTGCAGGAGGGGGTTCTGTCTTTGAGAGGAGTGGGCTTGTAGCCTCGTTTTCTTACTGACTGTTCTAGCGACGAGCTTGAGCGCGAAGGCACCCCATGTCGAGTCCTTGGCTACTAGGGCTTTGAGTCGCATCAGGCGCACTGCGTCATTACGCCATGCGATGTGGATTATCCCCACTCCGCCTTCGAGTTTCGAGCGGGATAGGGTCATTTGGTTGACCGTCGGGCCTTTCTTACCCTTCCAGAAGAAGGCTAGTTGCCTTTTGCTGATGGCTTTTTCTATAAGCTGCGGCATTCCTTGCGCGGCGGTCAGGAAGAGGGTCATTCCTGAGGTTAACCAATCTGTGAACATTTTCCGCGAGCGGAGCTCCGGATATCTATCTTTGTTCGCCCAGAAGGATAGGCGACCGTCGAGTTTATTCATAACTTGCGTCCAGATTGCATCCGTCGACAGAGCGTTGCCGATCCGGCCTCCTAAGGACCGCCGGGCGTCGTTGTCTTTCACCATGAGAACATCTGCTGGTATCGGTGGATGTTCGGATTTCAGGCGTCTCTCGTTTAGGACCCTTGTTCGGTACACCTTCGTTCCTACTGGTATGACTTCGGATTTCTCGATGTTGAATCTTGCTCTTGATGCTTTGCACCATCTGTTGAGAATGGTTGTAAGGTCTTGAAAGTCGTCATCTTCGCTCAGGTACACTGTTGTGTCGTCTGCGAATAACGTGGCTATGAGGCGCTCTATGCTGTCTGGGATTTCGAAGCCTTTCAGGTCGGATTGACGAAGCATTTCGGCCAATGGTTCAATCGCTAGTACGAAGAGCAGGCACGATAGTGGGTCTCCTTGTCTGACCCCCCTGTATACCCGGAAGGGCTCGCTTGCGACTCCGTTGATAATGACTCTTGATGTTGCTTCCTCGTATAGGGATTCTACCGGCCTGACCCATTCTTCGGGTATGCCGAACTCCCGTACTACTGCCCACAGGTAGCGGAGGTCTACCTTGTCGTACGCCTTCTCTTGGTCCAAGAGGACGATAGCGCCGTTTATCTCGTATGCCTCTGCATATGCTATAATCATCCGGGTCAGGGCTATGTTGTTGTATATGGATCTCCCAGGTATAAAGCCCGCTTGGCGGATGGGAACGATTTCACCAATTACTTCGGCTAGTTGTAACGCTCTGAACTTGGTGTAGAGCTTATAGTCGGTGTTCAGTAGGGTGATGGGTCTGTAGTTCTTGCATAGTGACCTGTCTCCTTTCTTGAATATGGGGCACATTACTCCCTCATTTAGGCCCGCCGCGCTACAGTGGCCATGGTTCTCGACATCATTGAAGACGGCGGTGAGCAGGCGGAGGGCATCAAAGTTTGTTTCACCCTTCCGTTCCTTCTCTGCTGCAATATTGACCATTCTTTTCCAGAATTCGTATGGTAATCCGTCTGCACCGGGTGCCGAGTTGTTCTTCGTCAAGCGGAGCGTGTCGCGCAGGTTCTCTTTCGTGGCTGGTACTTTCAGTTGCTGCGCCTGGTCTTCAGATAGGCGGTTGGTTACGAAACCACATGCATCTCTAGTCGCGGTTTGGTGAGCTTCTGGAGATTCCGGGGGATCTTGGGTCTGAAGGTTCTCATGGAACATTGCCATCTCCTCCGCCATGTCTTCGGAGCGCCTCAGGTAACGGTCTGCTTCTGCCTGCTGCCGTTGTCTATCTCGTTCTTGGTTTGTCTCATGGTCTAGCTCCATGACGGGTTGGGCGTCGTCCTGGTTTATTGGTTGCTTATCCTCAGGGTTGTTCTCTAGTCGTCGGGCGTGACGTCGTGCGCGTTCTTCATCCATATCTGGGAGTTTCTGCAGTCGTACAATGATCTCTTTCGGTGCTTTGGGCCTGTTTTGCGAGGTCATGTATCTACCAGGGGTCCCTCCCCGGAGGAAATCCGTAGCTTGTACTGCTGTTCGGTGCTTGTTGTGTTTGAGCTGTACCCCTTTTCTGATCTTCTTGTCTATCTCGCTAAGGGTGGCCGTGTCTAGCCGGCCTGATCTCACTAGTTCCTCTTTCGTCTCTACGAGGCGATCGATGGTCTTGTTGATGTTGACCTGTGTCATCTTCTTGTCATGGTTGCGAATGGCGATTTTTGCTTTTGCTTTGAAGTCTCTGATAACTAGTTGGGGGTTGTGTTCGTCCGAGCGCTCTTGTATTCCGTCGATCTCCGCTAGAGCCTCGTGCCCTAGTTCTTCTATTGCTTTGATTACCTTGGGGTCTTTGAGGAGCCTCAACGGCATTGACCAGCGTCCTTTCCCAATGTAAGGTGCCTTGCGGCATTCTACCTCTATCACGAGCATCTTGTGGTCCGAGCCTATCCCAGCTTCTTCTATTATGACTTTCAGCACGTATGGGATGAGGGGTAGGGTTAAGTAGCCTCGGTCGATGCGCGACCAGGTGTCTTGTGTTCCGAATTTGTGGTATGTGAAGTCTTGTGCTGTCGGGTGGATGGTTCGATATGCGTCTTGTAGGCCAAAACGCAGGTTAAGGTCCCATAGTGCATCTACTACCGCGTTGGAGTTCGATCTCCCCGACGCTCTATCGAAGGCGTCTTCTACCATATTGAAGTCTCCTGCCATGTAGTCTGGTTTAGGGAGATCTGGGTCTTCGTCGTACATGTTGTCTATATTTTCGAAGAAAGTTTTCCTCTCCGCATCCCTCGATGATGGTGCGTAGATGTTTAGTAGGGTTAGCGTCTTGTTGTTGTGCCAGTTGAATTTGAGGATGGCGGCGCTCCCAGGGATGAGCACTATGTGCTTGATGTTCGAGACGTCTACGACATTCAGGTTTACTAGGAAGCATACACCTCCCACGCTCGCTTCATGGTCTGGTGTCGGCGAAGTGAATACACGCATCCTGTCGTAGTTGGCTTCAAGCTCGTTTGCCTCTTGTTGTGAGAGGTGGGCTTCTTGTATCATCATGATTCCTATCTTATCTTCCTTCAACTTACGGTGCAGGTTCTGCCACTTTACACTCCGGGGGCCGCCAGGTTGCCCATTCAGTGATTGGCCGTTCATGTTCTGCGTGGCGATTTTGATCGCAGGTTTGGTTCGTCTTTTCTTCGGTTTGGCACGCCGTTCTGCTTGTTCTTGTCTTCTCCGAGACGCTCTGTTTGGCCCATGGTAGGGGCGCACTGCCGTTTGGGGTGCTGATGGGTTGCTTGCCCTGTCGCGTTGACTGCCGTCTTCTTGACGGACCTCTTCGCGTATTCTTGTGGGGCCCTCGTTTCGGCTTTCCGAGGGTGTAGAACTTGCTTTCTCTACTTGCGCATCTCTGCGGCCGCCATGGACTGCAGTTCTCTCATCATGCGGATTGACTCCCTGTTGGGAGGTTGGGCCGCTTGATTGGCGGCCCGGGCTGCTGGTTTGGCTGCCCGCCTCGGTACGGTTTACGAGGCCCTCTCCTTGGATTGGAGAGGTTGGGGGTGTGGTTTCACCCCCTCGCGCCATTTGGCGGCCATCGTCGTTATTAACGACATCGTTCCAACGGCCTTCTACGGGAGCACGACTGATGGAAGAGGTGCTCCCTCCAGCGGTGAACGTGATTCCCTCACACGGATCAGTAGCCGTACTATGATGATCCCCAAACCCAGCCACCTGGCTTTCAGCAGCTGGGGGGAGCGCCATTGCCCGGGCGCACGGGTGACCCTGCCTTACCTATCCGAGATCCTACCACCTACCTAGAAAGAAAACCGGTCAGTAAGGCTCGTGGGATCGCCACACGAGGGGTCAGCCTGAATAGGCTCCCGTCTTTTGTACGGCCTTCCGTACGCACCCAAGCTTTCCGCCATGACGCGTATATTTGGGCAAGGGTGGTGTTAGCATTTTTGGTAGGGATTTTCCGGCACCCTCAATAGATGATTGTCATGGGGTGGGCAAAGATTCTGTGGTATACAATTGACTTTCGAGGCAGGGGGTACAGGTATAGATCGAGTGCGCGTATATCAGATTTCGGTGCTAAAAGAATGGAACCCGTCTTCCGGGTGGGCCGCGTATTCTGCCTCTTGGATCGAGTACCAGTTTAAGCATATCCGCAGGATGGAGCGGAGCATATTGATGATGGCGCGTCGTTCCTTGCGCGCTACTCTGTCTCGCTTGTGCAGGCGGTGGCGTTGTCGGCGGTTCGTTTTCTTGACGCGGTGCCTCTCCGCCTCGGCTGCGCTTGCCGCTTGCGATACGGTTGTGAGCCGGGTCCAAACCGCACCGTGGTATATTGGCTTCTTCTCGGTAAAAATTAGCACGCCTTCGTGGTCGTAGAAGTCCGGCGAGAACATGGCGATGTGGCTTGTGGATCTGGTAGGGAGTAGGACTTCGGGTCCTTCGAAGTCTGGCTCGTTCTCGTGAAGGGGGCGGAGGAGTTCGCGCAGTGCGCGGTAGAAGGTTGCGGGCGGGTGGAGGTCGGCGTGGCGGACGAGTTTCTTCAGTTCCGCGAGCGCGACGACGCGGTGGTGCGAGCCACCGCCTTCCTTGTACGATGGCATTGTGTCTGGGGAGGCGTAGGTGAGCGACTTCTGCTCAGGTTTAAGTACGTTCTGACTATGTGGCTCGGGTGGATGGTTTCGAGTTGGTTCTTTGTGGGCCTGAGCGTGTTTCGCTTCGGGCGGTTTGTGGCGGGGCGGTACTTTGAGGAAGGGCGGCTGGGTGAGTTGAGCGTGTTCGTGGGTTTGTGGGTTCCGACTTTAAAAGTGGGGGCAAGGGAATATATACACGATCATTGTGGTGTTACACGACAGGTTACAGGCTATGCAGTCGGATGATCAACATCGAGGAGAAGGTAACGTGCGGACAGCCCGCTTCGGGAGATAGTGGACGGGGAGAATTCAGGACGGTTAGAAAGCGACGCTACTTCCACGACCGCGGCCGCGACCGCGACCACGGCCTCCTCCTCGGCCTCGGCCTCCGCGTCTGCCCTCCGAGACGCCTACGTGGCCTATGGTGAGCTGGCCCGGGGCCCTCGTGGCCACTCGAACGTTCTGCGCTACCTCGCGCGAGGCCGGGCCACGCCATAGCGTGTGGCGCGGGAAGGGGCAAAGCCCATCCGGGTGGTCGAGCGACCAGCACCGCTTGCACTTGTGTAGGGTTGTGAAGCTGACGCGCCCGATGATGGCGCTGCTCCACACTGCTGGCGGGATGCCTAGGAGCGCTTTGCGGATAAGGACTTGCTTCGCGGGCTCTTCGGTCGGGAACTTGCGGAAGGCGACGTTCCACACGGGAGCTGCTTCGCCGTTCGGCTTCTTGCAGTCGACTTTACGGACCGAGATCGAGTTGTGTATCTCTTGGTGTTTGGCGTCGGGGTCCTGGGATGTCGCGATGATCTCCTTGATAACGATGGCACCGCAGATGATCCCTCGGACGTGGGCTAGGATCTCGCTTTTCGTCGAGCGCTTGTCTGCGTTAATAAGCTGCCCGATGAGGCTGCGGCCCTTGTTGAGGAGCTTATTGGGATGCACGATGAAGGTTATCGGGTCGTCGCCTTCCGGGTTTGCGGTGATGGCGATATGCTTGACGAACCAGTCTACCTCGTCGGGCCGGCAGCCCCAGACTGCGTACGAGTGAAAGCCGTAGGTCGGTGGGTCGACGACGAGGCGGTTGTATATGTTGTCCTGTCCCTGGCGCGCGATTGCAAGCCCTTCGATGACCTTGTTGGTGCGGCTTCGAACGGTGTTGTCGCTCGACGTGGGCTGTTCGTCGTATACGTCGACGAAGAAAACGTTCTCGCCGTTAGATTGGATAAACTCGCGCCAAGCGTTGACGTCCTTGTCATGGCCCCAGCGCCGCTGGATGGCATAGGGGTCAGCGAAGTCGATTACGGGAGCGTCCGGGTCGTTGCGGGGGATGCACGCCGGCGGACCGCGATTGTGCGCCTCATCTTCTTCCGGGTGTTCCTCCTCCTCGTCGAAGTCGGAGGCGTTCGGGTCGTCTTCTTCTTCTTCGGCTTCGCCCTCCTCTTCGTTTATCTCCTCTTCGACCTCCTCTTCGTTAGCGTCGTCTTCATCCATCGGGCCGGGTTGCCTCTGCTCCGGGTTGGTGTAGCCCGGCGGCGGCCCGGCGGCAGCGTTGCCCGTCGCGCCGCCTACCCCGTCACCGCTATCCGACGGTTTCGGGTCAGTGGGCTCGCCGACGTGGTGGGATGTGATTGGTGATGAGCGCGGGCCGGTGGCTTCGCGAGCGTTCTTGTCGCTCCGCGCCAGTACGCGGTCGAGGGCGCTGTTGGCCGCCTTCGCCAGCAAGGTTGGGGACGCGGCGAGTGGCCTCTCGTAGGGGGGAAGGGACTCGTCCTCGTCGGGCAGCTCGTCGACGGGAAGGAGCGCGAACGCGTTCCTGGTGGCGCCTTGGTTCTTCGCCGGGGTGGGGTCGACGGGGTTGAAGCGCGTGGATGAGCGCTGGGTGCGCTGCGGGCCGCCGTTCGTATTGTACGAGTTGGTGACAGAGATAGCATGGGGGGGCTGGGGAGGGATCGTTTAGCTTTGTCGCGCAAATTCGAGGGCGGCAAACCTACTAGGTTGAGGTCGCGTACCGCTTCTTTGTACGCGCGCGCGCCTTGGCGCTCGATGTTGCGTTCGCCTGCCTGTGCCGACCTAGACTTGTGGAGCGACTGGCGCAGCTCTCGGCGGCTGTCGGGGTCCAGCCAGGGGTTGACGGGTGGCTTGGGGCTGTTGAGCGGTCGCCTCTGGAAGGGCGGGGTATGCTCGGCCGGGGCGGGGTTAAGGATGCGGTTGACGTCCATCGATACGCGGTGCGGACTTGGGTGGTGGGGAGAGGTCAAGGCGCTGAGGATGGGCCGTCGCGTTTGAAGTAGGGGGCGGCCTCGTGTGCCTTCCTTTGTCCTGGGCCTCGTGTCTGACCTCGCTGCGTCTGCGTCTCTTGAGTGGCATTGGGAGGTCAGCTCGCCGTCTGAGGCTCGCTGAGGGGGTGGATAATGGGACGGTCATCGGCCTTAGTGAAGGGCGAGGTGGAGGTCGGGAGCACGATGGCGGCCGCGGCGCATTTGTCCGTGGTGGGGAATCTCACGGCAAACGTTGGGCCGCCTCTGCGTCTCGTTGTACGGACGGCTTGAGCTCGTAGCTCTATCGACTGGGGGGTTTGCCCTGTCGTTGAGGAGGTGGATTGCCATCCTCGTCTCGCACGCCGGTTTAGCGCGGAGTAGAGAGCGCTGGATTGGCCACTCTCTCTTAGGCATGGCTTGATTGGCCATGCCCGTTTGGGCTTTGCCCGCCGAGACCACCATTCTCGCCTCCCTCGCCCCACAGACATGAAAGCGAACAGCATAGCATACATAAAACTAATCTACGGAACTACATACAGCATACTTGGGCACAGGAGGGCCACCGTTATACAGGTCACGTGGCTCGGTGGTGGTGGTTTTTCCTCCCCAGGGCTCTCTTCACCCAGTGGACCTTGCACTCTAAGGTCACCGCGTAGTCCCATATATACGGAACTGGAGAACATATTGATTGATCAGCCATCACAAACCGCCAATAGACGATGCCCGATAGACGTACGAGGCATAGCCGGGCCGTAGGGCCATTGGATTCGCACGTATCGCTTCGGGAACTCGTTGTAGTCAAAATGCTCTTCGTTGACGTTGACGATCTCGGAAGGGAACAATTCTTCCCACATTTCATCGCGTGCTCCATCGCCTAACTCAAGGTCCTTCAGAGCCTGTCTCTCTTCAGACTCTTCGAAGGCCACGGTGGCCCCGCAGGTAAGCATGTAGATCTGAACGACCTGTCCGTTGTACTTCGTCTCCCCAAACGGTACAGCATAGTACTGACCGCCTTCCTTAGACTCCAGGAGATCGTTGGTACACTTGAGCAAGCTCTCATCGAACACCTCCGGGGGTATGCGATAAGAGGTGCAATAGACGCGAAGCTGGGCGCGGGTTACGAGAAGACCACCGACGTAGATCTTCAAGCGGTAATCCACCATGTGCTGAGTAGAGGCGCTTGAATCTGCCATGATGGGATTGGCGAGAGATGTGGAAGGTCAGGTGGGGAACGTTCGACGGCAAGGGAGGCTGGAGGGGTGCTGCTGGCAGTGTACCGGACGTTACATGTACGCGACGATCAGAGCGCGGCGTGCGCCCACCGGTCGTCATCTTGACATTCGGATAGACATTCGTTATGCGGACGAAGATGAGAACAAGCTGGGGAACACGCTTCATCATCGATCATCATTTGAATAAGGTCTAGAGGCACTGGGAAACATCCGCCTTGCTCGCGGTAGCAGACCAAGCCTCGGAAGCGCGTCTCAGCGCCAAAGCTCCTGCGCGTGGGAGAATGATGGAGTGTACCGCACGACCCGCGCTCGTCGCCTCGCCCGTCTGTACACCGTCCCATCTTTCTCTCCTATGCATCGACTATATACGATCGGCCAGTACTAAGCAATGTCCGACACCGCGTACCGTTCAAAACTAGGCCTCCCACTGGACAGAAAGCGGCCCCGTCGCTCGCCCCATCTACCCCGCATCCCGAGCCGGACACGCTATACAAGCTGGCAGAGCGCTAGACTCGACGTCGACGCGTCGCGTACTTCAGCGCCGGGTGAACGGCCGCCGCCAGCACACCGCCAAACCTCCGTTCGGCTTCACCCGACGATGACGGTTCGTCGGCATCTGTGAACCTTGCGCCCACCGCCGCAGAGGTCGAGAGCGAAGACACAGGATACAACGCGCGTCGGATGGATCGCTGTTATGGCTGTGGAGAGCCTCAAGATGCCTCCTGATTGATTCGCACCATTCAACGTCGGTCATGCTACGCTCATTGATGATTTGAGGGTCGGGTTGTAGGTACTTTTCCCATCTCTCGAGTTTCTCAACTGATAAATATGTTTCAGAGCGTTACTGTACACAAGCGTGTGCATGTCAAGAAGTTCTATAATCTAATCCAGAGAATATGTGTTCATTCATGGTTCCTGATCACCACTGGTGTATTCATCATTTCTCTGCCACACGCATTAGCACGGCATCTTGCTACAAGATGCCAAACCACGACATACGCGAACGGGAAGTCTCCGGTCCGCTGCTTGTCTGAGAGAAGGGAAACTATCTTCAAGTCCTCTAGGCGCTGTTCTTTACGGCCGTCGAAGAGTTCGGCGTGTTTGACACCGTTCCGGGCATATCGGCATGGAGCAGAACCTGGTCCTGTGCTGAGTGTAAGAAGGCCAATCTTGCGGGAACCAGTTCGTCGGCACGCACCTCCTCCGACATCTCCATCTCAAAAACTTGACCGTGCCTCATATCCACGGAGGATGGCGCAGGAGGTTGTCCTTTGAGCTTCCTCCATTGAGCCTTGCAAAGTCTTTCGACGCTGGCCTTGATATTGTCAGGCACTTTGGTGACTATCGTCAGCAATGCAGCAAGATGAAGGCCGTTTGTAACACGTACGTGGCTTACTGCTCAAGTTGTCCCAAGCGCGCACCACCCAGGGCACGTCCGCGGGATCAAAGTGGTCAAGATCTTCGCTGTCGTCCTCGACATCCGACTCAGCGTCAGAGTTGAAGATCTTATCGACGTTGAATATGCGCGGATGATTCTCCATGATCGTTCTAGTCACCCAGGGCGTGAGCCTCTGGAAATATTGCTTATGCCCCCTGGCCAGCAAGCTCCCGACTACGCGATTGTAAACCTCCTGCTCAAAGACGACTGCAGTGGTTTGGATGAAGACGTAGTTTCGCGACCTGGTCGTGGTGACGACAAGCCCCTTAGTCTCCGGTTTAGACAAGAGGTAGTCGTTGAACGCGCGCAAGGCGCCTTTCGTCTTGCGCTCTGGCACCTCATGGCATACACAGATGACCTCAAGGTGCTCTGGGGTCATAAGGAATCCTGAGTTGAGGATGGCAACTTTGAACGCAACGCGGCGGGGCTGAACGGAGGATGCTTGCGGTACCGGGTCCATGTCGACGGCAGAGAGTGCGGATTAGTTTCTAGATAGTTAGGGTGAAAGTGAGCGGCGATAGGCTTTTGCGTGTGTACAACGTGTGCGACGATCCCCGAAGTCGGGAGCTCACGCCAAGCAGGCGAATTAACTGGTGATTAGTCTTACGTTGAGATTGTCGGGTACCCCTGTCATGATTGCAGGCAAGAGCGCACGAATGAGCATAACCTTCGTCCGGCTTCACTCGACGATGAAGGTTCATCTGCGAGCCACGCGCTCACCACCGCAGAGGTCGAGAGCGAGCGAAGATCCAGGATACATCGCGCTTCGGAGTTGCTCCTTCAGATCTTAATTGCCCTTTACACGATCTCGGAGAGCTTTAGGACGTCTGATCGATAAGCGTATCCGACGTCGGTCATACTACGCTCAGATGCTTCGAGGGGCGGGTCGTGGGTACGTTTCCAATATCATAAGTTTCTCAACCGATCAACAAGTCTTAGACTGTCATTGTACATCCTCGTGCGCATGTCAAGCAGCTCGATAGATTAGCTCCGAGTCAGCCAATGTATTCATCATTCACCGAGTGGCTTCCGTTCACCATTGGTGTGATTATGTGCGCTGTTCTTCGCAGCCGATGAAGAGTTTAGCGTGTTCGCCGCCGTTCCAGACATATCGGCCTGGAGCAGGACCCGGTCCTGTGTTGAGTGTAAGAAGATTACTCTTGCGGAGACCCGGGCCAGTTCGCCAGCACGCACCTCCTCCGAAATCTCCACCTCAAAAACTTGACTGTGTTTCACATGTACGGAGGATGGCATAGGAAGCTTGCCCTTCCTCCATAGAGCCTTGCAAATGTCTTCAACTATGACCTTGATGTTGTCCGGGACTTCGATGCTCATCGTCAGCAACGCAACAAACGAAGTGTCGATCAGAACGCGTACGTGGCTTGATGCTCAAGTCGTCCCAAGCACGCACCACCCAGGGCGGGTCTATGGGGTAAAAGTGCTCATGATCGTCGCTGTCGTCCGAGACATCTGATCCAGAGTCGGAATTGAATATCCTATCGACGTTGAGGAATAGGCCCGGATAGTCCTCCATGACCGATCTATGCAACCAGGGCTTGAGCCTCTCCAGATAGCGCGCTTGGCCCTTGGCTATCATGTTCTTGACCTTGCGATCGTGAGCCACCTGGTCAAAGACGACGGCAGTGCCATGGATGAAGACGAGGTTTCGCGTGGTCGTCGTGGTGACGGCAAGATCATTTGTCTGTGGGTTAGACAGAAGGTAGTCGTTGAATGCGCGCAAGGCGCCCTTCGTCTTGCGCTCGGGCACGCCGTGGCACGCACAGATGACCTCGAGTTACTCTGGTGTTATGAGGAATCCCGAGTTGAGGATGGCAGCTTTGACCGCAATCCGGCGGGGCTGGACCGAGGGTGTATGGCGTGGCGAGGCCATGTCGACGGCGGAAAGTGAGAAGAGGGCGGGACGTCGGAGAGTTTACGGGCGACGAGCTGCTTCATATATGCCATGCGTGCGACGATCTCCGCAGTAAGGAGTTACAGAAGCTCATGCCGAGCAGACAGCTTGTCTTGCGTTGTGATCATCGGGTGCCTAGGTTCTAACCGAAGGTAAGGGCAGGGCGGGCAGCACTGCGACGCCTACTGGCACGTATGCTGGAGGACGCGTCCTCACGCACATGAGTGCTCATGCGACAGCAACGAGGGGCGCTCGCTCATTGCAGAAGTTATGCGCACGCGCGGTCGCTGCATCGCTTTCCGTTGCGGCCAGTCAGTCCGGTGCCGCAGAGTTACAGCTTGGCGAGAAGCAGCTGAGGTCTACGACCAGGCGAGTTGCTTCGTGGCGCTCTTGCGTGGGCGTACTGTGTCACCAACCTCTGCACCCGAAGCATGTACAAATCAGTGTATGTGAGATCCGAACCAGCGAGCAGGCAGGCAGAATGATTTGATTGAAGTACGATGAGATAAACGTCACAAGCGCACAGACAACCGTGGTGGTCGCGCAGAGCAAGCCTCGGAAGGCGCGCCTCAGCGCCAAAGCTCCTGAGCGTGGGACAATGATGGAGCCTACCGCGCGACCCGCACCATCAGCGCTCGTCGCCTCGCCTTGCAACGCGCGTACACCTCCACCTTTCTATCCCAGACGATCACGAACCAAGCACCCAGTAATGTCCGACCCACCGCCCGCGCGCCCCAAACCGGGCTCCCTGCGC
>UWZB01000301.1:253082-268007 GCA_900536885.1 Peniophora sp. CBMAI 1063 | reverse complement strand
CCCCGCCCCCGCCGCGCCCCAAGCCCGGCACGCTCTCCAAATGGGCGCCCAAGCCCGCATCGTCGCCGCCGCCCGACAACGCGGCCTCGCACTCGCACTCGCGCGAAGGATCCGATTCGTACGCGGGAGGGATGAGCGCGGCCGATGCGAAGAGCGCGATTGGCGCTGGAGGGTCGCTGAAGGAGCGCATGGCCGCGCTGCAGGGTATGGGCGCTTTCGGCGGGGGCGGCGGTGGTGGGGCAGAGAGGCCACCGCCGCCGAAGGGCGAGAAGCCAAAGTGGAAGCCGCCGCCGGTTGTGCAGATGAGCCCGCCGATCGGGGGCGAGGACGACGAGGACGCGCACGTGCCGCGTGTGGTGTCGCCGCCCGTTGCCGAGGCGGGCGAAGAGGCCAAGGAGGAAGAAGGAGAGGGCGAGGAGAAGGGCGAGGTGGATGCGGAGGAGGAGGAGAGGCAGCGCAGGGCGGCGATCGCGGCGCGCATGGCCAGGCTCGGAGGCGCCAGGGTGGGCATGGGCCCGCCTGTGTTTGGGAAGAAGCCGACGCCGCCGCCGAAGAAGCCGTCGTTGGACGTCAAGTCGCCCGGTATGTCTGTTTCGTTACCTGTTTGCATCCAAAGATAGCCGCTGATGGCGCTGATCTAGAGCGCGTCGTGTCGCCGCCCGCTGGGGAGAGCAAGCCCGAAGGTATGCTCCATCGCGTCTGTCATCGTGTATTAGATTGCTTATTCTCCATCCAGAGCGCGTATCGTCGCCTCCCGTTGGCGAGGAACACAAGCACGAAGGTAAACGTTATTGATCTTGATTCCCGCATCTGAGTGCTGATGAACAACGCAGAACGCGTCTCGTCGCCTCCAGCAGTCGCAGAGCCCAAGCCCGCAGGTACATACACCCCTACTCATACGATCGATCATTCTAACAATACCCCAGCACCCGAAGCGCCCGCCGTCACGACTCCAGCAGGCAAGTCTCCCCATCCCTCCCCAATCCAATCTAATCTAACCCCGCCCACAGACAACGCAACCTCGCCGCCCCCATCAATGCCCATCCCAGCCGCCCCCCGCCGCGCCGCCCCACCCCGCCGCAAGACGCCCGCAAAGCCCACGCCCGCCTCCACGCCCTCCGAAGCGCCCGCCGCGCCCCAAGACGAAGTCCACGCGCCGACGCCGGGCGCTATGCCGGCGGCTGAAGAAGGCACGCAGAGCGTCGCGTCGGCGCTGGCGGATAAAGTCGCGGACGAGGAGAAGGAGGTCGTCGAGCCGCCGAAGGAGCATCATGTACCGGTCGACGAGGAGGAGGGTACGCCTGTCAGGTCGCCGTCGCCTGAGCCGACGCCTGTCCCGGTCGATGAGGGCAGGCCTGATCTGGAGAGGAAGGGGACGGTCGATGTTGCTGCTGAGGTTCCCGTTCTCGAGACGCCTGCTGTGACGCACGAGGAGCAGCCTGTTCAGCGCCGGAGGTCGGACGCGTCTGACGCCCGACCTGAGAGTCCCGAATTGGCGGACGAGACGCTCGGCGACGACGAAGTTGCCCAGCTCGAGGCGAAGGATGAAGAGGTGCCCGAAGTCAAGCGTGAGGAGGAAGAGGCGCCTGTCGACCAGGAAGAAGACGAGGAAGCGCGCCGCAAGCGCATCGCGGACAAAGTCGCCAAGATGGGCGGCTTCAACCCGTTCTCCGCGCCCCTTCCTCCCCGCGCCGCGCCAGAGCCCGAAGCAGACCACCCCGCCCAGCCCGTGCACGAGCACCACGACGCCGTCGCTGGCCTCGCGCACCCTACGACCGAAGACGAGAAAGAGCTGCGCGACGCCGTGGAGGAGCACGAGGGCCTGCCCGTCGAAGATATCGAGCGCGCGAAAGTCGCAGCGCAGGCCGCCGACCTCGAGCCGGAAGAAGTCGACGCTATGACGTCCGGCGCACCCGTCGATATCGACGGCGCCGTGTCGCAGTCTGGGCTCCCGGTGCAGGTCGTGACGGAAGAGGACGAGGCGCAGAGGGAGGAGAAGGAGAAGTTTGTGGGTGAGATGAGGGAGCGTGAGGGGGATGTGAAGAGTCCGACGTTGGAGGTGCCGCCGAGGCCGGCGGTGGGGAGGAGGGGGAGTAGTGGGAGTGTGAGGAGTTATGGGGTTACGACTATTGGGAGGGGGGTGGATGTTGAGGAGGACGAGGATGGTGGGTATTGAGTGGCTTTTTCGATCGTGAAGATGTGTAAGAAATCGGATGGGCACAAGGGCACTGGATGGATGGAAATACACAAACGGATCTGACATGATATTTTCTCTTCGTGATGTCGTCGTGTACGCTATACAACAGATCGCTGAAATATACATCTGCTTTATCTAGGCCCGCGCAAACAGCACGAAGACCAGCCCGCGTCGCCCGAAGATTCATCCCGTCCCTATCACACCCTCGACTCGGTCCCCTCCTCCGCTCTCCCGCAATCTGCGCGCCCACCCCAATCAGGCTCGTCGTCGCTCTTCTCGCCGCGCCCGCCGCATGTGCCGCAGGACGGCGCGGACGAGCCGTTGCTCGAGGAAGGCGAGGGCGAGTATGAGGAAGGGGAGGAAGAGGGCGAGGAGGAGATCCCGCCGCCGCCGCCTGCTCGACCGATCATGTCGCCTCCACCCCCGCCTTCGCGTGCGCCACCCCCTCCAGCGCCGGTCGATGAAGAAGAGGAAGAAGCGCCGCCCCTGCCGGAGAAGCGGACGTCGATGCCGCCGCCGCCGAGTCGGGCTGTGCCTCCGCCTGTCGAGGCTGAAGAGGTGGAAGACGTCGAAGAGGAGGAGGCGCCGCCACCGCCACCGCCGTCGGCTCCGCACCCGAGTAAGCGCGCGTCGGTGCCGCCGCCTTCGCGCGCACCGCCTGCGCCCGAGCCTGTAGAGGTCGAAGAAGACGTCCCGCCGCCGCCGCCATCGGCGCCGCGGCCCAGTAAGCGCACTTCGGTCCCGCCTCCCGCTCATGCGCCTCCACCCGCGCCCGCTGTACACGACGAGCCCGCTCAAATCTCTGACGTCCCACCCCCACCTCCCTCCGCCCCGCGCCCATCAAAGCGCACGTCCGTCCCGCCGCCCGTCCGCTCGCCTCCTCCGCCCGCGATGCACGACGAGCCCGCACAGATCGACGAGCCACCCCCGCCTCCGATCCCGACTTCGCGCCCGAGCAAACGCACGTCTATTCCGCCTCCTGCGAGGGCGCCGCCTGCGCATGCCCCGCCCAACCCTCACGATCGCGCACAGTCACCGCCGGCGCGCAAGCCGAGTGTGCCGGCCGGGTGGTCACCGAGGGGAAGTCTGGATGAGTCGAGGAAGAGTGTTGAGTCGAACGCGCCGCCATCGAGGCCGCCGCCGCCGCCTCAGTCATCGGAGAAGGAGGTGTTGGATGATTCCGATGGAGGTGAATTGTCATTGTAGTGAGATAAGATGTGAGGGTGTTGTACTGACGGTGTAGTCCCAGACCCGATCGACCCGCGGTTCCATAGTCCGCCGCCGAGGACGAATACGCTGCCTACGCTCGTCGCTCCTTCGTCTCCTCCTCAACCTCCTCAACATGAGGAGGCCAAGGACGCAGAGGAGAAAGAAGAGCAGGAGGAAGATCCCGAGCAGGCGAGGAAGCGGTCTATCGCGGAGAGAATGGCGAAGCTCGGTGGAATACGCTTCGGCGCGCCACCGCCTCTGCCCGGCGCACGGCGCGCACCCGCGCACGCCCCTCCTCCGCCAGCCGAAACCTCAGATGAACCTCAGTCCGAACCGCACGCAGAGACCGAACACGGGGACCACCAACCCGAAGAAGAACAGCCCCAGCAACCTCAAGAACCCGAAGAAGAAGAAGACGAGCAAGCGCGCAGACAGCGCATCGCCGCGCGTCTAGCCGCGAGCGGCGGGATGCGGTTCGGGATGTTGCCGGGCCAGATGCCCGCTGCTGCGCCGAGGAGGCGGGAGTCGAGCGACGATCATCAGGCCAGCCCGAGCTCGCCGCCGTCCACGCAGAGGGCGCCGGTGAGGGCGCCAAGTGTGCCGCATGCTGCTGCGCCGCCCGTACCCCGCACGGCTGCACCACCCGTCCCGCATACTGCTGCTCCGCCCGTTCCGCATACGGCTGCGCCGCCCGTGCCGGGCGGTGCGCGTCCGCCGCCGAGCAAGCCTATGCCTGCGCCGCCGCCCGAGTCGGAGTACGAGTACGCGGGCACGGGCACGGAGTCGGAGGACGGTGTGCATGTTGAGGCGGAGGAGAGCGAGGCGGAGGATGTAAGGCACGATGAGGCCGCGGGGTACGAGTATGAGGGGCAGTATCAGGAGGAGCCGGTCGGGGAGGAAGAGGAAGAGGAGGAAGAGGAGGCGCCGCCGCCGCCGCCGCGCCCTGCGACGCGCGCGCCGCCTGTGCCGCACGGCCAGACGAGAAAGGCGTCGACGGGCTCGTTCGAGACTGTTGCGCCGCCTGCGCGCCCGGCCATGGGTCATCCTCAGCAAAGCGACTTCGTCATGGTCGACGAGGAAGTTCCGCCTCCGCCACCCCCCGCCCGCGCACCGCCTGCGCGCGCTGCGCCCCCGCCCGCGCAGGCTGAGAGCAGTAATCAGTGGGAGCTGCCCGCTATTCCGTCTGGGGGACTCGATATGGCCGATACGAGCGCCGCGAGCGATCTGAGCGCGTCGATGTTCTCGGAGGACTCGACGACGTACCCCGGCACCGACGACGCCCCCTCTCACCTCCAGCCTTCGCATGTAAAGCCAATTCCGGAGAGTATGACGCCTGATGAGTTGAGGGCTGTGCATGCGAGCGTGGGGAGCAAGCTGGCGGAGGCGGCGGGCGCGCTGTTGCAGCGGAGCAAAGGGACGCTCGTGGGCAACGGGTCCTACGCGGGCTTCGTCGCCGCTGCGCTCGCGCACGTCCCGCACGCGCGCCCGCCGGCGCCGGGGAGCACGCAGTACGGGTTCTGCATCTACCACCAGGTCGCGGCGACCGTGCACACGCGCGCGGCGGAGATTCTGCCGGGCGATGTGATTGTGCTGGTGGAGGCGAGGTTGAAGGGGCATAAGGGCTTGCACGGGTATAGTTTGAGTGTGGGCGAGGGCGCGGCGTGTGTGGGGGTTGTGCTTGAGTTTGAGGGGAGGAAGGCGAAGGTGCGGGCGGCGCAGGCGAATCAGCATGTTGGGCAGGCTGTGAGTGACTTCTTGTTTTGGGCGTTTTGGGGGGAGTAGGATGCTGATGGTGGGTGTGCACAGACGGTTGAGAGCGTTAGTTATAGGCTTGAGGATTTGAAGTCGGGGAGTATCACGGTGCGTAGCTCTGATCTGCAGTCATCGGCCTCGTGCTCACTTTCTCGCAGATCTACCGCGTGTTGGAAGCTTGAATTTGTACGAATGGCTGGATATGGGCGGAACGTCGAGAGATATAGGTGTACGAATAGAACATGGACGGATTGTACATATGCACAACGTAAATTGAAGTAGGACTCGTGAGTCGTTATCACTGCAATACGGGCCGTGTATGTGTAGTAGCTCGGGGAGCACAGAAAGAGCCGGAAACTTAAATAATACGGGTCTGATGAGGATAAGAGGGAAGAAAAGAAACGAACCTAAGCCACATCGGCGAGGAATGCCTCAAGGTCGTCGAAGTACAAATTAGCACCGGGGAACTCCTCCAGGACGAGCTCCCAAACCCACTCGAAGAGGGTAGCGTAGGTAATGTCGGAGCTGTCCGTCAGGCTAGTCGGCCCGCCTGTGAGTAGCGCGACAATCTCGCCGGTGGGGGTGACGATAGTGGATCCGGAATCACCGCGCCTGGAGAAGGAACCGGTGTCGTTCTCATGGGAGAGGATGGGGATCTCGATCGACTCTATATTGCCGGTGGAGAAGTACTTCCGCGCATACGCCTTGAACTTACTGAGCGTGCCGACGGTGGTGTTGGTGCTGAAGCCGCGCTTGATAACGCGACGAACGCGATCGCCTTGCAGGTTTAAGCTGTTAGAATTGTTGACCTGATCGGCGGTGAGCATGCCTCGGAGATGAAGGAGACCATCTTCGGGGTACTTGAACACCGACGGGACGTCGATACGTTCGTACATGAGTGACTTGAGCTTCGACGGGGACATCTCCGGACCTAAAAGAGAGACAGGTATTTCAGATCAGCGTCATCCAACGAAAATCAACTTGCGCCGCACCAAGGCTCAGCACGTTCCCGATCATATGCTTGAACTTCTCCTTGTAAAGCTCGATGACGCAGAAGTCGCGGGTATAGCGGTGAGGAGCAACATCGACACCGATGGGGGGAGCCCAACGGACGAAGCCGATAACTCGGTCCTTGGGCTTGCTCCACCGCTTCTTGATTTCGACGAAGAACTGCTTGAGCTTGTCGATCTTGGTGCGCGTCTTGGCAAGCTCGGCCTCGTTCTCCTCCAGCTTGGCTTGCGACTCTTGGTCGTCGGCTCCGCCCTGCAACCTGGCTCTAAGCTTACTGATTTTCGTCTCGAAAACTTCGGCCGCGTCGCTGTACGTGCTAATAGCGGCCTGGATGGAGACCAGGTAGTTTGTGAACGCGGGCTGGCCCATCAGGAGAACCTTCTTCTTAGGAGCAGATCCTGCCGAGGGGCTAGAGTTAGAAAGGCTTTCGGATTCTCAAGGGCGTCAAGTAAAGACGTACCGTGGTGTCGATGCACCTCATTGTCCCCGTCGCGCGAAAACACGTTGTGCCGCACAGTGATTGCGTAGAGCTTGTCGCCGACGTGGAAGTATGGACCGAGGGTGCCTTGCATAGTAGTCTTACGACCAGCAATGGAAAGGCTGAGAGGAACGGAGACATTATCGATGACCTCCTTTAGAGGGTCGCCGTCTTCCACAGGCTTGAAAAGAGCTGGACCATGACCGTGTGACGTCTTGTAGACCGACTCTCGGTAAGCAATGTCGATGTTCTGGGCCGGGAGCGAGTCGAGGAAGGTGCGGATGTCCTTGGCCGATTCGTGCGCAACGGCACCGGTGAGAGTCTCTGGCACGACGCCAATCCAGATCGTAGGGTTGGTATAGTAGCGCTCACCGTACTCGACGGGCTGAATGGGAGGGATATCATCGTACTCGACGTCTGCATTTTCGTCATCGTCATCGTCGTCATCGTCGTCGTCGTCGTCGTCGTCGATCTCCTGGTCCTCCTCCTCGTTGAGCCAAGTGAATCGAACGAAGTCGACAGATGTGACTTTGATCTTTCTTGCGTTGAGTAAGTCCACGACCTTAGAACGAACATTAGTAGAAAATTGTTGCGTAATGAGAAGGCCACGTACCTTGTCGCGAACTCTGTCCCACAGTCCATTCTCCCCGAACTCGTGGCTATCTGGAACGGAGATCACCCTCATGAGGCGCCTGTACGCCTCAGGGCCATCGGGTTCCTCGAATTTGTCGTCGGACGTCCTATAAATGAGCTTGGGCCCGCGTCCCTTCGGACCCACACCGGCGTAGTAGAGGCTGGCCTCTATCTTCGGAACTTCGTGGGGGCTGGATTCGACGGTGGTGGCAGTCGACTCGCTGTCGTCGCTAGACCGCAAGTCATCTTCGTCAGAGTGACCGCCCTCGTTGGAGGACAAAGCGGCGAGCTCGCGAGCTTTCATGGAACACTCGAGATCGAACGCTGGGGTCTTGACGAATTCCTGGAGGGCGGAAAGCTCGGCGTCGCCTACTAAATGAAGAATACGAGCAGATTAGTACAGGCGAAGATGCAACAAAACGAACGTATAAAAGACTCGCCGCTGGGGCTAGAGGGATCATGTTCGGTCGGTGCAGACATAGTATTTAGAGAGTCGGGTCATTTGCAACTGAGTAAAGTGCTGATGAGCGAGTTGAGAGAAGCAAAGTGGTTTGGGCCTGTATGTTTTGAAACTTAAATAAATAAAAGACGCGTCGCGTCGCGCTTGCCCCCGTACCACGACCTGGACTACAGAGCACACCACACGCCTTTCCGAATTGTTATATCTTGCACATGCCAGCCACTTTGGCGCCCAGTTGAGGATGAACGTCGGGGTGCGCGCGGCCATACTCAGCTGCCATCGATCTGGAGCTTTACTCTGGCAAGGCCGCTCAGCCTTCCATCCTGTGCACCTCCCTGGCAGGCACTCGTCCCTCGAATTACACAGGCGCCATCATACACGCACGCCGTCTCGGACTCGGCAATTGTCTACCCTCACCGGCGAAGGCAGCATAACTGCAACGACGGCTCTTACAGTCCTCGTTGGCTTGCCGATTTCCCTGTGGGCGTACAAGGTGAGGCTGAGTTTCATATGCCCGTGTTTCAATACTCAATGCAACTTTCACAGTGCCTGATGATGTATATCTTTCAGAGGAAGATCATCTACATGGGTGAGTTGTCTAACATCGATCACACTGCAATATTGACCGGTGTATAGGATACATTCCCATGGGCGCACGTACCGAAACGCTGAAAGACGTGCCTATCCCCAGCAACGTACACGCGGAACGGATAGCTGTCTCCGGCGAGAGGAAGGCATCGCTCTCGGGTGTACTGGTGTGGCACAAATCTCGAGGCGAAGCATTGCCAAAGCCTACGACGGTCATGGTCTACTTCCAAGGTGTTTCATATAGTGGGACCTGCTACATTTGATACTGATACATGTACACAGGCAACGCAGGCAATACCTTACAGCGACTACCTAAGTTCGCAGCCCTACTTGACGCCGCACCGTCCACTCTCATCCTCGCAGTCGCCCCGCGCTCGTTCTGGTCCTCCGGAGGCGGCAGACCCACCCAAGCCGGGTTGACAGCCGACTACCTCCGCCTTCTGGCATACGCCTCCGAGCGCTTCCCTGATGCGCGCGTCATCGTATACGGCCACTCTCTCGGCGCATCAATCGCTACATGCGTGCTCGCGGCGACTCCAGCACCTCAGGTCCATTCACTCGTGCTGGAGAACTCCTTCGCATCGATACCCGACATGGTCCGAGCTCTATACCCAGAGCGCTGGCTACCGTACCACTACATGGGCGATCTCGTATGGGATACGTGGGACGCAGTGGGCGCGGCGGGCGCTTCAAAGCCCGATTCGGCCCTCGCGCGGGTGATCAAAACACAGCGGATGGTCGTGCTAGTCAGCGAGAAGGATGAGCTTGTGCCGCCGAGTATGGGTCGTGCCATTGCGGAGAAGGCTGGGGATGGTGCGAGAGTGGTATCCGTGCGCGGCGCGCTGCATGAGACGGGGTGGACAAGAAAGCAGTGGAAGGATGAGATGGGACGGTGTGTGCGTGAGGTCGAGGAAGACAATCCAGGGTAGCCGGGATGATGATGATGAGAAGGATGCATGTTGACGTTGGAGCATGTTTCGGACGGTCGTGCGTCAGGACTTCGTGACCACGATACACTTGAGATGCTCGATCCCCGAGTTCTCGCCAGATGCGTCGGTCTGAAGGTAAAAGTTGCCCGACTCCACGGCCATCTACCGATGTACGGCGAGCCCAGACCAACCCATGCACAGCCATCTACAACCACTGTCCTTCGCGATCACGGGTCGACTTCCAACACTTGGCATATCTGCGCTTGCACTGTACAAGCAGTAATGGTTGTACGCGCGGTCATGCTCGCATCAAACACGACATTGCGAGCTCCAGATGGGATGAGCGGAGGCGGCACAGGTACGGGGACAATTCCCCGTTGAAATTGTGTATAAAATGCGCATCGTTGTAGAGGTGCAGTCCAGCAGACTTCACATCGTCTTCTACCACCAAGCCAGTTTTTTTCGACATCTTTCGACTCGCCATGTAAGAGACTGCAAACTCGTCTCACCAGCGCTGGTTACTGAGTCCATCTTTGTAGACATCATGAAGTTTTGGGTCGCCATCACAGCTCTTGCTACATCCGCCAATGCGACGTCCATCTTGCCACGGGCGGCTGCATCCAACGCATCGCTCTCGATAGTCCAGCCCACTTATCTGCAAGACATCGGTTCGTCGGGAGATCAATTTGAGATCGTTCTCAAGGAGAGTTACGTGAGCGACTTCCAGTTCAAACTCGATGCATGATATCAGGCTGACCATGAACGTCCACAGAACAGCGCAAACTACAACGTGACGGAAGTCTCCGTCGTCATCGGCATCAACCCGTGCGGCGATGACGATATATGCGGCGATGCGCCAACGCAGGCCTGGGGCGATGTCCTATACAATGGCCGGATAACAGGAGGAGAGCTGTCCGTGAAAGCGACGGTTCCGGAGAACTTCTTGGACGGACGCGCGGATTTCCACGTATACCATGTCGCTGTGACCCGGGGCAGTCCGACTGAGTCGGTCAAGCTGTTCACGGAGATTCAGCAGGTGACGGTTATCGTCTCACCTTAGGTTAGGCTTGTCGTACTCGGATACCTGATACTCTCTAGCTGTATTCGGACAATAGTAGTCTTAGCAAATGTCCTCACTCTAGTATACAAGATCCACCTATGATCGTTATTCAGTACATTGTCTATTCGAGAGTCGAGGTCTGTAGGACTAATACGACTCACCGTCACCTGTGGTGATATGAGAACACTGGCACCGTGTACAGACAATGAGCTTGCGAGGCTCTGGAACAGACGCACGTGCGTAGCTCGGCCGCTATCACGCCCTAAGCCTGAGGCTGCTTGCTCTAGAACCACCACCATGTCGCCCCCAGACTAGACGTGCTATTCCTTCCACACGGCCAATCCCGACCACCTGTGATAGTCGAGGCCACTCATACGTACTATTATTGTCATGTACTATGGCTGGGCACATCGCACCATCGATTGCGCGCCCATTGATTCTTCTGTGATGCACTGAATGGAGCGTGCGCACGTCGTGGCCGGCTCTCAGAGCCTCGGCGTACACCGCCGTGAGCTATCTCGAGACCATCTACACTATATGACTGCTCTACGATTTTTCTGGGCGGTCGTCTGCTCAACCATTGGTCACCTCTGTCTTCAACGTCACGACGTCGTCAAATTGAGTCCAAACATCACCAGCGGTTCTCGACGATTTTCCCAGCTTGATGATGCATGATGCTCCCAATCGTGCCTGTTCCGAGTCCTGCCGGCCATGCAGTAGCTGCATGACGTGCTTGTACGGGATCCGCTCTCGAAGCGAGCGTTTTGCTACGGCTCAGGCTGTGCCCTCTGTCAAGTTGCCCGTGCACTGCTACCCGTGCACTACTTTTGGCCTCAGGGACTTTCAACACACTCATTTACTCTAGCACTTCTCACTTCACCAGGATGTGCACTCCGGTGAAGCGTGCATGTCCTTGTCATCTAGCGAACGTGCATGCGTCGTGAGACTCGTTCATTGCGGCCCATTGCTCTATCTCTATCGATTCCCAGACCTCGAGCTGACTTCATCGCTCTAGATTGCCCGCACTTTATAGTATCAAATGTTATGCAGGTCAACAGGAATCAAGATGGAACCCAGACTATTCGGGCCGGTGAACTTTCAAGTGAACGGCGCTCGAGGTTCGGCCACTGTCGCCCGTACGCGCTCCAGCCTCGTCGGGCAGACTTCACAGCTCTTCATGTCCGGGTTGAGCTGGCCGGCGAACGCACGTCAAGCATTCAGAGCGGAGCTGACCTCTGGACGACCTGTGTAGGACCAGGGGGGCCGGAGCTGGCTTGCCGGCTACTCGAAATAGTATAAAGACTGCCATACCACGACTGCTATACGACAGGTTTCATACCTTCTCATACCACCGCGCATATCAACCTTCTTTATTCCTTGCGTCCTCTTCGGATCGGTACGTGTCTGCACCGTTTCACAACCACCGCCTTCATCTTTGACATGGCTCTGCTACCCTCAGACGTCGATGAAGTCTTTTGCCATCCTCTTCGCCTTTGTCGCGTCCGCGGCGGCCATCGCTATCGCACCCCGTTCAGCGGCGCTCAGACCGAGCAACGACTCTATCACGATTCTTCAGCCCACATATCTCCAGAACATCGGTGCCCCGGGCGATACATTCAGTGTCCTTTTGAGCCAGGAAGACGTGCGTGGAGTTAATCCGGTGTTTCACCTACGACGCTGATATCGGTTGCGCTAGCTTGTCAATGGATTTGAGAGCACAGAGCTTTCCGTCGTCCTCGGCATCAACCCCTGCGGTGACGACGACGTCTGTGGCGACAATCCGGCGGGGTTCTTCGGCGACGTGCTATATAATGGCAACCTCGATGGCAGCGATATGCTGATCTACGCCAAAGTCCCCGAAGGCTTCCTCGACGGCCGCGCTTCGCTGAACCTCTTCCACGCTGCGCTTCAGCAGCCGCCGAACGACCCGTTGCAGGTGTTCACAGAGGTCAAGCAGATCACTGTCATCGTCTCCCCTGCCACGTGAACTCCACTATTAGGAGTGGTGAAGTTCTGGACATTGTAATGAACTTCGATGTGTATTTCTTCTGACGGACGTCATGTACTGCTGAAACGTCTAAATGTAGCAACGCATTATAATAACATAATCTCTTATCGCAGTCGGACCTCGACCTAAGGTTACAATCGCGACTGAAAGTAGATGATGCACAACCAACATCTTACCGAGCAATCACCTGTGAGTCATAGTCAGTGCTGGAAGGTCTAATCAGACATCCGCCGAAGCGCGCAGATGATGGTTGAACGTTGAAGGCCAGAAAGGGCGCTGGCCTCCCAGGCGAGCCGGTTGCTCTTAACACCTCTGTGGACTCATAAGTACCCATTTCGACCTCGACACGTCCAGCCTAGACTCTATCCGCGATCATTACTCCTCCTCATCCCTGCTCGTCCTAAGTCTCGCACGATCATAAACAAATCGGGCGTGCAGTAAAGTCTGTAATGCACCCTGTGGCCACCAGCGCTGTCCTGTCCTAAATACACTCAAGCGAGGCCGCGCCGCAGCTTCCCGCGAGCACAGGTCCAAGAAGCCCAACCACCTTCTCTTCCTACGCCGCAAGTGCAGAATACACGGTCAGGGAACATCGTTCGCCAAACACAGAAGCCCATCCGGGCGTATACGCGTCCACGCGCATCTTCCGTCGCTGGACGCGGTCCGAGACGCGCTCACGCGACCTGCGTTTACTTCGTGTTTGTATGCACTTTCTTGAGGTAACATGCGAACGCGCCTGGATCGTGAGGCTTGTATGCTCCTCATACAGGTATGTGCATTCCCCGGTGAGACCACGGAATACGGAATACATAATAAACCGCGATGCGATGCCGTGGTCTGGAGCAGCAAGTACACTCAAGTGCTGAGCTCCCCTTCCAGCTTGTGATCACCTGTTGTGGTGCCGTTCATCCCGGCGAGTAACAGTGCTCTTCAGGCAATGCCTTTCCCGCCTGCTCAAACTCAAGTTACCGACTAAGTGTGACTGACTGTGTCGAACCACAGCGCGCGTGCGATACTTCGAGCCGCGAGAAGCCTCAAATGGCCCACCATGCCCGACGCCTGTAGATCTACGGGCTCTTTGCGCGCCGTCTATGAACCCGCGGCACGCATGGATCGTCGTAAGTTCCGCGTACGAGCCATACATAACACATGCGCCGTGCATGTGTCAGTGTAGGTAGGCCGACGGATCTCCTTTTGTACGCGCGTGCCGCCAGACTAGAAGCGAGAACGCTCAATCAAGTAGCCTTACCGTACCATGCACGAAATGTAGCGCCTCTGAGCGCATATACCTATAAGACGAATCAGAGTACGACTATCCCGCGAACTTGATCGGAGCACCCTGGCACGCGGGGGCGCGGGAATCAGCTTACACGACAGCCCCAGTTGTTCATCCCTGTCAGCTCGCGCGAGAACATCAACGACGGAGCGCCCGCCCAGACGCGCCCGACTATGACTTCCCATCCTGATCTGATGATTATCAAACAGTCAATATGCTACAGGATCAGAGGAACAAGGACAGGATCAAGCCTCGCGATAAGATTTTACGGTAGACGGCGCGCATTGGACGAGCTCACCGCGCCTGGCCCCCCGCCCGCTGGGTTGGAAAAAATCCCGCGTCTCATTTCAATTTCGCTTGTTGCCACTTGGACGCAGCCTCCTGCTTCTAATGCGTCGCAGCCCGATTCTCTTCTGGAAACGTCCTCGAAAGTACGATGAAAACGGACGGGCACGGGTGCATATGAAATGGCCGTATATTGACGTGCGCGCCGGAGCGCATTATGAGGGCAGCGGGTCTCGGGTGCGCGATTGGGCAAAGATACGACTCGGGGCAGCAGGTCATGATCGTGAGGGTCGCGCTAGGGTCGCGCGGAGACGTCGCCATCGCGAGCACCGTGTCCTCTCTGTCCGTAAGATCATTTTTCTGGAAGACCAGAAAAGCATAGAACAATGTGCAAGTCTAGGCCTTGGCTAGGAGGACCCGGGCGCGCACGAAGGGAGAGGGAGGGCATGAAACCCAGGGTAGGCATGTAATCGAAGCGCACAGCCAGTGGCGAAAGTGGGATGGTTCGTTTGGGTATCACGACGAGCGGAGTTGGCAGGGTGCATTGGTATTTCAAAGCCGTGTCCTACGTGTATCACAATTGAGACTGCAGCGGCCAAGACTTCCTTCGTGGGTGTGAGGTATTCAAGAAAGGGCATAGTTCGAGGAGTCCGAGGTGGGAGCGTACTAGACGCAGAAGGGGGTGTAATCAACAAGGAGGATCAAGATTTTGGATCGTAGAAAGTACACTAGAGAACACATAGCAGCAGTCAGTGGATGCGAGGGCTCTTGGTGAAGCGTACACAGGGACGGGGACGTGATTGTAGCCTGAGAATCATGCGGATTCGGCGCCGGGAGACCAAGGGGAAAAGAGAAGTGTCCTATAGAGAGCCCAAGGAGGTAAATGCGGGGGATTGCGGATGCGATGGAGAAGGTAGAGTACAGACGATTACGCACGATGATGGCGAATAGAGTAGCAAAACATAGAGAACACGAAATCAAGTGGGCAAGAAGACTATGGAGACTGCGAGGACTAGACGGGACGAATGGTCAGAAGCGA
>UWZB01000301.1:178766-253039 GCA_900536885.1 Peniophora sp. CBMAI 1063 | reverse complement strand
CCCGCCACCAATTGGGGCGCGCGGCGGGTTTACATGTGCGCGCCGTGGCCACCTGCACCGACATGGGCGCCATGTCCGATCGTGCCCTGGATGTGACCGTACTCCTTGTTCTCGTGCGCCGGAATTGGTGGGAAGTAGGGGTTGTATCCGGCATCCCACGAGTGCATCGTCGCATCGCTGATTGGAGCACTTTCGGCGCTGCTGAGCGGGGTGAGGACGTCGGACTCGGGCGGAGTAGTAAGGGCGCCGTCGTACGAGTGAATGGGACGGAGCGGGCGATATTGATTCGGCGGCGGCGCATGGTGCTGCTGCGAGGGCACGGTATGGTAGTGCTGTTGGATGGGCTGCTGCTGCTGCTGAACCTGCTGTTGAGGATGCTGCATATGCGGTTGCGGCTGTTGCGGCTGCTGGGAGTATGCAGACGGGTCACCACCCCTATTCGCTACGTATGAGCTGTTGCTCGTCGATACGGGTCCGATGCGGAAAGAGAATCACAAATACTCACTGTAGCAGGTCATTAAGTTCCTTGACGCGGCGAGTGATAGCACAGGCCTGGGCGCCGCCTTGAGCATGCTCAGGGAACTGGATCAACTGCTGAAGCGCCTGACGGAGTTGATGCTGGAGCACGATGAGCGACTGAGCAGCGCCGGGATTTGTGAGGCAAGGGCAGAAGCGGTCATGGCGGTGGACGGCGTTCTGGCCTTGAGGCGGGTACTGGGAATAAGGCGAATAGTTGAACTGCGAGTTCGTCGAGAAGCTGTCGGGCGAAGGCGAGAAGCGGTAAGGGAATGCCTGCGGGACATCCGGGCCGGGCTCGCTCTTGACGCTCGGGCTATGCTGGTGCGGCGCCGCGCCCGCGAAGTCAGGCATGCTGCCGAGTGCGAGGTCGGGCCGGTGCCGCCGAAGCTGCAGACTCTGAGCTGGGCGCTTGCTCGCACGGCTGTGCCATTTATCTTGAGCGTCGTCGCCGCCCGCAAACGCGGCGTCTGCCCAGCGAGGATGCGGCTTTCCACGGAGTTCGCGTACGAGAGACTCGAGTTCGGCAATACGCGAGCGCAGACGCGTAGTTTCGTCGACGTTCGGGTCGTCACGCGCCGCAGGATCGTCGACTTCGTATACACAGAGACCGGTGAGGCCAAGTTGGATGCAGCGGGAGCATGGGCGCTTGCGGTCACACTGTTGGATGATACGACGGACATAAGCAAAATGAAGGGTTGATCAAGAAAATAGGTGTTAACGCGGACTGACCTTGCGCTTCGACGTGTGGCAATTCAAGCACGATTGAGTGGTCCGATTACGCCTGCGTTTGCGGTGGTCGGTGTCGAGAGCGAAATCGGCAAAGTCGAGCATGTCGCCCTTGAGCTGGACACCCTCGTACACGCCGCTGGTATTTGCGCCCGGGCTGACCGGGCTAGCGGAGGAGTTGGAGTGTTCCATTGCCGAGGGAGAAGGTCAAAGTGTTGTCTGGGCAGGCGGATGCCATCCTGTACTTATACGATTTTCCCGTTCAATATCCGCACAGGCCGAGATCCCGGGTCTATACCCGTGCCTGCTTCGATTGTTCCCGCGCCTCTTTCGCTCTCCCTTCCGGCCCTCGACTTCCCTGCCCTACGCCAGATCGTCTTCGCCATCACCCCGTACGCCTCCCCCTGCGTTCGAGCTTTCCTCTTGTGAGCCTGTCCTGCTCGAAAGGTGCAATCGCCGAGTATACATGGTCTATTTTCTCACCCCTGTACCTTCTGCCACGCGAGCGCCAAGAAAGGAACAAAGCCACCTGCTCGCAGACTTCTTCCCGCTCTTCTGTGTACCTGTGTGTACACTGATATTCCCCGCATTTATTCGTGCTAGCGCTCCTTCCCCTCTCTCGTCATTCCTCCTCCCTTGACTCGACAAACTTCCAAAGTACATACGCAGGCAGTGTCCTGTCACGGATCGAGCGAGCGTTCCGTGCTAATGCTATTGGATTGCCTGCATGGACCCGGATATGAGCCGCTTGCGCCTGCGAAGCCAACGGGCGAATTCAACACAGCCCGCGTGCGCTCTCCGGCGACTCCCATGCATCCTCCTTCGCGCTCTCTAGGCCTCTCGCACCCGTCCATCTGCCCGCACCTTCCATCCGTGATTTGCGTACGCTATACGGCGGGTGACATGCCCTGGCATAATGAAACGGAGGCCGAGGCCTACTCGACAAGGACTGTTCGCGTACACGTCTTTGCTCGCTCGAGCTTCTTGACTTGACAGAACCTGTGCATTGTCCTTTCTTAACCGTGATCTGTATGCATGATAGATCTTCTCCGCGCTCGTCGGAATGTAAATACCATCCCGATCTCGATGTCCCATCGGACGCCATTCAACGGCGCTAAGCAAGCACATCTGCGTGAGGCTGGTCATCATCTAATTCTCCCTCTTCTGGCCACACGCTCTTCCCAAGTTTCCGAGGCTTTGTCGCATCGCTAGAGGCCTGGAGCGCGGGGTCTGGACCCATCCGAACGCAATGAGGCTCCGAGGCTGGGGCTGTTCAGTTGAACGCGTTCGTTTCCTTGGTGCAGCCTTCGAAGTGGAGCGGCGACGAAAAGTGCTAGCTTCTGCAGCTAGCTCATCCGTACCTTCTATCCTTAGAACCGACGGGCCCTTCGCGCCTTCGCCTTCTTCGTGGCCGACCGACGCGTATTCTCTTCAACCTCCGCAAATAGGCGCCGAAAGATAGTCAAGGAACCATCTACGTTTCGCGCGTGATTGACAGGGACACGACAGAGTCGCCCAAGGCACGGTGCGTTAGGCAGCGCAGGCGTAAGGGAATCTTCGCAAACGCGAAACAAAGCACGAGATGTGGGCGGACGACACGGTCTCGCTCTCTAAACTCTCCCTGATGTCTTACTATTGCGTTATACGGGTTATCGAGACCGTAATCATCTCGCGCGCAACGAACATACCGACTGCACCCGCTCTTGCGCGCCAGCGTAAACTCTGACTCTTACCTGATTCCATCCTCCGCGAGCCACGCTCGCTCGAGCTCTCAGCGCCTCCCGTGCATCGTTGACGGCCGCCGTCATCGCGCTCTCTCACACGACGTACGTCGTACACGGTCAGGAACGCGAACAGTGGAAGAGCGAAGAGCGGCGAGATCTCGTCTGTGGGCTCACCCTCCCACCATGCTAGATCTGAGGGTTGGCCGCGTACTCTCTCAGCACTTCTTTGGTACACTCTTCTGCTTCTGCGGCTACATATCAAGGCACAAGTGCTGCGCCCGATGGGCGCACGCTGGCTGATGCATCATAGCTTGGAGTTTTGACTATGCGCCAGTACATATTCGTCTGAACGAGCGCATACACGGACTGCCAATCCCTACGGCTGTGCGCATTTAGCCATCTTTTGAAGGGTTTACGCGCATGAACGACCTCGCAGAATGATGATAATTGCATCTCCGCCATAATGAAAGAAGTACTGTCGAGAGTGAGATCATCTAACAGTACAACACCCTCCATCTTTGTCGTATCCCGAAGCTCAAAATCGCATCGGTGCTCTCATCCATACAAACGCAGTACCCCTGGCTCAATTAACTCAGCGCTTCACGCACCCGGTGCTGATATCTCCGGTGTCAGAAAAGGCAATCGCTCGCTGTCGCTCGGAAGCGCGATGAGGAACAGCATCACAAGCGGTCAAGGGGAGAGAGATCTTGCGTCTGCGACGCCGATTTGGACGCTGCCTGTCTTCGTGCATGTTCCAAACGCAATGCTCAACGGCGGCCGCCCAGGAGAACGGGAAGTCCAAAGCGGAAGGCGCGCGGATCTGCCTCGGTTCGGCCGGGCGAGTTGGTGTGCTTGCGAGCTCAAGGTACGGAGGTACGGGCGGGAGAAGAGAAGCTTGGAGCGACCGACTTGACCGAGGCAGCGAAGGCGAAGGCGGCATCGTTGGAGAGCGTGCGCACTTGCTAGTCCGAGGAGTTGTGATAATTGTGATCGAGATCCAGTCAGTTTGGCTGGGCGATGTGATGCGGGGGAAGAGCATAGAGCGGCTTTATCCCTGCAGGGGCGCCGGGCCACACTGCGGCACGGGCCACATCTCGAAGGCGAGCATACATATGCGCCCACAAACCCGTTAACCCCGCCCATGAGTGCTACAGAGTATAACGTCTGTGGCGCCGCACTAGATGGGCAAAGGCGCTACTGGACACGGTTGTCAGACAGGCATGCATGTTGCTGCCATCCGAGTATAGTGATTGGAAGCCTGAGGGCGAACGTCCAATCTTTTGCGCCAGTCCCATCGCGCGCCAGCTTTGCAGTGCGAGGCCGACGGGCGCGGGGCACGATGTACTGGCTGCAAAACGAAGGAATCGCGGCCGCCTTCGAGTTCCATGGGCGGACATCGTCCCGAGGGCAGAGCGCACGGCCCCGAATAGAACGAACATCTCCGAATCGCCCGATTCAGTTGTTGTGCGGCTGCCGCCGTCGCTAGCGGAACTATATTGACTTCACCGGCGCGCGATGAACGTAGTGTTGACAGCGTACCTTATGCCTAGGATGCCGGCGCTAGTCTGTGCTGGTACCTAACAGGGCGCCGAAGGACGATGCTGTCAATGGATGAACGGAAGTAGACACACCCGACTCGCACATGTTGAAACAAGATCTACACTCGTGTAGCTCTTCATCCTACAACCTCGCTACTATGAACACATCGTTGCCTAGCTTGTCTCTGCGATCCCATGCGAAGGTTGCTTCATGTGCAGTCGCTAGCCATAACCTCGGGGTAACGTCAACGTGTATGCGGTACCGTGTCAAGCACCGACTCGTGGCGTATGGGAAGACACTTGATGTTGTGGCCCGCGCAGGCTACAGCCTGCACGTTCAATGCCCAATCATACTGGTCTAGGTCACCGGGGAGCTCGCAGAAATCGCCGGACTGTCTTCTCGACGGTGGCGTCGTCTACGACTGTTGCGCAGTAGGAGCTTGAATGATCGCCTGGTTTGAGTACTGTGTCGAGACATAGTATCGCCAAAAAGTCAACCTGTAGATCGTCGCCGGTAGGTGCCTCAGGGCTCAGTCAAATGGTAAGAGCAGTACGCGATGTATCACTCGCGCTAGTCCTCAAGTTGGACGCCGCAGGAACAGCATTCCGCCGCGTCTTCGCCTGTTGCTGAGCATGACCACCTCTAGCGCGTTCCAGACGGGCCCTAGATGTCCCAGACACGAGCGTTCATGCTCAAGCGCCCGTTCCTTCCAGTCAAGGATGGACGGCTCGGGCCATGAGATATCTCCTCAAGAGGAACGCGACCCGTCGCAGCCGGTGGGACGAGGTACCAAGGTAGAACGAGCCAAGTTCGGTGAGCGCCAGGTTAATCAAGGTTGGGCGTCGTGGTGAGTAGTTTTGCCTTCTCAACCTAAGCCGCGGCGAAGTTGGTTGACAGAGAGCGGCAGTCCTCGTCTGGGAAGCGTACATATGGTGACGATGCCTTCGTCCGGGTTTCCGTAGGATTAGGTATGAAAGTGTGTCAGACAGTATCATGTTAGAGTACTGGCGCGGGAGACCCGGGTACTCACTATGCCGCTAAGCTTCCCGTACTTTGACGCCGGGAAGCACATCCTCTACAACACGACCTTAACACGGGGCAGAGGACGGTCAGTGGTCTCGTTGAGACATGCCACCGTAATAGCCGGGCTTATGGGCCGGCTACGGTGCCTCCGTGGATGTCTTTACACGGGCCGTCCGCCTGAGAGAGCAAGTCCCAATTGAATGCAGTGCGCGTGCTGGAGTATGAGGGTGAGAATCATCTGAGCCTGATGCGCAATGCGTTGGCAATACACCAGAAACCCTCTGAGAATGAAGAACATGAAATACGATGCATCATAGAACACGCACGACGTGCTCGGGGCACACGACAATCTTGTTCATAATCACTCCGAGGCGTCGAACACCCCATTCTGGACCCTAGAAACTACGAGAGGGTACATTCTGGGGCTTCTTTCCAATGTCGCGTTCAAGTGGCCTTATCGAAGGTTCGCTGAGCAGATCAGCTCCTCTCTCTCGCGAGTAGTAGATTTTCAGATTTTGCACCTCGTAGTCATCTGCAATAAGGACACGGGTTAGGCACGGGAGTTTGAGCCTAGCGGCCTTCAGGCACATAGATACGCATGCGTCAATAAGCGTCTTGCAGAATATCGATGTGATGCCAATGTGTGTCATTGTGCTGTGGATCCATCAGTCGAGAATATCCAGAAAGCCTACGCGAAACGTACCTAGAAGCTGTCAGGCTACAAATTTGCAAGACGAAGAAAACCCTCTAAGCAACAGGGGTTGATTCTGGGTTCTCTTCATGCGGCAGATGTCACTTAGCGATACAGCAGGAGTTCGGCATTTGGACAAAGGAATGGGAGTGCGTAGCGAGGGCCAGGCGAAGCAAGACAGAAGCGCCGAAAGCGTGCTCCATTACGAGACTCCCCTCTTGGATCCTGATGCAGGAGGCCTGATACGCCTCGAATAGAATGCCGTATTTCTGTCACTGGCGCGTCAGAAGGGTGGAATGTCGGCGCTCGTTTGGGTATCATGCATCATATATGTGAGCGGCAAATCCCACTCTACATCATAAGAAGACCTCAAGTGTGCATTTGAGTCAGAAAGATGTCATAGAACACCAGAAGGTGGGTCGGAGTTGTTATGGGTGATACAGTGATAGACTGCGTATAGCATAGTTGTCAGCCTCCCCCTCAATCCGAAGAGATGGTCTGGACGACATGCCGATATAGGAGAACCGGAAGTGCCGGCCATGAATCGTGTGGGGAAACTGAATTGCGTGCGATAAAAATCGGGCAAGTGGTTTATAGAAGCAACAGGGAGAAGATAAGCGACACACGGTATTGACGCGATGGATCTTGCTGGCCTCATGCTGAGCCATATGGTCTAGAGCAGCTTCGACAGAGTCATCAGTATCGCGCATATAGTGTAATGCGGCCACTGTCTTAACCTTTCTTTCCATATGAGCAAGATCTCATATAAACGTGGGAAACGCTTCCATGATCCGTATTCACCACGCATCATTGGACGGTATATCGGAACTCGCGCGTTGCCCCGCCGTCCAACGCCGTGCCGTCTTGTTGAAGAGTCCAGCGGTCTCGTTCGACGAAGCGTGCACGTCCATCACGACGCACAAGGACTACAGTGGATACCCGTGTTCCGTATTGCGGCGCACCCGGTATAGGTGCGATGCTGATGCTCGCGGCACGTTCTTGAGCATTCGTGGGCGGAGGTTGGACCTGGGAGCTAGGAGAGGCCAAGAAATCAGCGTCACATCTGGGTAGCGAATGAAGAAACAATGAGAGCGAAATGCACGGAGAAGAAGGCCGATCTGCCCGAGCACGAGAGAGAACATGTCCTCGGGCGGGATAGTGCAGGGGCACAGGGATCGAAGATGAATACCACGTGAGTCTGCACTTCTGCAGGCACCCGATGCCGATAGAGAACAAAGGATCAAAAGGGATTCAATGCAAAGGGCACGCACGTCAATAGTTCAAGCAGGTACGAGATAAGCTTGTCTTCATCCGAATCAGCATCGTCGAGCGCCTTCTCCAACGCGGAGACGCCTTCGCATATTTTTGGGTATGTGTTCCCGCCGCGCCCGTCGACGCCGTTGGACACGCCACTTGCGGCACATTCAGCGGTCTCAAGCTGGCGAACCTGTATCTTCCCGCCTCCGGTATGGTTGGTCACAAGACGAGCTTCGTAATTCAGCGGTAGGCTTTCCGCATCTACGGGTGCGAAAAGCACCATATTGAAGCCGGCATAAGCACTTTCCTGCTGCTCGAGCGAGCTTTCGGCCGCAGTGACCGGCCCCTCGCCAAGCAGGAAAGAAGCGAGAAGGGCACCCCTGGACGATGGCCACTGTCTCAATGGTTCGGTAATGTTTGTTCTATTCGCCGGATGGAGAGTAAGAAGATACGATGAGAATCTGATCGTGGGAAAACGAGTTACAATGTACTCACAAGAGGCCTACTCGCCCGTGCTTGTTGGCTCCGAGCCAGGTCCCACCTCCAAGGAGATCGCGTCCGGATAGCACTGAGTCCTGCGGGAGGTCCGTCGGCATATCGGGATGAACTGGGTTTGCATCCTGCGGCGAGGGCGTTATAGACTCCGTGTTGAAGGCATGCCAATGTGCGACCGATGTCGGCCGTGCCAGGAACTCGTCGCGATTTGCACAAAGAACGCTGCGAAATTTGTCGAATCAGTACTTATCAAGCGTTGTGGGGTCTCTTCTTCTTACAGGGCATATTCGGGATGTGTTAGGGACCAGAAACCGACACACATTGTACCGTGCGCGTCGGAGAAAGTAGTCGAGTAAGATGAACAACGGTCGGTGAAATATCGTGAGCTGCCGTGAAAAATGCCTATAGGAGTACCAGCAAGTATCAGATGCAGGAGGATGACGCCTATCATCAGGGTGGACGTGCCTTTCGGGCAGGCGTGAACAAAGTTGTGAGTAACCGGAAGTCAGAGAAAGGTTCTGTATGGATGCACGTATGCTCAGAGCAGGAGGGGAGTGGGCTGGGATTATTAATCTGCAGACTGTAGTAGGGTACTGTTACGATGTCAAGCTGGGGCACAGGCAGGGTACTATTCTCTTGATCTTGGCGTTCTTGGATATTACGATCCAAGCGTCACGCAGGTAGGCAGGCCCAGTGATGAGATACAGGGCTATATTATAGCCAGATCGATTGAGTGGCGGTACCAGACACTCAAACGAGACAAGCGGACCTTCGCTCGGCAACCCTCGTCGTGGTTGAGAGCAAGTGCCATCGCGTCTGCCGCGGTCCGAAGCTCAATACAGCAAGAGTTTCTCAGCACGTGTCCCGACCACGCTATCGCCGATTCAGAAATGCACGTGAATCCGACACCGCGCGCTTTCTTTGCACGAAAATCCGCGTCGAGAAAGATCGGGTCGTAGCTCGCCAGCTACGCCCCACCCCGCCATAGTTCGATTTTTGCTGTAATCAGAAAAATAGAATGCATTGTACACGAGCTTGAACGAGAGAAAATGATGGAGTGGTTACCGAGATCTTTTCGCGGTGCCCGTCATCGCGCGCACGCGAGCGATGCTCGACGTTCGCCACTCGCTCGTCGGCAACGACATCCCCGTTGCGCTCAGAATACATCAATTTTGTGCTCACGAACTTATGGTAGCAGGAACTCGCACGAAACGAGAGCAGCATTGCTTGCAACTTGCGCCTACTGGCAAGTCGCAGCTTTGTGCGACGCTGCTAAGTATATTTGAACGGCCCTGGTACCTTCAAATCTTCTACAGGGCGCCCGCCTGGGTCGCTGAAGTCTATCTGGGGCGTCGTTGGACGAGGACGGGTAGCGGGCATTGAGCGTTGCTCGCGCGGGTGCGGCGACAGGTGTTGCAAAAAAGATCTTGGTAACGGCCTTATATTTTTCTTCCGTTCAAGTTCGTGTACGATACAATCGATTTTTCTGATCACAGTAAAATCCACGCTATGGCGGGGTGGGGCGTAGTCGGCGAGCTACGATTCGATCTTACTCGACGCGGATTTTTCGCGCAAGAAAGCGCGCGGCGTCGGATTCACGTGCATTTCTGAATCGGCGATAATGTTGATGCGCGTCGCGTCGCGGGTCAGTTCGCGTACTTTGTCCTCACCCACCATGCCCAATCCAGATGATGACTTGCTCAGGCGCCTCCTCGTGCACAATCGCGAAGCCAGAGACGAGGCCAAACGTATACTGGTGCAAGCGCGTTCGGCCACCGGACCTGGAACGGGTTATGATATATCGGACGGCAAGACTGGTTTAGCAGCCATCTGCGCGTATCTCGCGACCGTAAAGTGTGTGGTGGACTCAGGCCATGCCATATCATTGTCTGACTTGTTTTTAGGACTGGTTATGATGATCTTGACTTGACGACAGCCCAGAAAGCTTCGTGTCTGGAGCCTAAGATCTTCAAGCGTACACTGGAGACTGTCAAGAACGCTCTCGAGGCCAAGCGCGCGCCCAGTCTATCTCGCAACAATAGCAACACACGCTCATGGAGAGATGGCCGCTCCCGCGAGCAGCGTACGCTTCGTGATTCGTTTCTGCCCATCATCGAGAAACATCGGCTTGGGCGGCCTAAGTTGGTCGCCACTTGGATGCAATGGACGTATTCCAGCATGAAGGAACATCTGGAGGCCGAGATGATCCAAGCGTCGGATCAGGACCTCAGAATCGCAGCGTACCAATATGTCGCAGGGATCTTGAAGGTCAGTCTTTCGTCTCTTGTTCCCGAACCGCACTGAACGTGCGTTACAGAAACCGGCGAAGTCAGAGCCACTCTGCGCCGAATACAAAGTCTTACATCATCGGCACATGGATCTCCTCGCGATGGCAAAGCGTTGCTGCAAGGATGTTACTCGCGAAATCCAACATTCCATTGAAGAGCTCTCCCAGAAAGTCAAAACAGCACCTTCACGTTCATCTGCGCGTCTCTCACCGTCCAAGTCGACATCTACCGTTGCAAACAATACCGCTCCGGAAGTTGCGCGACCTGTCTCACCTAACAAGTCCTCAATGCGCGCACCAGGCACAACACGCCCGCTTAAACGCGCCGTCTCGTTTCACGAGGATGCTCCTGAAGACACGCCCTCCAAACCTAAACGGTTGCGCACATCTTCTCCCTACAAGACCCCCTTCACGCCGACTGCCGACGAGTTATACAAGGATGTCCCGAAAACGCCCGCGCCTGCCGTTCTACAACCTAGATACACACGTCAAGCCTCTGATTCCCATAGCGACGACGCGCGTTCGGATGCTGGCAGGTCGGACCTTGGGTCGGGATCTGAGGTTGAAAGGGAACTACAGGATATTCCTGCTTCATCGGACTCTGAGGAGCACGAACCTCAGGCTATACCCTATCGCGAATCGAGTCCCGGCATGTCCCTATTTCGGACACCGCGCAAGGACGGGGGAGATGGACAAGCCCATCGTACGCCATATGCCAAGAAACCGCCGCCAGAGCTCCTACAACGCTCTTCCCCAAGCTCTTTGGACTTCGACGGACCCGAGCCAGATGGCGATGAAGAAGCTGTTGAGCCGGAAGACGAACCTGAGGCTGAGGACGAACTCCTTCCTCCTGTCCGCCGATTCCGACCTGTCCTTCTTGACCGGGCACAATGGTCGGAGCGAGCGCCAAAGCTGACGGCGGAATGGGCTCGAGCCAAACAAGATTTCAAGGCTTGGACGGCGAAATATGGACGGCCGTTTGAGAGCCTGCGTGCATGATTGAACGTTGGCATCGATTACATTTATGTTTATGTATTTTGGCTCATCTATCCTGATCTTGTCCGTACCTCAATGTGTGAATCATCACTGCGCGATGCTTTCCTGCGCGCTCTCGTCAAGCTCTGCCCGGGCGAAATGGTTTTAGTACCCGTACAGATCGATGTTTGTTTGTTAGATAGATTCAAGTAAGTATTGCTCTTGATCGGGTAGACCCGTGTTTCCTCGAGGGGGTGCATCAACCAGAGGGGATAGTATAAGCAACAGCAGCAATTGCGCTGTATGAAGAGATCATCTCAAGCCAAGCGTAGAGAGCCGAAGTCCTCGAGCCAAGACTTGACGAAAGCGACCTCCTCCGCATGAATCCTCTGGATCTCCGAGGGCTCCTGTGATGGGTCTGCAAGACCATTCTCGTCCCAGTGATGCACTCCGCCAGGGATCAACTTGAACGGGCGTAGAAGCGTGTCTGCGCGGTCCTTCGCGTAGTACGTGCTGTGCGGCGTATCTGGGCGCCACGGGTCGACTGCAAGGTGTCAGACAGATGATCGAGATGAGGATGAATGCCAGATGCGTACCGGAACCGTCAATGAATGCAAGGCGGTCAGCAGCGAGGTCGAAGTCGCCGAGAACGTTGACGACCTCGATATCCGGGAGCGCAGGCACGATGGCATGCTCACCCGGTGGGAACGCCTGCCTGCAGATCTTGTGCTGATACTCGAAGTCGAGTAAGCGTGAGATGATCGGTGGGTATTTGTGAGGGTCCGGTGGGGCAGTCTACGCTGGCCGTGAGGCAGATTACGACAAGGAGTGAACCTGGTGCTTACCGTGATATAGCCCCACTCCGTGCAGTATTGGTAGGTCCAAAGGCGCCATGTCTGATCCAAGCTAGTCTCCTGGTAGAGGGAGTCATCGCTGGTGCCAAAGCATTGTTCATGCGTCAAGGGTTCGGGACATGTCGCAACGACATTCTGCGCTCGTCAGCTGGGAAGATGATGCGGAATGAGGAGGATCAGGCTTACTTCGCGGATATACTTGGCATAGTTCAGCACGGCGATGTTGACTTTATGGTCCATATGTTCGAGACCAGGAATGGCCACCTCGCGTAAGGTCTCTGCGAGCGAGGATCCCCCGCCGCTCAGTGCCGCACAGAAGTCGTCAAAAGCTGTCGATCCAACGGCAGGGTCCCAGTTCTTACCTTGCCAAGCACCAAGCGGCGACTGCTGCTGCGTCAGTCTCGGATAATGCACAAGAGCGCATGGAACGCACGGTGAGCAAGGATACGAAATCCTGATCGCTAGCCAGATCCGAGAGATTGAACAGTCCCTTCAGGTGGGTCTTGACGACTGGTATGTTCAAGAGCGCATCAATTGTCGCTACAGAATGTACCAAGTTCGAGCTACAGATGGGGTCCGCCGCAACACGAATGGTGTCCATGTACTCCCAGTTGGTGAGAGCAGCTTTTCGAAAGGAGGTTAGCAACCATACGTAGCAGTAGAGTACGCCATAACCCACCGTGTGTCACAGCTGTTCAGAACAATCGCATGAGAACACGAGACCCCAGTGGAACTACAGGATGGACCTCACCGCTCGCGGCGATTGCACCCCATGTAATGTCAGGGTAAACCACCTTCATGTGTGCCGCACGCGCGCCCGCGTACGAACCTCCGTAGTATATCCAAGGTGTATTTGGAGCCGTAAGATCCTCGTCAACGCCCTCAAACTTCACATTGCGCATGAAGTTGGCCGAGTCTTCCAGCGCTTGCTCGTTGTTCAACCACCTTGTGTGATGTCAAGAGTAGTCTACGCCGGACAGCGTGAAACGCATACCGTAGCGAATCAGTGGTTAGGTTTTTGACACTGATGGACTCGCCTAGGATTCGTATCAGACGACGTCACTCTCATAAGACCTGGGCTCGCACTCACCGTAGTATCTGTGCTCCAGAACCACACCCACGCCGCCTGTCGCCTTGGCTAGGATATCCGCGATGCCGGTGTCGAGGAAAGGGATGCGGTCCTCTCCGCTCGTCTCACCGCCATCAATGACAATGACAGGTGCGCCAGTTCCCGCCTTGTAGTGACGCGTGCTAACCCAGTAACGCTGTCCGAACGTCTCGTCCGTGGTGTTATAGAAGTGGTCGAGCGGCTGCTCGAACGTGTAGGCAGGGAATTCAGCATGCTTGACAGCTGACGGAAACGGCGCTGACGAATCCTGCACCACCAGTCTTGGTGTTGAGGCCGTTGAGGAGTCATCGCGGCCGAACTTTCCGAGCTTCCAGAGATTGACAGCTTGCGCGTTCAAGCCCGGGTTCGAGGATGAGATTGATGCGTCGGCCAGACGCGCCGCAACGGCGCACACGACCAACTGGCCGAGTGAAAGCATCGTCTATTGACGCAGACAGCAACAGCGACCGGAGAGACAGCTGCCCTAACTGATGAGTATCGTCGGACGTGGCGGGTAGGGAAAGAATCGGGATTCTGGACACACCGTTGAGGCACATACCAACGCGAACCTGGGAAAGCTTGATAGCGGGCGCTCGTGCGCGCATCATGACGCGCCCGCCGTCGGTCTTTGCGTGACGACCACCATTCTGAAACTCGTTCATCCAGAAGTTCGTGCTCACGCGAAATCTATCTCAATCCATATGGCTGAATATGACTAAAGGAGAATTAACAGCGGGATCAGGAAATACCATGCAGTCTCTACTTCCTGCGCGTTTATACGCTTTGCGCTCTGAAAATGCGGGTCTACCGCAACGTTCCTCACGATTTGCTCATACGCACGGGACGAGCTTCGATCCTCCGGCCTCCCCTACCAACTGGAAGCGATACAATACGCCGCAACCCCCGGTAGCTGCTCTACCGCCTGAAATACTATCCTTGATCTTCCGAATATGCGCCGAGACAGAGCGCCCAATGTCACCTTACAACTTGAGTGCGCGCGCGCTGTTCGAATCTCGACTCGCTTTTGGGATTGCTGTGCCTCGTGATGTCGATGCCGAGGAGGATTTAGACGAAGATGCCCTGGGCGAGTTTGAAGAGCCCCTGTGGGTCAAAGGACGGAAAGGCACCCTGGGATATATTGAACTGTCCCATGTGTGTTCAAAGTGGCGAAATGTGATGCTTGGATACTCGGCACTTTGGGCTGAGGATATTGGAGCCCTACCCGATGCATTGCCTACCTTTCTGGAGCGCGCGGGAGGCGTGCTACCTCTCACAGTGCGCGTGTACGGCGCGACTTATCGTCGGGATAACACACCTGTGTGGGAGGCGCTCCTCGCCAGCGACGGCGCACTCGCTCGGCGCGTGAAGGCCCTCTACTGGGTAGAAACGCGCGAAGCCTACTTGCGAAGGCGGCTCTCTGCGAGACTGCGTCATTGCAATTTCGATACTCTCGAGAGGCTGATTATTTGGGCTCATGAGTACCCGGAATACCAAACGGGTCCACAGCACCTCATTCTGACCACTCCACGTCTGCGTGTGGCCGATTTCACCAACATGGCGCTCACCCCGACCTCCACCTCCTTGACTGAACTCAGCATCCGGGCGACATGTGCAACAGATGAGGGGGAGTATGACGCTTGGAGTATTGAGCACAATCATCTGCGCTCGATACTAGAAGCTCATAGTCAGACCTTAGTGCACTTGTACATCGACGTGGAATCCGATTTCGTTGCCACAGCACCTTCTCTCGAGCCGCAATTGGCGTTTCCCCATCTACAGCGGCTGTATCTGCACGATCATTCCCTAGGTGGCGATCTTCCCGCTCCCATACTGTCAGGCATCTCGTATCCATCTTCAGCACTCACATATCTACACCTCGAACAGGGCTCGTGGGAAGGAGATACATCCGAACTAATATACCTAGTCGGTATGCTGCGCCAGGCAGGTGTTCCGGCGCCTTACGGACTGGCGATCGCAGAAGAGCGTAGAGTTGAGGAAGATGTCGATGATATCTCCCTTCTAATCAGGTTTTATGTGGAGCCCTCATTTGACATCTCATCCTGTACGCATCTGGCGAACGGAGGTCTCTTCGGCCATGGAACACATCGATTAACCCTGCGGCTTGAGTACGACGAGCATGTACCCCTGCGCAAGCTGCTTGAGGTACTGTCGCAGGCCATAGCGACGGACAACGTGAGAACACTCTCTCTCACCAGCTCGGGGATATGCCCAGGATGTCGGGAACAAACAAGCTCAGTGATCCAGGAGCATTTCGCCGGCGTACGGACTGTCCACGTAGGAGATCCGCACATTGGAGGCGTCATACCGGCCTTGGGGTGGCTCGGCAACGCTTCAATGATGCCCGGGCTCGAGAGACTCTGGCTTACCCGAAGCGGCGACGCGGATGCGAAGGGAGTCAACACGCTCTTGCGTAGGACGTTGGGCACGCAATTATGCTCGCGCTACGACCGGCGGCCCCACGGTAGCCGAGCCGAACTTGGCGCCCCTGCGAGGTTGAAGGAGTTGAGGGTCTGCAAGTCAGTCCTTGTCAAGAACATGGAGTACTTTGCAGCCCAGTCTATGGTCATGATACGGGATTCGGTGGATGTCCTGGACTGGTGCACGGACTTCTTGCCGATTCACTGACCCGTGTAGTACCTACTGACATAAAGCCGTGAGACATACCACGACTGTGTTTACTACGATGTTCTGCGAAAAAGACATCTTGTTGTATGGAATGCGTGCTGCGTCTCTTGTAGTATTTGTGCATCGACCATGTTAGCCTCGTCTCATTGTACTACTTCCGTATTTACAGCATACTACCGCCCTTCTGGACTTCTAGAAAGCTTAGTTGCGGCCAGTGCGACATCAGGCAGTGGTTTTTGACCAGAAGTGAGGACGCATGTACTATACTGACGTTTCAAATATGCGGCCCGAGCCCACTCCGCGCGGGGTGTGTACTGACTCAAGGTGGTGGGCGTGGGAAGCTTCAATGCCACCGTGGTAGGTAGAGTCACGTCGGCCGCTAACTTGTCTCCCCCCACGACGTCCCTTGCTCAATCGGTTCGTTACATGGACGAGTAAGCATCATAGCCACTCCTTTTGAATATCCTACCAAAGACTTTCAGCATCGTGCAATCATCAAACCGCTTCGCGGAAGACCTACGGGCTCTGCTCGATCGACGTCGAGCCTCCTTGCGCGCTCAAACCTCCGGCTTTCATCGTGGCTCAACACTATCCACAAGCCTGCTCGATGGCCTTCTCTCTGATGCTAGACTGCTCGAAGACGCTGCATCAACCTTAAAAGGCGATTATAACGCCCAGCCGGGCTCACTGAATGCCATGCCACCGGAGATATTACATCACATCTTCACACTCGTCGCGGAGACTGAGCGTCCGATACCTCCATTCAATCTCGCAAGACTCGCCGCACGTCATTCATATGACCGTGAGCATGGGACTGCTCCAGATGATGGCGACGATGAACACGAGGATGCCCTCGGCGATGCGGAGGAGCCTTCTTGGATGAGCGGAAGGGGCGGCAACCTCGGGTGGATTTCGTTGGGCCATGTTTGTCGACTGTGGCGAAACATTTCGCTGTCTTTGTCGCAACTATGGGCCAGAGACGTCGGAGCACTTCCCGGAGCACTGCGTACCATGTTGGATCGGGCCGGCGACGCGCGCCCGATCACGCTACGTCTCTATGGCGCGACCTTCCGTCGCGACGATCCTGAGCAGGAGCTCTGGGACACTATCGCACAGGATGAAGGCGCGCTGTGTCAGCGCATCTGCCAGTTACATCTGGTTGAAAGCCGTATAGGTCACGTCGAGGCTATATATTTTCCTCGCCTTTCCCACTACACGTTCACCACTCTCGATTCATTGGTCATATCCGCCCATGAGCTCCTCACTGATTCAATTCCAACCATCGACACGCCTGTTCTACGTGTCGCAGACTTGACCAATGTGATCTGTCTCTTCACCTCGAATGTCTTAAGTGATCTATCCATTCGAGGGACCGAACCGCTGTACAACTCGAACGGCGACAGGTGGCAAATACTTCCCCATACCTTGTTCGCCCTTCTCGAAGCGCACAAACATACTTTATTACACCTGCATCTCGACGTCGGGATTATCTTTGGCCAAGATTCTCCTGACGAGCCGCTCATCAAATTCTCCAACCTTCGATCACTGAACTATCGAGGGATCCTTGAAACTTCGCCCACTTCCAGATGGGTCTACCTTATGGCCCATATGATGTATCCTGCGTTCACATCGGTGTATGTGCGCACCGGCTCGATCATCCCTCTCTATATTGCGTCAAGATTGGTGGCTCCCATCAAGGCTATGATGCGACTGGAACCGACTACTCCGTTGGGGCTTTCAATAGAGGAGCACAGTCCTTCAGAGACATCCGCAGACGCGAGCCTTATCTTGCGCTTCTACGCTCTGACTGATGAGCTTGAACTGTATACGGGACCTCCAGTATGTGCCGAAAGTTTCACTTTCGGAGGCGGTGATCTCCACCTTACCTTGCACATCGATCGCTTTCACGAACATGTACGCCCACTGCTTGAGGCCCTCTCAGCGAGCATCTCGGCGGAGAGCGTGAAGGCGCTGTCTTATTTCAGCTCGTGCAGAACCTGCCGTGATGACGCAGTCGGCATTTTGCAGCGCTTCCCCTTCGTGAAAACCCTGCATCTCGTGGATCCCTGCAGCTGTGGCGCCGTCATGCACTCTTTGCACCAACCGGGGCTCGACGGCCCTCGCGTACCGAAGCTCGAGAGGCTCGTACTCTCTCAAAGGTCTCACGATCATGTCCTATCGCTCAACCTCCTCGCTCAACAGCTTAGAGCGCGCTACGGTCACCCTAATACGATGGTCAATCGAATCGCATATGCGCCGCTCAAAGCGCTATTGATCGACCGCTCTGTCATTGTAGCAGATGAAGAGGGCTCGGACGATGTAATCCATAGGATTGCGAGCCGTGTGGAATTAGTGCTGTGGAAAGGGAAGCGCATACAGGTACGATAGCATAAGCAATGTACTGTACAACCATTATCAGTGTGATTGGCTTTGACTGTCTATATAATGTATCTATGTCTCGGACTGGCCAGATTATTGAAATGTAACGCACTTCCCTTTTTCATCACCATGCACCCTTGGGTGAGGGGCAAGGCAATCTCTTCTGTGCACGGCCTCCCCGCACGAACGCGTGAGCCAGACTTTGACGCGTCGTCCATGTGTCGCCCACGCGAGGTAGAGCGACGTCATCAACGTGCGCCCCCAGTGATCGGGCACTGCGCGATGCAGCGACCCGAGCGCGCACCTTTGTTGTCGACCCTCACCATCATTATTGTGTCCGGCAATTCCTTCGATGTCTGCTCCGGGGCCTATCGAGCTACCGCCGCCATCGGGAGAGCCCGAGCTCTCGCCTGAAGAGTCCGACGCGTTGCTCTCTCCGCCGGAAATTGAGCCAGAGCCAGAGCCAGGGCTTCATGGAAATCCAGTACAATGTGCGCGTCAAGCTGAACGTATGATGCCCATATATCTGATGCTGATGCTCTATAGGGTTTGATGTCCGTCATACTGTCTACGCCCGTTGCCTTTCATCTTGACGCGAGTATTGGAGGTTAGGCCAACCGAGCCGAGTCTTACACTCGGATAGAACCGTTTCAAGAGACTCAGGATACGTCTGTAGAGTGAGTCTGGCCTAACCCTTGCCAATGCTCTTACTCAACTGGCTCGAAAGGTTCGTCTTCAAGCCCGTGACGCTCTCAGTACTTGCTGCTGCACTGGTATTGCTCGCATATGTTGCGACAACAGACGATGTACTGCCCGAGGGGAGCGACAAGCGCCGTGTGTGAGTGCTTCATACATGGTTGCGACTTTCACACTCAGGATGATCTGTACAGGGGAGCATACGCTGCGATATCCAGTTTCTTGTTGTTCTCGATGATACAGTTCCGCGACGGACCTTTCATCCGCCCGCATCCGGCGTTCTGGCGTGTCGTGCTCGGAGTCAACCTTCTCTACGAGCTGGCGCTTGTCTTTCTACTCTTCCAAGATCTCAGCTCGGCTCGCGCTATGATGACCTACTTGGATCCGAACTTGGGAAAACCGCTGCCCGAAAAGAGCTACGCGGAGAACTGCGAGTTCACCTTCGCGAACGTTTGGGTACGCACGTTCCATCCCATCTCTCTTCACCTCAGGGTTGGCTTATCTACTTTGTCAGGACGCAATTGATATCTTCTGTCTCGCGCACGCGCTAGGCTGGTTTGGGAAAGCTCTGATCCTACGAGACTACTGGTTCTGCTGGGTACGTTGTAGTTGGCGTTCTTGCGAACTAGGCTGATGATTTGTAGATCTTGAGTATCGCGTTCGAATTCGCCGAGTACAGTCTTGAGCATCAACTAGCTAACTTCGGAGAGGTAATACCAGCTTTCAAGTTCATTTGTATCGCACGTACTGAACATTATCTCACAGTGCTGGTGGGATCATGTCAGCCGGACGCCAGTTCATTGTTAATATGAGCTGACATCTTATTCAGTGGATTATGGATGTACTTGTGTGCAATTGGCTCGGGACGTACCTTGGTATGAAGACCTGCCAGTACTTCGAAGTCAAGGTCAGTGCCCCTTTCCAGGCCGTCATGCGCGTGAAGCTTATGCCTTGCCCAGCCTTTCACATGGCGCGGAAGACCTCGCGGCTTCCGGGCACGTACAAAACGCATGTTCAAGCAGTTCTCGCCGCACGATTTCACGTCCTTCCAGTGGCATGGCTCGGCCGACTTTCTACACTATGTCACGGTGGTGCTGTTGTTAGCGGTATTCCTCGCTGCAGAATTGAACCCGTTCTATCTCAAGGTGCGCTCTCTATCGACTCGTTCTGACGTCGCATGTAATCATCGTGGTTGTAGACGCTGCTCTGGATGGAGCCGGACCATCCGTTTGTCATCTCGAGATTGGCCGGTGTCTTCCTCTGTGCCCTTCCAGCCGTTCGCGAACTGTATCAGTATATCAGCAACCCACGGTACGTCTCCTCTTCTCCTCGACTGTACGTTTGCTGATTCCGTCGCGTCTCTAGAAAAGCGGTTAGGATGGGTCAACACTGCTGGCTTCTACTCGCGACGATCTTGACAGAAGACCTCGCGATCTTCAAATGGAGTAAGAGTCAGTTTCCCGAGCCGATGCCCCAGCGGGTTATCTACGCTTGGGCCGTCGGCGGCACGCTTCTTGTGTTATACCCTATACTCAACGTACGTGCTTCTCCCTCTTATCTCGGGTGAACGGGCGCGCTGACTGTCTTCTTATAGTTCGGTGTACCGGCCGCGCGCCGGTTCTTGCGGAGAAACATACGCAAGAACAAGAACAAGACACAATAAGATGTGTCGATAGCCTTCATATCTCACGTTTCGTTCGCGCCCATCTGGTATAATCATTGTACATTTATGCTGCATATCACGAATCACATCTCATCATACAATTGCAATCATACTGATGGGCTTGTATACATATGGTATGACGGTATGTCAGGATAAATTTGCATGAGAGACTGCCAGGAATGGGTATACTGGGACGATGTCCGTTTCTGAGGCTGGGGTATCTGAAGTACAGGTAGGTTGTACACGCAGGGGTCTAACCGAGCTTGACGAAGGACTTCATCATTCTCCGCACGGCGCCACACGACTCTTCGGCAGTTCTCGCATGCTTCTCCCCTGGCGGTGGGCTTACTGTATGCGAGTACTGATCTCGATGCGGCTGGGTAGGGAGCGGGGCGCTCTTCACTCTGGACCGGTCAACGAGGACTTGGACGAACTGGTCAGCCGCTATATGCCTCATTGTGTCCATCCAAGCGTCATCTTTCCGACGGATAGGCGCGTGCGACATGTACCCGCCGCCCGGTCGAGGGCGGGTGAGTGCGAAGGAGAGCTCAGAGCGCTGGAAGGGCTGTAGCGCGTAGGGGAAGGCGTCGAACGCGAGATTGACTGCTGCCTGTGTGCACATCGCGTTATTCCTTGATGTGCAATGGGAGAAGATGAAGAGAGCGTACCTCGTACGTGCAGGGCGTATCGGCGGTGATGGTCGTTTGCGAGCCACCGCGGGGATCTCCGAGTAACAAGAGCGTGATCTTCGGGGGCGCTTGCCTCGACGCGGTGCTGCGCGAAGACGTCTGGCGCATATGCGTGTCTTCCTCGTCATGCAGCCTAAGCGTCATGAACATAGGGTCTGCCATGTTGTGCTAGTGGCAAAGAGTGGGTGGGTGAAGAGTGTAAGGGTTGAAAAGCGGTCAAACCACTGAGAAGGCCCAGCGCTTTATACATCCTTTTGTCTTCGTGGTCCGAGCATTGACTCAGGTGTGGGGTCACAGCTGTATGGTTTACACGAGGCGCGGTATTGTATTCGTACAGCTTGAGCCACCGCAGTTCGCTTAGCTGAGCGCGCTCGGACCATGGTGGGGGACATGGGTCCGAGTGGGTGAAGAAGCGCCCGAGGCTGTGCATGGTCAGCGGGCGTCGGTGCGCTGAGAGCCCGAATGGGTAGTAAGCGCTCAGCGCTCAACGCCGGGTCTTCGAATGCACAATCCATCTTGGCAACTGGATTCCATATGGTGTGTCTAATATCTGGCGCCAGTATATGACACCTCTACACCACCGCCAGATAATACGGTCTCCCACCGGTTTTTGATGTCCAGGTTGGGAATTGGAAGGATACCGATCACGCAACAGTATTGCTGAGTCGGTTGGGATGGGTTGGTTGGTTATCGCCCGAAGCTTGGTTGGTGATCGAGTGCACCGGACACCTCGGAGCGACGGATCGCATCCCCTCCGAAAATTCCCGATTGCCCGTATCGGGACTTTCCTTCGACTATTCGTACTTCTATGCAGGCCGCGGCTCACTCTCTTAAGAACGATAGATTTCAATATCAATGCCATTCAGTTTGATTTGTATATAATACATGGGAATACATGAATACAGATACGGGACAATGCACGTAGAGGCGAAACGGAATTACCATCGTAATGAATACGAGACAGGCAGCAAGATTCCAGAGAAGCCAGTAGCCCAGAGAAGCACCAGTCCAGCAGTAAAGCAGCATCCAGACTAATAGCCCCAGTTCCAGCCCAAGACCAGTTTCGACCGGTTTCGCGAGACCCGAGTGTTCGAGAGCGGTTGAATTCGCCCCAGACAGCCGATAGTAGCTAGCTGCGAACACCTAGTCAGCCATCAGGATAGTCAGCTGGGCTCATACATGCATGCAAGAGACACACCTCGAAATGTACCACCTGCCGAACGATCAGCACACGAGACATGTCGAATGAGAACTGAACGTACCGAACGGTGGGGTGCTTGATGGGAATGCCACAACCTGAGAATGAGATGAGCACCATCCCGTCGAAATATGCGCGTATCACTCACCTCAGTGCAGAAGCTGCAGTCTGCACCACTGCACAGGCGTTCGTCGCGGTCAAGTTCGAAGTCGAACGACGCGCGTCGCGCGCTGGCACATCGGCCCGAGCACGTGAAAGAAAGTCGCACGGCTCTCCAGGCTGGGTGAGGACCGACTGTGGATTATCTCTAGAAGCTGGGACACTCAAGTATATTCACCTATCTAGAGTAGTGTACTATGCTGATATCTATACATGTGCCAAATCTCGAGTCTTAAACCAACTCGATTCGATACTTATGGAATAGAAGTTCGCAGATCTTCGGGCAGCAGCTGGCAAGCGCAGCGTGGTCAGATTGCAATATCTCGATCTTTATAGGGGGAAGTATACAAAACGTAGCACATTATGAAGCAGTACAGTATGGTGGGGTACAATACAGGTTACATCGAGAAAGAGAAACCTGCGAGCATCCCCGAAGCGCCAGATGATGAGGCTCCAGACGAAGAACTCGACGCAGACGAAGAACCGGACGAGCTGGCAGTGGGAGCGGGGGAGGGAGCCTCTTCCTCCTCAGTTGGGGCATACTCGGCACCCAAGTCTTCAACACTGGGGTCCGTACCGCTGCCAAAAAGCTCGAGGTCGCGCATGATAGTCTCCTTGATATATCTGCAGGGACTCGTCAGTCATGTTCGATCGTTGGAGGCAGGGAGCGCGTACTTTTGCCAGGGCTCGCTGTTGAAATCACGGCCACCAAACTTCTCAATGAGCTTCACAAACCAAGCGTCACAGAGCGACCAGTAATCTTCGCCCTTGATCGTCTTGCCCGAGCCCCTTGTGCGCTTACGAGTGATCTCCTCGCCGGTTTCCTCATGAATGACCTTCTCGACCCAGTCGCCCCACTGTTCTTCAAATGTGAAGCGACGCTAGGACACCAGTCAGAGGCATACTCGAGGGAAAGGGCGCTTCGAACATACCAAAAGAGCAAGCTGAACTTGGTACGACAAGGGAATCTGGGTCAAGTCCTTGATCAGGCGTCCACCATACTTGCTGACGACCATAACCGTGGCCTTGGCAAGATGCGTACGACTAGCTCCCACCATGGTCTTGTAGATCTGTACCAAGTATGTCAGCTTCATATCAAGAGATGAGGGGTTATGCTACGTACGTCGATACGAAGCTGGCCGCGTGCATTCTTGGCCTTCTCGGAGCAAGCCGAGCGCAACACACCCTCAGCAACCTCGTCACCGGCAATCTCTGAGAATGCGTCCAGGGTCTCGACATTCCTCTGCTCGTGTGTAAGAGGCAGTACGCATCCATCGGAGCTGGCGCACATACCTCGAGATCGATGTGGGTGGTCATGTATACTGTTCGCCCAGCCTGGATGGACACCTCCTTAGCGCGACTGATGAGGATTTTCTAGATATCATGGTCAGAAGCGAAGTAGCAGGATATCAAGAGCAACACACATTCTGTTTCGCGTCAAGGGTGAAGTGCTCCTTCACGAGCTTGTTCGCGTTCTTCGCCAACTCATTGATCGCCACGATGTCGATACCCTCCTTGACCTGATGGTTGCGCATCTGCATCAAGAGGGATGTCTGTAGAACATTCCACATCATAGGGCCCGACGAGAACTGGTGGTCCATCTGCCGAGTGATCTGTGGTAGAGATAAGCACATGTTGGGGCGGTACGATTGAGCGGGGACATACATTGACATTGATGAGAAGATCGTTGAGTTGCGACGGAGTGAGCGACATGCTGTTCGCCAGGTGACTACAGTAGTTCTTCACGGTGGTGAACTGTTCTTCGGAGATTGCGGAGGGCTCAGAGAAGGGATTCTCAGGGAAAGGAGATGACATGTTGGCTTCAGAGAGGGGATGTGCGTCCACGAGCGACGATGAGAGGGACTGAGAGAAGACGGATGCAGGATATCGTTAGGCGCCCATCCTTTTATACCAGATGTCGCCCAAGCTGGCGTCATCTGGCAAACAGGGTAACGTGATCCCGTTGATCATGGAGAACGCTCGACACGAGAGTTGAAGACAAGGCAAACAAAGTCGCGGCGCGCGGGGTCACATCGTGACATGACGTGCTCGCGCAGGTCGGCGCAGCACAGCAGGCGACCAGCTTGGATCTCAACCATCTGGTTCACAGTCTTTGACTCCACTAGACATAATACATACAGTCACTAATCTATCTCCATTGCTAGGCTAGAAGTGGGTTTCTCAGCAGCAGCACCACGAGGACCCTTGCCCTTGGTATTCCCACCTCTGCCACCGTTCCGTGCCGCCGTGTTCCCGTCTTTGCTACGCGACGTTGACCCCGGCTTAGGCTTTTGAGCGGTAGATTTTGGCTGTGGCTTCTTACGCGCAGGGACAGCAGGCTGAGTGGCCTTTTTCCTTCGCGCTCCGCCCTTCTTCTTTCCCTTTCCGGCCTTCTGTTCCCTGATCTCCCGTTCAGCACCCGTCATGACGCTCGATTCAAGCTCCAGCGGTTGGACAGGTGCCCGAAACACGCCTACATATCGAGCGCTGCGCTGCTGCGCGATGTTGAGCATGATATCGTCTGGGTTATGATGCTTGACCCGGGGAACAGTACGGCCAGTATCCTCGCGCTCTTGTATCAGCTTCGCAGATCCTGACATGTCGCAGTTGTTGTCTGCGCAGTTGTGCTGTACGTTGACCAAACATACTAGGTTCTATAGACGATGTTGAGTACTCTATGAGCTCGCAGATATAGTAAGAACATATACCTTGAAGTCGACAAGTTCAAACTCACGGCGAGCGAGCTTGTACATCAGGTAGCCGGGAATGATATCGTCCGTGCGCTCGCTGTACTGGACCATTACCTGATCAGGTATACCCTGCAGGTATGCTGGTGATGACAGTCGTTGGTAGATCTCTACGACTTGTGCAATTCTGAGAGGCTGGAGAGGGTGGCCCTTGCGATCGAGTGAGCCGAGTAGTGCCCACGAACCGACGATTGCTTTCTCGCCATTCTGTAAGATGACGTCTGAACAACGCAGATACATTGGGTTTGAAGTATCCGGTGGTGTATCGGGCTCAGACAGTTTGGAAAGCGTGTGAAAAGAGGACCACGGCACCGGCTTTGCTTTTGCCGGGACGGAGACGAGTCCTGGAGTAGGCAAACAGATCAGTCGGCGCCTGGGTGATATGGCAACTGAAGCATTCATACCTGGGGTAGGGTCTGCTTGCCGCAGTATACCAAGTTCATTGGCGAGATGATTGCGGCGGGAGCCCGAACCCGGTCCAAGGTGTACAAGGGCTAAGCAACCTTCACCGGCAGTCTGTAACTGCTCGGCGCGTGGTGGCTCAGGACCCGGGAACAGGGGTGGAAGAACGTCGGCAACAGATCGAGCGGTAGGATCTGCAGGCTCGGGTCGCTGGGCAAAGACACCACCACTGAATATGTGGCGAACACGATTGCATTGGGCCAAGCCCCGTGCAATGTCGCGTGAAGGGGCGTGCCGATTACTGTGCACGCTCTGCGCCCGTATTACAGCGTTGAAGGCCTCGAACGCCTCAGTAGCGAACAAGATGGCAGGGCCAAAGCGGCGTATGTGAGCTGGAAGGTGGCGGAGTAAATGGAACTTCGGCTTATTGAACCAACGAGGTGTCCACTTGGCGGTGCACAAGAGAAAGTAGTCGATCGCCTCCTCCATCTCGCTCTAGAATAGGTCTTAGTATGATATATGATAAGAGCATTGTGAGCCCTTACAAGGTGTGCGTCAAGATCCACGATCTCCGGCTGCCAGATCAGTGGTATCAGGCGGCAAAGTGCAACCCATGCGTCATAGCACTCGTCGGAGGTGAGATCATAGAGAACGAATGGTGCAGCTTGTGCGAGGGCACGAAAGTCGCGGCCAGTGAGGGAGCCCGCATACTGGACAAGAGTTGTGCCTACAAGTGGAGATAAACCAAGGCCAGAGACGTCAAACGACGAGAGCCTTGTGGCCAGAAGGATCTTCTCGTCGGCATTGAGACGTGAGATTATATCGCGCCAGAAATACTTCACGTATCCGAGTAGCACGACATGGAGAATCTCGACAGGTGTGTCCTTGTGAGGATCAAGATCTGCGTATACGATCAGCCATTGTACAGCAGGGCTCATTCGTAGATAGACTAACCCTTAATGCGCCACACGGGGCTTGTGACGATGTTGGGGATGTTGTCTCGAATGTATGCGTCCATCTTGGCTTGCTTTTCGGGCACGGAACCGCGCAGCTTGCGGCCGAACTCGAAGATGCGCTCCATAAAGCTTGTCTGATACGTATCCTTGACGCCGAACTCTGTCTGCATGTGTCCGGCCTGAGTCTTACCGCCCACGCGCGACGCTTCCGTGAAGATAGAGCGTAGTTGGGCCTGCGTTTCGTCCTTGTGGCGCAGTGGGTTTGTCTGAGTACAATGTCAGCGAAAGGTGAACAACTAAATATACGATACAACTCACTGCCAGAAAGCGGACGGCCCGATCACGCAGTTGTTGCAGTGTTTCCATTGGACGCTTGCGTGGCTTCGTGGTAGTCGGTGAAGGTGCTGCATCGGAAGCGGCAGACGTCGCAGAGCCTGAAAGCCCTGAAGTCGAGGCATTGGAGGACTCGACAGATGAGCCTGCCAGGGTAGATGCTGAAGACGGATTTGAGGCAGAGTCAAGCTCATCGGATAAGGGAGAGGTGACAGTCGCAGCCGGGTGGGCCTCGTTCTGCGGTATATCGAGTGGCGAGACGACAGTGGGTCGAGCGCGCGGCTCGTTGTCGGCCGCATCACGACCTCGAACTTTGCAGATTCGACAGAAGTACTTGCCCATTAGCCCTATGTGGCAAGAGAGCTCGCTCTGCATCGGGTTATCACCCAACAGCGCGAGTACTTCAGGTATGACGAGTACGGGCTCGCTGTTTGCGTAATCCCACACCCACCATCCATCGCGCTGACCCTCCCTAGAGAACGGCCTTGTCAGCCCGAGCCCAAGCCTTGAATGTAGGTACGGGCAACTTACTCGAGTTGTGTGGCAATGCCATCCAGCATCTCGAGAGGCGGCGCAAGATTAGATGTACATAGGAAGTGAACATTCTGTTGCTGTTGCGCCATCGCTCGAGGGAGACCGGCGGCCGTCCATAAGAAGGAATTGTGTTTATTCCATTTCTTAGAGCTGTTGCCGGACGTGTCATCGCAGTACAGCCACATCATGAACGTCGCAACACGGTGCCCGCGCGCCTTCACTCGCCAGTTATTGCCCGCCTGTGCATCGGATGTACGCGACCAACCAAGCAGCTCGCCGCCAAGCTCGATACGACGCCCTGGTATCCAAAATGAGAAGATATATGCGCATATATGCATAGTGTACGTACCCAGTATTCTTCCCGGGTTCGGAACACCCAAAGTCTCGTATGTTGAACGGAGTTGTATGAACGACAGTAGTAACCAACTGGCAGGGAACTCGAATGAAGAGTGTTCGAGGACTACGTATCCCGAGCCTTCAGGCCGATCGCTCACAACGGGTTGAAGGCGCCATGCCTCTACGAAGAACTCCTTGGTAGATGTCTGACCAGCAGAGACCTCTCGTGTGAAGAATCGAACAGGCATACAGATCTCGTTCTTGCCCTCGGCGTTCAACTGAGCGGGTTCGAAGACATAGAAGTCTTCGAAAGCGCCCGAAATCGGATTCTTCATTCGAAGCATTGGTGTCAGGATATCAGGGTCCGCGTCGTGGCGCCACCGCCGGAACTGATGCGGGTCTGTCAAGGAGATGCCAGGCTCAACATCGGCAGGATATACGCCAATATGCTTCGAGATCAACGGGTTGCCAAACTCCTGCCGCGAGTAGTCAGCACATACATATACAGCATGACTCGGAGGCGCAAAGGAAAGTGTTTCTCACCTGCGCAATTTGGTCTTGCAAGCTGTTCGAGTAGTAGACGTGGCCCAGTGCGCCCTGGAATCGCAATGTGCGGATGCCTATCTTGTCCTGCAGATCGTCACTCATATTTTTGAGCCAGGAAACGGATGGCACATTATCGACGTGCAGTGCAGCTTGAGCCCAGGTGATGGTTTCCATCTGCGCGTCAGAGAATATTGACCGAGGTAGGTGACGCAGGACATCGAGGATGCATGCCTGTTCTCGATATGAGTTTCCAAAGACGAAGATCTTGATGCGAGGAAAAGACGTACTACTCGATCCGCATATGGTCTGAACAATGGGTCTGTCGGCGTCTTCTTGGTCTGACGCACACGAGGGGCCCCTGTGCGATTCGAGTTAGACCGTGCTACTCAAGTAGCAGCGGCAACATGGCGCACCTGTCTCTTGATACTCCTCCGGTGCTTGTCCGACCCCAATATACTCACCACCATCTATATGGCGCATGTCAAGTTGCCCACCATGGTGTAGAAAGTGGCGCAGGTGATCTGCAGCACCCGCCACACGCTCCCGTTCGTCGAAACCGACGTATTGCGGCATGGGAATGTCTGGAAGAGGAGCCTCGACGTCCATCGGTTCGCCAAACCCGTCGATACTGGACTGTGGAGATGAGGGCGGTGTTTGAAGGCTTGCAAGGAATGTATCCATGCGTCCGAAGAGATCGCCTTCCAGCTCAGTATTTGGTACCGGAGAGGGGCTGCTCGGAAATGTTGAACTCGATCCAGCGGCAGATGGTGCAGCCTGTCGGGAAGAGCGCCAGGAGGCCATGTTGAGCGAGTGCTTTGAGCTTGTCTTCTCGTGTCGAATAGCGGAGTCTTTATCGAGGTACTTCCCTTGCTTACAAGCTTGGCAGTACCATTTTCCAGCGTTACGACCGGATCCAGGAGTCCAAGCTGTGGTAAGTTAGCTCGTGCAGGGTGAGCCTAGCTGTTGACGTACCATCAGGATCCGAGAAGACAGGAGTTCTTAAACGTGAGCCAGACATTGGTTAGCACAGAAACTTCAGAGAGCAGTGAACGGCAAAGAAAAGGAGGTGAGCCATTCAGGAGCGGCCCGCGATTGCAGTGCCGAAAAGGTGGGAAAGCGGAAGCAACGGTTTTGGCGTATCATGCCTCCGCTTTGTTCACTCTGCTGTTGACCACCACCATATCGAGATCGGCATCATCATGTCTGAAGACTCGGACTACGAGCCGTCGCAAGACGTTGAGAGTCAGATCGAGTCCATCGCCAGTCGTCTCGTCCATCGCACCGGCAATCACGGCCCGCTCGATCCACAGTACGTCCCACTCACCCTACGCATGCAGCTTGCGTATTGAATGCTCATCTATATGAGCAGAGTCCTGGCTTACTTGAGCTCGCAGTCGGATACCCAGGTATTCGGATGGGGTGAGAGTGCCGACAGCATGCCCGCTGACGACTGTGAGTATGCCACGAATATCTCTTAGTATACACTCTCAGTGACTATATCATTCAAAGGTACGCTCTGCCCGCTCAAGGATACCGAGAACTCTTCTTTGCGCCATCAGCTGCAGGTCGCCGAGCAAGCGCGCGATGCTGCTCTCGCGGAGTTGACATCCCGGGAGGAGTTCTGGAAGGCGCACTGTGCGAGTCTCAGTGACGAGCTCATGCAGGCGCACATGGATATGAGATTTTACCAGAACCCGACCAGTAAGGATAAAATCCTTGACGTCGTGCGCAATGGGCAACTCGAACACATCCGTGTCGCGCACGATCCTGAGGAACAGAATGAGATCGATCAACTCGTGTATGTTTTCATAGCAGTATCTCACCTCGCACAAGTTTCTGAGTTGATGAACCCAAGCTCGTCACAAGATACGCTCGTCGAAGGGGTACCAGCCAAGCTTGCCGGGCTGGATGGCTCTGCTCATGGGTCGACGACCGAATACGCCGAAGATAGCGGGATCTGCGGTATATTGAGCTTATATTTTATGCATAACTTCTATCGCAAAGACTTACCGTGCACCCTAGGAATGCAGTGTGGGCCCACGAGCGGCGGCGACCAGGACGGGGGCATAAATCGCTCATGGACGTCGCAAGCAAGGTCCATTCCGGCCGAAGCTCTCACTCCCACCAAGAAGCGCCCTTCTGATGCTGACTGTACAGCTTCGAATACGCGCCGCAAAGGTACGCCGCGCTCGCAGGATAGCTTCGTGCACCCTGAGTACCATGTTTAACGTCCACAGTAGTAGAGGTCGCTGTTCAAACGGAGAAAGACAGGGCCTTGGACATCCTGCTCAACAGCGAACCGGCTAAGCTCTCGGACGCCGACAAAGCCCGGGCCAGAGGCGCCCGTTCCATGCTTCACAGGGAGATCTTGAAGGATGGTCGCTACTTCCCCAGCGTTACCCACTTTGTCGGAGGGTCGAGACTTCACAGCCAGTCATCGAGCCGTGCCGGGGGATCGGGCTCGGGAGTGGCTTAAGGTCATATAGTGCACAGTATCATATTGATGCGCTAGGTAGCCACTTAGAACCTATCTGTACAACTAGTAGCGACCCGTACTAGTAAGACTATTGTATGTTGAGTACTTGGCGGCCATGTTCGGCACCATAAGCTAGCAGCGAGCGCGTCGAGCGCTTGTCACACCACCGCGTCGAAGCCGCGCGGGCGTGCCTTGAAAGTGTTGGTTCCCGACCAACACGCCCGACAACCGAGCGCAACTGACGCTGCACACGGTACCTCACGGACCGGGAACATTTTGATTGCGCACCGATGATTATCGGTTGCGCATTGGCAGAGGACGCCGGTCAGCAATCGACTCCTTCAACTCGGTGAGAAACTGTGTTAACCTCCCGCGGTGTACAGCTTTCCAGAGCACACATCGTCAACTAAGGAAACCAGCTTCTCCAAGCTCCGGTTCGCAACCGTCTCGTCCACGACACCTTCGACCCACGACACCGCGACAGTCACAGGCCCTCCTTTAATCGAGCTAACGCTGAAAGTGACCGCCGCGCCCGTAATGCTCCCACTCTGTGAGAACAGCAGTTGCGTGATGCTCCAGGGTCCTTGCCCGCCTGAACCATCGACGGCGCCGGTATTGCTAACCTCGAATGAGTGGTCCCTGGGCTTGCCGACCTTCCCCTCGAAGTTCTGTCGCATGTCGCCTACGTAGCGCAGCATGCCGACGTTGACGTGCTTGCCCTTCTTGATGTACCCCAACGTACTCGCGAGCTGACTTCCCGCGCGCTGAGCCTCCTTCCACACGTCCGCCTCCACACCACCGCGCAAAAATTCGTGATCGTCCGATGCAACAAAGACGCCCATGGCGGACTTCTGCTCTGGCATGAACGCGCGCAAGTTGATCGGACATGAAGCGACAAGACGATTGGCGGTACCGTCCGCGGGTAGCGTGTCGAAGAGCGCGCGCGCGACGAGCGCTTCGAGCAGGGGCGTGAGCGTAACCTTGTGTGCGCGCGCCGCGGCAAGGAGTTTTGCGGCCGTCTCGGCACTGAAAACGTGGATGGCCTGTCGCGTTCGCACGACATCCTCCGGGCGGGAGACGGGCTTGCCAGTCCAAAACCCCGCGCGAGAGGCTGGGAACACCATCCGCCATATCACGCCTAGGAGGGTAAAGAAAGATACGGGAAGAGTGTGGAGTGATTCCAGTGACGGGAGAAGGGTGGCTCTCGGCGGTGTTGCGATGGTCCCTAGGGAGTTGAATGGTTGTTGAGAGGCAGCAGTGTTGAGTGCGGTCAGTAGCGTTTGCATGAAGATGACTGCGCTACCGCCGTCTGCGATGCCATGGTGCACGAAGAGCGCGATATCGACCTCGCTCGGCGCAACCGCGTCCGTCGCATCTGAGGGAAGGAACACCACGAGTCGCCAAAGCGGCAAGACACCCAGGTCGCTGAAGCGAGTAGAGAGGCGCGCCTCGATGACTTGAGTCAATGCGCGCTCTCGAGTGACTTCGTCCCGAAGAGGCTCGACATGGAGGAGACGCTCGAGATCGAAGGACGGGATCCGGACGAAGCGCGCGGATGGTGAAAACTCGTCTTGAATGCTGAGGGAGAGCGGGGGATGTTGCGCTATGACTTCATGTAGTGCATTATAGAGTAGGGATAGGGTAGGGATTGCGGCTCCAGGAGAAGCGGTAGAGAACCTTCCGACGCAGCATACGGCGGTGTAGAACCCGAGACTGTGTCGCACGGTGGACATTGACTCGAGGAGCCCTGTATGTAGGAACAAGAGTCAAACCCATATGTTTAGTCTTGGACTATACGGGCAGTACGCACCTGGACCCCGAAGCACCTCCGTCCCAGGAGCACTCTCAGCAGCTTCATTGACTGAGCTCATGTTGACAAATACACAGTATCAGAACCGTGTGTCGGTAGTCCTGTCTATCTGAAATAGAACCTGCACCAGACAGATATTGACAGTCAGTTCTTGAGACGTGCTGAAGGTGGAGTGGGCGCTGCGCACGGGTTCCTTCGCGGCGATGCAAGAGCTTGTTTTGCAAGCCCGTGGCCAGCTGAAAGAATGCCGGGGAAATGTTTCCTCGTCCAGCTTTATATTTGTAGACGATGTATGCAGAGGCAGGTCGCAGGCGGTTCGAGGGCGGAATTCCGAGTGCAGAAACTGAGTCCTGTCAAGCCCGGCGCGTTATACCAGCCATTATACGGCACATTACCCCGGGTAGAGATGTAGAGACTATATTCAGCGCAGCAAGATGTGTATGGGCCCGGAGCGTCCCCAATCCGTATGGTGGAAGGAACAACACAGGAAGAGAGCAATTACTCATCGTGCATTCGTGATGAGGTATCATCTTCCCACGCCTCGCATTGGGCTGTGGCGCGCGGACTGACGGCCTGACGAGTCGACTGGCAGCGCTTTCGGTACTGTTCAACGCGTGTGTACACAAGCCCATAGTTGAGTATTCACAAAAGCATTGGGCAGGTTCTTAGTAAGCGGTGAATAGTATGTACACGCTACTCCATGCAATACGGGCACGCGCACATGCGCCTGACTCGTACTCGTACTAAGGATCCGTTACAGCGGTTGCACGAGAGGCACAATTGTGCATATGCGCTGCATCGTATGGGAGCCAATGAGCGGGCGATACGGCGGCTACCTCTCAGTCGAAACCAGCTGTTGTTCGCTAACCTCCTGGAACTCCCGTTCCAGCCTCTCGACCTTCTCATTGGTCGCGCCCTCAACATCAACGTCCCCCTTCACTTTCCACCCTAACCTCTTCTTCAACGCCCCATGCCATCCAACCTCGCTCACACTCCTTCTCACAGCGACCATCTCCCTCGTCTTCTCTTCATCCCACTCAACCATTGCACCGACGGGATAGCCCATTCTCCTCTGCTTCATCGCGCGATTATTCACTTCGCCCCTCTTCATCCTCTCCTTCTCAGCCATCTTGTTTCGTATCTTCTCTGACCGCGCAGCACGGACTTGGCGCAGCATCTCAGGTGTAGGAGGCGCAGACCGGCGTTGTGCGTCGAGTTCGAACGATTTCGAGATTAAACGCAGTTTGTCGTTCATCGGTCCATGCCATTCCTGCGCCCTTCCACCACCGAACTCGCCCTTCTCCTTCACATCTTCCTCTCCCAGCAATTGGTTCTCCAGCACAGCCTCAACCTGGACATCTTGTTTCCACTCCGCTAGCAAGCGCTGTTGTTCGCCGCGCCTGACGCGCGCGCGGAGGCGGGAGACGATGAGACCTGTGATGTGTTTGGGTTGGGGTTTCATGCGGGGGAGGGGACCGTTGTGGAAGGAGGGACGCATGAAGGCTCCTGTGAGGATTGGGCGGTTGCGGAGGTGTTCGCGCCAGTGCTGAGTACGATAGGTGGTCAGAGGAGGGTGGAAGGGATGGGAAGGAGTGTATGTACCTGTTCGTCCCGGAAGAGACGCTCCCAGCGCCATTTCTCGGTTCGTATGGCGAGGAGACGGGCGTATCGGTTTACGAGAGCTACGGCGTGGGGATCGCCTGCGGATGCGAGTTTGAATTTGTCGAGCCACTGCTGCGTTGTGAGCGTTCGTTCGGTCGTGTGACATAAGGATGTAGCGTACGCGTTGTGCTTTCTGCAGCTGTACTCTGGTGGCGCGCGGACCTGTTAGGTGTTGCTGTCGCTCGAACATCTTGCGTATACGCCATCGAACCTTCACTTCCTTGAATCAGCATCTTTTCAATATTGTGATACCTTCAAGTCAGTACACACCAGATCATTGGGCGCGAACCTCAGCAGTCCGCGGTACAGAGTCCATAAAGTAGGCACCCTGTGAGCACGTAGTTTGTAGAAGGGTATGGCCGGGCGGCGATACTTGTTGTGCTCTGAGAGAGCTTGAGAGACCTGGGCGCGGAAGGCTAGTGATGCGGCAGGAGCAGAATATTCATGAGTTGCGGCGGAGGTACACAGTGAACGAGTGATGGTGGCGAGTGGGCGCGTGTAGGGCCGCCATACATGCATCCGGCGGCTATTAGAGATTATATTCCAGGCCTATACGGGTATCACAGAACGGGCTATTCGGGAGCAAAGTGTCGTTGGAAGGCGAGACGCGGTCGAAAGCAAGTCAGAGCAAGTCGCGTCGACGCGTCCAGTACGCGTGAGAAGAACGCATCATGCTCGTGGATGCGGCACCGAGTTGCTTTGTGCGCGACCGCCACCTGCCTCCGCCGGCTATTTCGCGTCCATATCTCTGTTCACTGTCAAACTACACATCAAATATCTGTATCACATAGCTCGTCAATATGGCGTCGAATAAGCCCAACAAGTTGGCGTTCTTGAGCATGCCGGCTCCGGCGTCCTATGTCGCGGGTTTGGGTCGAGGGTGCGTCCGTTTCATCTTTGAAATGATATGCTGGCTCATTTTATGCATAGTGCATCTGGTTTTACGACTCGTTCGGATATTGGTCCTGCACGTGAAGGTCCCTCGGCCGAAGCCATTGCGTACGTCTATTCTCGATGCGTCTATTTTATCGATATATTGACTCACAACCTCAGAGAAGCTCAAGCGAAACGCGGCGAGGAAGAGGTCGACCCAGAGCAATTCCAAGATCCGGATAACGAATATGGATTGTTTGCGGGTACGACGTACGAGGCGGATGACGAGGAGGCGGATAAGATCTACGATATGGTCGACCAGAACATGGACGCTCGGCGACGCGCGCGGAGGTATGCTATCATACCATACGGTTCTTTCGCTTTATATTAATTATCTCATATAGGGAAGCACGCGAAGAAGCCGAACTAGCGAAAGAGCGCGCCGCGCGCCCCAAGCTGCAACAACAATTCGCAGACCTCAAGCGCGGGCTGTCCGCCGTGACGGACGCCGAATGGGAGAATATTCCAGAGGTGGGCAATCTCACGCGCAAGAAGCGGAAGAGGGACGAGAGGTCATTTGTTGTACCCGACAGTGTGCTTGTGGGAGCTAGAGCTGGCGGGGAGTACGAGAATGCTTTGGATCCCATGCAGCAGGAGGTACGTGTATATTCTTTTCTTACTGCGTAATGCCACACTGACTCGTGCTGTAGACTGGTGGACTCGTTACGCCTGCAGATGGCGAGACTACGGATATCGTCAAGTTCGCGCAGGCTCGAGACAAGTTCCTCTCCGTTCGACTCGACCAGGTATGCCCGCTCTGTATAGATATTGTCCTGTCCTCTGACATCTTTGTAGGTTTCCGGAACATCGACCTCCTCCGGCCTTGCCACTTCCGTCGACCCCAAGGGCTACCTAACCTCCCTCGACAGCGTCCAACTCAAGTCCGACGCCGAAATCGGCGACATCAAACGTGCACGCATGCTCTTCGAGTCCCTCGTCAAGTCCAACCCCAAGCATGCGCCAGGATGGATAGCGGCAGCCGCATTGGAGGAGCACGCGGGGAGGATGGTCCAGGCGAGGAAGTTGATCAAGATGGGGTGCGAGCACTGTGCGAAGAACGAGGATATTTGGTTGGAGGCGGCCAGGCTACACGTGCGTCTTCCCCTCATCTTGGCTAATTTATCAGACGCTGATGAGAGCCACAGCAAAACAACGACGCGAAAGTGATTCTCGCCAACGCCGTCCAACACGTCGGCCAATCCGTCAAAATCTGGCTCGCTGCCGCCGACCTCGAATCTGACGTAAACGCTAAGAAGCGCGTCCTGCGAAAAGCGCTCGAGCACATCCCCAACTCCGTCCGTCTTTGGAAGGAAACCGTCAACCTCGAGTCTTCGGCGGCCGACGCGAGGATTCTGTTGGCGAGGGCTGTGGAGGTTATACCGCTGAGCGTGGAGCTGTGGTTGGCGCTTGCGAGGTTGGAGACGCCCGAGAAGGCTAAGGCTGTCCTCAACAAAGCAAGGAAAGCCATTCCGACGAGTCATGAGATTTGGATCGCGGCGGGACGGCTGCTCGAGCAGGAAGCCTACACGAAAGAAGACGGGCCGGATAAGGACAAGATCTTGAACCTGGTCGACAAGACGATCGGCGCGGCCGTGTCCGAACTACGCAAGCATCGCGTGTTGCTCACGCGTGAACAGTGGTTGAAGGAGGCGGAGAAAGCTGAGGGCGAAGGCAGCCCGCGGACGAGCGAGGCGATTGTCAAAGCCACGGTTGCGATGGACGTCGAGGAGGAGGACCGACTCGATACGTGGGTCGCCGACGCCGATGCTGCGGAAGAGCGCGGTAAAGTCGGCACCGCGCGCGCGATACTCGCGTACGCTCTGCGCGTGTTCCCTGACAAACAATCTCTTTGGCGCCGTGCAGCCGACCTCGAAAAGGCGCACGGTACACCAGCTGCGCTCGACGCGGTTCTCGAGCGCGCCACGCACAACTGTCCGCAAGCCGAAGTGCTGTGGTTGATGTGGGCCAAGGAGAAGTGGTTGGCTGGAGACGTACCGCGTGCCCGAGAGGTGCTCGAGAAGGCGTTCGTTGCCAATTCTGAGAGCGAGCAGATTTGGTTGGCTGCTGTCAAGCTTGAGGCGGAGAACGGTGAGCTTGGAGTGGCGAGGGAGTTGCTTGTGCGCGCGAGAACGGTGGCTGATACCGAGCGGGTGTGTTTCGATCTCTGTCATTTTCCTGTGACACCCAAACTGACGTTCAAGCTAGATCTGGATGAAGTCCGCCGTCTTCGAGCGCCAACAAGGCCAACTAGACGCCGCCCTAAAGACCGTCGAAACAGCCCTATCCAAATACCCCAAATTCGCAAAACTGTACATGATCCAAGGCCAACTCTACACCTCCCTCTCCCAAACACCCAAAGCGCGCGCATCGTACGCAGCAGGCTTAAAAGCCTGCCCCAAAGACACCACCCTCTGGATCCTGGCGTCGAGGCTGGAGGAGAAGGACGGAAAGAGTATCAGGGCGCGTGCGATATTGGATAAGGCGCGGTTGCTGAATCCGAAGAATGAGAGGCTTTGGGCGGAGGCGGTTGATGTTGAGGAGAGGGCGGGCGGGAAGGAGCAGGCTAAGACGATGCTTGCGCGCGGGCTGCAAGAGTGCCCTGAATCCGGCTTACTATGGAGCGCGGCGATCTGGGCTGAACCCCGTCCGTCGCGCAAAACGCGTTCCATCGACGCGCTGAAGAAAGCGCAGGACGACCCGCTGGTGATATGCACCGTCGCGCGACTCTTCTGGTCCGAGCGTAAAATCGAGAAAGCGCGGACGTGGTTCGGGCGCGCGATCAGTGCCGATAGGGATCTGGGCGATGCGTGGGCTTGGTGGGTCAAGTTCGAGCGGCAGCATGGGACGGCGGAGCATGTTGAGGAGGTTATTAAGGGCGCTGTGGGCGCTGAGCCGCATCATGGGGCTGTGTGGCAGGGTGTCGCGAAGGATGATGCGAATAGGGGGAAGAGTACGAGGGAGATTTTGGAGTTGGTTGTTGCTGCTCTGCGCTGAGGCTTTTTGCCTGTCTGCTTTTCGTCATATGATTTTTTGGCATCGATTATGTGAGGGAAATGTGATATCTGTACTCTTCTGAGAAAATCCAGAAGATATCATAAAGATATCACAGAATTGAACACGACCTTTGGTCTACTCGACGCGTGACGTAACGCGTCAATTGGCGCAACATGGGCAGTTCTGCGGCTCTGCTTTTGCCCACCACCTCCTGATGAATCAACGAACTTGACTTTTTGAGCTCTTCCTGTACCTGCTGTACATTATAAACGCTTCTACTGCACGATGACCGACACACGACCCTATAAGAGGCGCAAAACGGCGTCAGATGAGGGCGTGGACGAAATGGAGAATTGTACGTTTCTTTCGCGAGACAGTATGGACACGATGCTAATCGACTTCAGAAGTCCAGATGAACACACAAAGATTTGTACTCGAGCAGATTGACTTGGAAATCGGCATACGGCGACGGCTGGAGGAGACGGTGAACTCCCGGATGGCTTGGGCTCTGCAATTGCAGCAGTCACTTCGGGCTGGACACGCCTCGCAAGGTACGTCTTGAAGGATACGCGGAGTGATGCTCGTTCCGATAAGTTTGTAGCTTTCTTGAATGATGACAGCTTCGACTATCGAACACTGGCTTTCGAAGCTTTACATGCGGCCGAGGCTCCTATCCTACCCGTTCTCTCTCATGAGGCACTGCCTTCGCGCACTACGAAGCATGAACGCTCTACCCCGAATACACACATTCCGACGGATGCTGTAACTTCGACCCCAGCTCCTCTAATTCCAGACGTGTCAGCGTCCGATCGCGTTTCCTCACGTTCGACTCGAAACAGAGGCCAAGTCGTAGGCGTACGCGCCCCCACCAAGAAGCTCATGTACCTACGCAACACCGCCGAGAACCCACCCACCCTCGCCAAACTAGTCTGCCCGGACTGTTCGCGCTCGGACATGACGAACGTGCAAGGGCTGTACAACCATTGTCGTCTGCGCCATAAGCGCGAGTTTGGCAGCCATGAAGAGTGCATTCGCGCGACCGCGGTCAAGGTTGCGCCGGAGGAGGAGGCGTGGGTGATCGAGAATGGGATAGAGCTCCCGGGAGTCAGTCTTCCCAGTCTTCGTAGTTTGTTTGAGATGGCGGTGGGGGTGGATAATGGAGGGGAGGACCATTCACCGTCTCCTGCGCCTCGAACTGGAGGTTCGGCGCAAGGAGATGCGCCGGCTACGGGCACGCACCTCTCACGAACACTCGGACACCATATCGATACTCCTGCTCTCGCACCCTTCTTGGGGCGGGATGTCAAGCGGAGAACCATCACGGTGCATGAGGAAGACGCAGACGTCGACATCGAGAATGTGTCACGTCCTGGTGCTCATAGCTGGCGCAAGCCGTACGTGCACCGGAGCAAAGCCGTCCCCGCATTGGATGTTAGCTCTCCCGAACCGGGACCAGAAGCTAGAGTGCTACCTTGGACCTCCGCGCAAGCAAGACCCGAAGTAGCTGAGTCGTCAATCCCCTCAACTCTTCCCGTGGTAGGGAGCCGCTTCCACTTCACTGCTCGCATCAATGTTGGAGACCGCAGCTTGTGGCTTCCACCGAGTGCGTCGCACTGCGCCTCAACGCATGGGCCCAGAAGTGCTGACCTCTGTTCGCTAGGGAGCCGCGAGTCTGTTCCCGAAGGGCATACGCACCGCTGTATGATCTATGTTGACTCGCCATCTTATGTACGCTTTTGATTCTCTACCCTCTCGCGCTCCCTCTAACAGGTGCTGCTATAGAGTTTGCACACCTCTGCGTTCATATCACACCTGTCTGTTCGTTCCCTCACGGACCCGTCGCCGTCCACACTCAAAGAACCGGCTACATGTTCGACATACCCTTTCGCCGTCTTATTGACAACGGACCGGCCCTTTCTGGCGGAACTTACACTGTCTTTCGTTGGCGAGAGGAACCCTGATGTTGTGATACAGCATTGGATCGAAGTGCGTATCCATTTCTGATCTAGCATCATGGCATCCTGACCCGAGGCGCGAGCTGGATCCATTCAAACATGAGAAGTCTGTTCTGGGTGACGAGCAAGTCATCGATCTCGAGCTGGATCGATCAACTCAGTATCGCGATCCTCAGCCCCATATCAACCCAGTGGACATCCTCAATGCAAGCAAACAGCGGGTGTCAACAAAGGCTGATTCAGGCCAATCAGGAGCTGATGAGATACCACCTTACGTGCGGTTACTGAAATCACTTCTTCCACGGTTTCCTATGACATCGCGAGGTATGCATGCATGCATGCCTACGTCTTGGTGTGTACTGAGAGCCACGATCCAGATGCCAGAGGTGTTTCGGTCGCGCACCTTCCGTACATGCTCCTTCCAAGCTCGCAAGCCCTACGTGCGCTTGTTGATGGCCGACGCAAAGCTATTGAGGTCAGCTCTCTTCCCTATGGTACGGGGTCATCACGTCACTCACGTACTGGCTTACCCAGCGCGCCCGTGCCCAAGCTTTGTGCGAAGCTTATGCCAAAGCACGCGCCTCAATGTCGTCTGAGGAAGCGTCCAACTACCTCGACCTCAGTATCGCCGACGTTTACATCTGGCTCGAAGACGGTGGTCACTTCCTCCGACCTCCACCTGTGCAACCTTCATCTGCGCCAACGAAGGAGATAAAGCCCGATACGGACACACACCGGAGTGAAACTGAATACTGCGCTATATGCGGTGTGAATACCCGTATCCACCCACAAGTCAAATCCGAAGATGGCTCGCTACAGCCTCCGGCCCTATGTCCGTTCGCTCCGCCAACTCCGCATCTCCTCGTACTCGACCCTCTTCGAAACTTGAGCCTTTCCGACAAGTCTCGTATCACGTCGCGAGCTCCTCCCGGACACTGGCTATACACTGATATGGACGTCCTTCAAGCAATTGACCCGCGCGTCATTGATGCTACATCGCGCATATCAGGCGGCCTGCATCTCCCACAGGCTCTGACGACAGCGGGATCCGCCACACTTGCACTTGCGACACGAGCGTTTCTCCAACGCCTATTGCAGAGAGCGGAAAGTCTTGCCTACAATGATCGCTCCCATGCGCCAGGCGCACCGAGCTCTCAGCTCCTTACGCCGGCGCATATACATCGCGCTATGAATGGCGAGGAGGCGATGCGGATCGTCGGATCCGTCCTGGGAAGCGTGAGGTCATATCCTGCCGCTGCCGCTCGGCCTCAAAGCGCGCGACCGGCGGGAGATGCGGCGGTCAAGCAAGAGGTCGAAGAATGAGTACGAAGCGTCGGTGGTATTGGATCCACTTGTACTGGTGTACTACAATATGGTGCGCTCTTGTAGAGCGGCCACTTGTCGGTTACCGGACCCGCTGCTGCGGATCAACACCCGTGGGACCGAGTAAGCAGGGAATGATATCTGATATGGCGGCGCATACGCGTATATGTGGTTGTGCGTACCGTCTACGGTAAACTGGCCGTATAGAGCATCGCGTACAGTTCTTAGCCCTGTATGAGCCCATATGCGCTGGCGGGCCAGACGATCATGAAGGCACATTGAATTGACCTCAGCTTCCATTCTCCCAGAGAATGTGAAGATTTCTCTCTGCACCGGGTATGAAGCGCTTGACGCCGGTGCCGTACGTGGCGTCGTCCTGCGCGTTTACAGTCATGTGCGTAGCTTGCACCTGCTCCAGATGTAGGACGCGTCCCCACATAAACTTCGCAGCAGATTGGCGCGATCCGCCTCTCATCGTCTCCAACCTTACCCGCGGAACAGTTGGTCAAGATTCCCCGACTTTGTGCTTCTCCGGGGTAGACGGCGCATCGTGGGTGCTACGGTGCCTTTTCCAGTTTGTATGTGAAGCCTCAAAGCGGTGATACACGGTTTGCGAAGCGCCGGAGAAGTTCATATAAGCTAGTGTTCTGGCTACGCGCGCGAGCAGTTCTGTCCTGTGCGCTACACACCTTCGCTCCCGCTCTTCGTTTGCGGTCTCTTTGGGTTTTGTCCGGATTGGTCGTCGCCGGTCAAAGGATGTCACTGCCGAACCAAATAAACACGATAGGTTCCCTAGAGATCGGATGGGGACTGTCATCATTGTCAGTCATCATACGTCCCTTCTCGTCCGGTGTACTCATCATTGGATCTCTATAGAGTGCTTGGTATCGTCTGTACTCAGGCTTGGACGTACTATGCGCGATATCCCAATGATGGCTGGACGCACAAAATCCTGGTTGGTCCTGCACCTGTGTGGCCGCCTCCGTGACTAACGGACTCTCGAAACTCAATTCAGGTCGCCAGTTTAGTGTACGTCGCTAGGGCTCCTATGCATGCGAAAGTATACTAAATGCCTTTTCAGGACACTGCAGGTACTGCACCAAGCCCTAGTCGGGCATACTGTCTGGTTCTACTCTGTAGCCAACTTTGGCAATACCGGGACCTATCTCATTCCTCCAGAATGGTGAGCGCATGTAAGGTTGTAGTGATGTATCGAAACTGATCAATCTCTACCCGAATCAGGTCTTTGAGCGTACGTTTTTGACCACTTCTAGCGATGAGCGTCCCTGGGCGCTGTCGGAGCATGCTTCTGACGTCTTCTCCAGGTACAGGTCGTCCTTGGTGTATGTTCCGTCTCGGTATCATGCTGTACGCGACGAACTTCTTGCTCACACGAGTGGGTCATTATAGGCATTCGTGGGTGCCATTGTCAAAACGTACGTTTCGGATCTTGCTTCTCTGCGTCTCGAGTCTATAACGTGCTCACGCTCGGACGCTATGCGCAGTTGCTACGGCATGCGCGTATGGAGATGTTAGTGTCTGTCCTCCTTAGACGCAGACGCGGCGCTCATCGGCAATCTCTGCTCATAGTCAGCCAGGGGAACTATGTGGTGACTGGACTCATCGTACGTGTGAACTGTATCGCCCAGCGTACATACGTCTGAAGTTATGTAACAGATGGCCATGACAGCCGCTCAGCTCGGTAAGCAACGGCCACTAGCATCCCTACTCTGGTCATACGTGGAGGCTGATCACTGTCTGGCTACATAGCTACGGCTTTTGGTGAGCACTTGGTTGGACTTGCATCGACATACAAACTGATGTTATCTGCAGCCTTCACCATTCGCAGGTAATAGCCTCATCTGTATATTGCGCCAATACATGTTCAATAACGTTTGCCAGCTTCGATGTTCTTCTCATCAACTCAGAGACAATCAAGGTCTGCTCGGGACCACGTTCTTAGCCCGATAGACACTGAGTGATCTACAGAGCATAGGGCTGGCCTCCTTGGCTCTTGGCGCAGTAACCGATATCTTCACTGCCGCGTCTCTTTCTTACTTCTTGCATCACATGAAGACGGGATACCTGCGGTGCGCTCAATCACGGGCTTGGTATGCAATCATGTACTGATAGGGATACAGATCGGACACCCTCATCAGACAGCTCATCGTACACACAGTCAATACCGGGCTCCTCACCTCGTACGTCATGCATCGCAATATCCCCATCTCACCTAGATACAGGCTGAAACCCATATCCCATTAGTCTTTTCAGCTTCGCAGTTCTCATCCTAGTGAGCCACCCATCTCTTGGCGGAGACAACGGACTGGCAGCTGATATGATATCAGTACAACAGCTTACCCCGGAACTTCGTCTTCATGAGCATCTACTTCGTATTGGTCAAACGTAGGTCCATCCACTCACTTCTTAGCTGAGGCAGTTCTGATGTCTCTCGTGGGGCTCGCAGTCTACGCAGTTTCTTGTCTAGCAACGTATGCTATTCCTTGGGCAGTTTTCGCATCTTCTCATCTTCCTGTAGATTGAACTCGAGGCGATTCGTACGAGGACGTGGAACAGACAACGAAGCGCAACACAGATCTCCTGAACAAGGTTTGGTCCTGCCAAGTCTGTCCAAGAAGCAGAGCATCAGAGTAAGCGCTACACTCGAGGCTTCAGATCAATGACTGATGTATCGCCCCAGGGCGCTCGTGCGCAGCTTGAGGTCGGAGTGCGCCAGGAAGTGTCCATCGTCAGCGAGCAGAGTGAAGCAAGGACAATAGTACGTTCAGGTATACTTTGCGCCGGCCACTTCTGATTGATGTTCAGCATACTGTCTCATCGCACGGGAAGGTACCTTATGTACCGTACACTACTGGCTGGTGAATTCAGACTGCGCAACCTATCACCACGCGCCGATTCTCGAAGCGTCGTCCTTCATTTTCACCTCTCAATCGCTACATTCAGGCTATAGACATGCTTGTTGGACGGAAAGAAGCTTGTTCATTGTGTATATTACACTCATTGTACTCTAGAGCTGAGGGAAACCTGCAATCTGCACGACCAGCGATACCACTGAGCATGGCCGCGGCGCCGAGGCCCACCGGCCCATCGCCCAACCGTCCCTGTCCCATGGATTATCTCTCCGCATTGAACCGTGAATACAATTGGATCCTCTTGTCGATGGCGTGGACAAGTCCGCTGAAGAGGTTTATCGAACCCCGCAACGACACCGGACACTTTGCGGTACAAGACGCCGGGCCTTCGACGAGATATATCGTCAGAATGGGGTGTCCCGAATCATGTCGAGAACGCAACGTTGCGAGTAATGTTTCGCAACGCTCTTGAACTGCCTCGAGGGTATGCGCCCCGCGGAGATTGCAGGCTACGGTTATGGTGTCGAGCGAGGGGAAGCGAGGCACGGCTGTTGCGAGACCATGTGAAGTCGCGGGGATGGCCAGGAGGTTGTTCAGGGTACCAAGCTGGAAGGACTTGACGTGTGTGATGGATGAGAACCCACCGAAGGATTCCCAAAGGGACGCGTGTTCAGACTGATCGTCGAGCTCAAGATGTACCCGCAGAGCGTCAAAGGCCTGTGCGAGGTGCGAGGTGAAGGCCGAGATCATGAGTCTCGCTACCAAGATATCGGCCTTCTTGATTTTGAGCGCAATGTGGGAGATGGGTTCCTCGTCGGTGACGGCGTAAAAGGTGGATAGTGCCAGTTGGTACACATCATCATCAAGCGGCGACAACATGATCTCAAGCACACGGCACTCGCTCCTGCCCGTCAAATGGGGTACGAAGGTGTTTACAAAAGGTCTCCAGCCTTCATCGCGCCAGTCGATGAGGTGAGCGTGAAGCACGGCGCTGCGAGGGCAATTAATGTGATGCCATAGAGATGCCATGTTCGCCTCTTGAGTCCCAATGAATCGAATAAACAGCAATTGCTTCAAAAAAGCGCGAGGTTCATCTGAGCCTGACCACTCTATGTATTGCCTTGGGAAGAGTATCAAGGACAACTGTTCCAGACAGGGCAGTGCGGCCAAAGTTTCTTTAAGTCGCCAGGCGGACCCAAGTAACAGTTCGTCTCCACCAACGACAGAGAGTTCACGGATATCCGTCGCAGTGAAAGTTGCAGGGATGTGATTGAGACCGACGGATTGTAGGTGAGGTGCATCAATGCAGGTGATATCGCGAGGGTATGGTGGTAGTTGGACGACATTGAGGTCCCGCAGGTGGGGAAAGTTGGTGTTAGCGAAGACGTCTGCCCAGTTGCCACCAGCCATGCGCTGAGAGAGGTATCTTGCGCGTGAAAGATATGGAGATGAAATGACACCCTGGATGCTGCACTCCCTGAAGGCATACGCGTCTTCCTGGGGCATATCCGAAGGTAATCCCACTTCATCGTCGATGATTAGAGGACACTCTTGTGCCCGGCCGACAGTCACGTCAGCCGCCGGGGGTAAGACGCAGACCAGATCGTTCCACAGGTAGGGTGCAGCGAGAAGAAGTTGTCTCCATAAAGAACAGACATGTGTGAGATACACCCATCCTAAGTCGTACTTCATGCGGCGGCTTGTCGCCTCCCAGCACACCGCGTGTGGCGCGTTTGTGTCATGACAGAGCCTAAACAGATGTAGCAGAACATCATCGTTTAGCGTCAATGCACCAGAAGCCTCTGGTAGACCCTGAGTCATATGGATACTGGCGGGTTGCATAGAAGCAGGTTATCGTAGTTTCGGCTAAGGCGCTTCAAGCTCGCGCCGTTGGCAAGCTGCGGCGGCAAGGATCTCGGCCCGGAAGCCCGATGCGCCGATGCGGGGCTCCATGCTCTTCGGACGATCATTTTTCTTGGCAGTATCCCGCCCCGCTTCCCCGCACATCTCCGCAGCGCCACAAATCTAACTTCTCCGTTCGCCCGCATCGCATTTTCCGATGCCACATCTTGCAGGCCCTGAAGTCCTGAAGCCCGTCGAGCCTGTCTCTCCTGGGTATCACGGGGTGGGAAGAAACGAGTCGCGGGCTGGGCGACCCTGCAAGTGCCTCAAGCTATTGGAGAACGAAGGTCACCAAATCAAGGCCTATCAAGCCTATTTGAGGATTCTCGTTGAACGTGTGGACGTTGAAGGCACCTCTCATCGACCGCCGAGTTATGAGCTCAGCGCTCAGGTCTCGCCTATCGCAAAGCACGAATGGTCGCTTTTTGAGAGGTCGGGCAGCTGCCTAGGCAGTTGCAACAATTGATTGAACCCGCTCGTCACGTAGAAGTGGAGGTCAACTGATCCCGGATGTACGGTTGAACGTTGATACCTCTCTCATAGCCAGGCACAATTCGCAACGGGGTGAGCGCCTGCCGTACGCGCCCTTCAGTTTGATCCACCTATAAAGACTAGGATTGCATCAGAGGCGCTCTCAGTGGCTTGCCCTTCTCCCTCGACGTCCCTCAACCCAGACACCGTTCGAGATGGCACCCTACTTCATCCGTAACCTCATTCCGCGCCGCGAACAGCGACAGGAAGGGCGGCCGCTTCTTGAGGCTCTCAAGAGCGTGACATGGATGCAATGGGCACTGTTCTGGTCCGGGTGCGTACTCATACAGCATCGAACGCAGTGGCCTTCTGAATCATCCTATTTTAGATGGCTAGCATGGTCCACGGACGCTGTCGACTTTTTCTCCGTTTCGTTATCTGTCACCAACCTCCAGAAACAGTTCAACAAGGCTGACGCCTCCGACATCGTGGGTCATCTCCGCCTCCGTTATTCCGCTGGATGATTTTTGACATGAGATCGATAAAGACAACCGCAATTACGTTGACCTTGCTCTTCCGCTCTGCCGGCGCCGTAAGTCCCCCTCGTTCTATCTTTGTCTCTCGAGAATGAAGTGCACGACCGTGGTAAACACTGTCCACAAACTCTTACGCGAGTCGATCATGTACCCCGCTTCTTGGCAGTGTGGGGAAGGTTCAGCGTGAGCGGGGACGTATCATAGGCCAAGCCCGGTCCACAGTCTTCTGTGATATGCAGCGTCTTCCCATCCGCTTGGCACCTACAATCTTGACGCCTAGTTGATTTCTAACCATCTCTTCTGTTTCATAGGTTATCTTCGGTATCATCTCCGACCGGTTTGGACGCAAGTGGCCTCTCGTCGTGAACCTCGTCATCATCGCCGTGCTCGAGCTCGGGACGGGCTTCGTCCAAACCTTCCAACAGTTCCTCGCCGTGCGATCCCTATTCGGCATCGGCATGGGTGGAATCTGGGGCCTGGCTGCATCTACTGCGCTTGAGAGTCTTCCGGTCGAAGTCCGTGGCCTCGCATCCGGCGTCTTGCAGCAGGGATACGCGGTCGGATACCTTTTCGCCGCCGTCATCAACCTTTACCTGGTGCCCGAGGTCACTCCCGGATGGAGGTCTCTCTTCTGGCTCTCCGCTGGACTATCGCTCTTTGCGGGAGCCATCCGCGCGATGCTGCCGGAGTCGGAGGTGTTCTTGCGCGCCAAGGCAGCGCAGCGTGCGTCTGGTGCCACAACAGCCAACAAGACGAAGATCTTCCTTCACGAAACCTGGATCATGCTCAAGACACATTGGCTACTCATCATCTACGCCGTTCTATTGATGACGGGCTTCAACTTCTTTTCGCACGGATCGCAGGACCTTTACCCTACGTATATGCAGCAGAGCAAAGGCTTCAGTCCCCATGACTCGACCGTCGCCACCATCATTGGCAACTGCGGTGCTATTGCAGGTGCGTAGGACGAGCGCTATAGGATTGTCAATGGTTCTGACCTCCCTCTCTAGGCGGTACTATCGCCGGCTACGTCTCGCAGTACATTGGTCGCCGTTTGACCATCATCATCTTCGTCCTCTTGACGGGCGCGTTCATTCCCCTGTGGATCATTCCCAGCTCTTTCTCCGGTCTTGCTGCGGGTGCTTTCTGCATCCAATTTGGTGTGCAGGGTGCTTGGGGTGTCATCCCCATCCAGCTCGCTGAGATCTCGCCGCCCGCGTTCCGCGCTACTTTCCCGGGAGTGGCGTATCAGCTTGGTAACGTGCGTAGCGTGTGTTGAATCATCCTTGGCATCCTGCTGATCCTTGATTCATAGATGGTCTCTTCTGCTTCGTCGCAAATCGAAGCGAAGGGTGGCGAGAACCTCCGTACAACGGTAACGGTGAACGGCGTGACGAAGGACGTGCCCGACTACGCAACGGTGCAAGGTATCCTCATTGGTGTCGTTGCTGCATTCATCCTCGTCGTGACCATACTTGGACCCGAGGCCCACAGTTCGCACTTCGAGAAGCACAAGGCGGCATTCGAGGAGGGTGGAGGTCGCGATGATGCTGTGGCCGAGGAGGACTTCCAACGCGATGCCACGGATTCGCCTCGCGGCGCATCCTCGTTTGATGAAAAGGAGAAGGCGAGCATTCATCAAAGAGAGACTGTCTGAGGATGGAGCTTTGATTCTTGTTTTGCTACGATAATGATTCGCTATGACCGGGAAGGATGGTGTATCTGTACGATTATCACATGAGCTTGTATACGTTCGCGCAATCTATACGCCTATATAAGTATGGAAGGCGGCCGAAGCCAACATGGGGGTCGGCGGCTCAGCCGCCCACGTAACGTAACCACCGGCAATCGCGGCCCGACCAGAGGGCACTCAGAACTCGCGCAACTCTTGAAGTACCTCCCACCTGCCATCACTCTTCCTGAGGCATGCCAATCCAACAGAGTACAGCGTCGTATACATGTACACCAGGCTGCCTATTTCTCAATGAGCCATGACCTTTCCTGGACTACTCTTTGTTAACCCTTGTACCTAACTGGGCTCTTCCGCCTTGTTCTCTGTTGGAACTCACCGAACTCGTTGCACACTTGTTCGTTGTTCGGCTATATACAGCAGCAGCTCCCGGACGTCCAACAAACACCCACAACTACCCCAGTCCCGTCTCAAGCGAGTCACCTCTACATCATGTCTATACCCGGCGCTTTCGGTGTACCCCCGCATGATGACTTCAAGTCGTACATGCAGCGTGCGCAGCTTCCCTTGATGGCCATCAGCAAAGCCAGGGCACAAAGTATGCCGGCGGATGGCGAGCACTCGCACCGTAATAAGTTGCAGGTTCTACAAGGCGGCCGTCGTCGGTTGGAGGTCATCGAGAAGCTACCGTCCGGACCTGTTGAAGCGGATACCATCCGGGAATGTGCGTTAGCCGCTGGTGACATCTGCTTGCATCCTTACTGATACCCGTCGCAGTCTTAGCAAAGTCAATCTCAGGCCTTGATTGCGCGTACGCCGCCGATGCGAGCGAGTCTGCCTCTCTACCTGCCGCCGGCTTTGACGTATCGTCGCTCAGGCCAGGCCCTCCCCGCGACATGAACTCGTGCGTATTCTATCCGTGGTGATTCATGTATGAGCCAACCTTGTTCTCAGGTTTGCGCGGTGGATTGAAGACGGCCCTCTTCGCACACTAGGATACCTCATGCGAAGCACAGTTTCTGAGACTCAAAGCTGGTTCTTTGAGCAGCTATACGAGGGTGGTATCAACGCAAAGCTCATACGTGTATTTCGGTGGACTCAGGAGAAGGATGCTTTGCAGGAAGCAAGTCAGGCAGATGAAACGTCGTTGCTTGTCTTCGCACAACCACCCTGGATACTCGCACCGGCCGACGTCAACAGTTTCTACGAATGCACCAGCCTACCAGACGAACCAAGCGCCAAAAAGCGCAGCAAGTACGTACTCTGGGCTCAGGTACGAGGTACTGCTACCATCTCTATCAATGTCATCGTTGACAGCATTTAGATCTACGACTCATGCATCGCGCGCAAATCATATCACTTTGTTCTTACAAACTACACCAACTGGGTATTCGGTACTTTCAGTCCTGGTACGTACAATTAGGACCCCAGCTACGCCCCATTGCATGCTAAGTGCTGCTGCAGGCTATACGAGAGCGTATGTTTGCGCCACGTCAAGATTTGACGGCACGGACCCAACCATCATCGAGCTATTGTACTACTGGCTTGCATCTGGCATGCGCATTCCGGGAACTCTGCAACTGCCTGAGGTGGGTCTTTGCGAAGCTCCCGTCGATGGTTACGAACGACCTTGTCGGGCCGATGATATTTTGCCCTTTCATTCCGCCGCCATACAGCGCCTGCTCGAGATGGATTGATACAACATGTTCGGCTAGCTCGGTCCCCACTGTGTTTCAACTTCCTCGCCGCATCCAAGTTCTAACGTCTGTCGTGTAGGTGCCAGAAGTTGTGTATATCGAGCCTATCACTCACGCGGTGGCACCAGAACGCGCCCATGCCTTCACTTCGACGGCTCTACTAGCTACACCGGCTTTCCGTGAAACAGCATCTCTCTCCGGGTTTGACACGTTCTCGTTGTCTAGCTGGGGATGCCCAACTGAAAGTGAGTGCTTGTCTTCTCATCGTTGCGAGGCCATTATGTTCTGACAATCCCTGTACAGCCGCCACTGTCGTACCGGAACAAGCAGAGATGACGCCAACAAAGACCTTCCTACCCGGACCTGATCCGGACTCTGGGCTTTTACGCAACACGGAACGATTCGTTGCCACGCACAGCTGGACGAGCAGGATCGCGAACATCCCGGTAGAGCCTGTTCCGGAGCAGGATGATCTCGACAAACAGAGTAGCGTCAATAGCGCATGGTCAACGCATTCGGCGGTGACCATCAGCGCGTTGAATGGGCATCCTGCTTCGCACTGGGTCGCACCACATGCGCGAGGGAAGATCATTCCCAGAGCCTTCAAAGCTCCGCCAGATGCAATCCCAGAAGAGGTATGATCACTCAAGTGCTGGGCACGAGGATTGGACTGGGACTAGGAACTACATGCATCGAGCTCTGTCAGATTACTTCTGCCGTATTGAATCCGGGGTTATACTTGTCAATATCATATACAAAACAATACCAGGCCGCAATACTCTTCTCAGCTTTGACGCAGCGACCTATCTCAATGGCCTAGTACGCCTTAGTGTACATCGTATCGTCGGCCGCGTACTTAGCCATACGGATTTGCGCCGTGCAGCAAGAAGTCACATGTGCACGCCGAGCCGCGCGCCGGAAACACCCGCCGACTCGACCACCGCAGCACCACTTGAACCCCGACGACGAACAGCTTTGCTTGGAACCAGTCCATGAGTTCACCTCCATCTTAAGTAGTTGCCTTTCTCGAGCTTCTCCCTCGGAATAGAGCTTCACAGGCAACTCTTTTGCTTTACGCGCCGAAACATGTCCTTCCGAGCATCATCATTGGCTTATACTCCGCCATAAAGTCATCAGTGCATTGTTCAACGTGCCAAGATGGATGGGGACGAAACAATAGCCACACGGCCGATGTGACCCGCGATGTCCATAGAAACCAACAGCGCTCGCTGCCACTGTGCGGTAGCTCAGAAGTCTGTCCAACATTCTGACCAAGGTACATATCTCGGTTGCTAGAACGTGCTTTTGACATGTACGCAACTGCTGGTGACAGTAGGTGGGTGTTGTAGGATACGGAAAAAGATGTCAGTGTATGCAAGCGATACGGTTTGGCGTTCGGTCTCACCTGAACGATAGCCGGCGATACGCAATATCCGCGTCCGAGTACGGGGACGAGCCCCATTCGAATCCGACTGCACTTCTACATCATCATATGCTTACGCCGTACCATAGATGGCTGGCTGTCAATGGCGCTTGCCGCTGCCGATCTGCATGCGCTCAAACCCCGCACACTCAAGGTGCTGTACGAAATCGGACTCGCCAGATTGACGCCGGCCCAGAAAGTGTCAATGAGTCGACGACTGCATATTGCATCACCGGATACGTGCTCGTAGACGATGCTATCGCGTACAGCCTGACGATCACTCCGTGGGCGTCAAAGAGTAACTGTGCCACAGATGCTCTGATGTCTCACAGCCGACCGGTGGAACGGGGCTTCGAGGTACCCGGAACAATTAAGTGTACGCTGGGCAATCCGATATAAGAGTGCCCGCTTGACCGTAGATGTCCAACATCTCACTCCCATCACTATTATCCCAGACGTGTCATGCCCGTAGTCGCGATCGAGACCTACAATCCTGGGCCAGAATACAGATGGATGTCCCACTTCACGCCCGATTACGCTCCGACAACTAGGATCGTACGGGATGGTTCCCGATCACTCCCTGGTAGCGCAGGTCTCTCACAGCGCAAGCTCTCCCATCTTTCGCTGCACCTCCACACGTCCGGACATGTTCACTCGGACATCTATCTTTCGCACATGGAGACGGTGCAATCCAAGTCTGACCGCCGCAATTCCAAGCGAGGGACGGTAATCCAACGCCGGTCGTCGAAGAGCTCTCTGTACGCTGCGCAGAGTCCCCGTAGGCCTTCCTCATACTCCGCCACTTCCCGCTCCGCCACCGCTCTTCTCCCAGGGACCCTACCTCCTTCGTCAAAGTCTTCGCGCACATCTCAATCCTCCGCCCTTCCATCCTCGGCGTCCTCGATTCACCGACCGTTATCTGCGCCTACTTCGGCCAGAAGCACTGTCACGAGATCGCGTTCCTCGCGCCATGCGTCTCGAGCGAGCGATGCTGTGCGACACCAGTCGACGGCGCACAGGAAAACGCACCAGGAGGACAAGCACTGTCCGGAGTATGCACAGTGCATTGATAGCGGCGAAATCGTCAGGGTTGATGCGCCCTCCTTCGTTCCGGGAAGCCTTCCCCGTACCGGCCCACCGGCGTCGATGTACAATGAGCGCAGAAGTCGAAGCGTCAAGAGCTTACCGGTGGATTTACCCCAGCCTAAACCCAAACGCACCCTTGCTCAGCGTCTTGGGCTCAAGAGGCGGGGTATGCCGATCCGGCCGATTAGCGGGTATAGAGGAAGACATCACTATCCACAGCACCATGGCTTCTTCCATACGCCCACTCATCATGCCACACACCACTCACGACCTTCGCATCACGGTCATGGCTCATCGGGATCTGGCTGGAAGTTCTGGAAGAAAGGACCTGCGCACCATTCGAGTTCTTCGGGCTGGAAGGGACTCTTCAAGAAGCGCCGGTAGGCTCCTGTAGCGCCATTCTGCTCAGCCAGAGGTACAGGCGCTCGACTTGATGCTGTACGGAATGGGTTTGTCTTTGTCCGATGGGCACCCATGGCCATGCGTCAGGCTGAGGTTGACACTCCATATATTTATTCGATCACACTATGATCCACACATTCCTTTATATCGGTCTCTCGATATTTATTCTCAATGTATACTACGACATGTCACGACGTATCGCAAGCGCTATACAGTACTTATAGTGGTACCGGAGGTGGTTGTATTAAACCACAGGCGGCCGTGCGCCGTGTTATCGTACTCAGCTCCTACGAGCCACAGCGCCGCGTGCAAAACACGTTCCCGGCGGCCATCAGAACCGCGTGGCGAAGCCGGCAGCAACAACTTTTTCCTCCGCTCACGAACACCGACTGCTAGTACCCGCGATACAAGTATCTGACCCAGGGTTACAAGGCTTAGGTACCCATCCGATACTTTCGATCGGAGGTCTAAAGTAGACCTATTAGTTTCCCGAACATGCTCTTCTGGCCGAACAAGCCAGCGGAAGCCATTGTCCGTCTGCCGATATCGATTCGGGTGCGCAACCACTCTGTAACGAACCCCCAAAATTAGCGGAGTACCTGATGCAGCGGACGCCGCATAATCGTTGCCCTCGACGTTCGAATTCCCTACATAAGCGTAGGCGTGGTATTCCTCTCGGCCGTCGTTCGAGCGCCCTGATCTGCCGCTCACCGACACCTCCGTCTCGACGCCTGCTTTTGACCTGATCTGCGCTGCGAACGCCTTGGATAGACGCAATCAATGTCCATGTCTGTTATGTCAACCCACACGCACGAAGAAGGCTGCGCGGAGTATTGCACCTGTGCACCGCCGCCGGTATACTCGCGCACACCCTCCGGATCTGGTAGCAGGCAGTCTCGATATGACGCCCGCGAGGCAGCGGCGAGCGGACGACGTAGGCGGCCCCGTCTCGAACGAACCCCCAGATCCCGCGCTAGTGAGGTAGCATGGCCCGACGATGCACCATCGCGGGCGAAGTTGCTCACGTACAGCTTTGAGGGCAAGCTGGCGTACGTTCCGGCGGCTTCATCACACGAGGTGCGTAGACGGTGCCGTCGAAATGTCTGATTTAGGGCTAATGATTATGTCCGACGCAGGAGGCGCTCGAAGCGGCGCTCGCGGCGTTTCCTTCACTGTCCTATGTACGGCGGGAACGCATACGATTGCATATACGTTTCCTGAACCCCGATACGGACGCACAATCTCTAGTCGAAGTTGCAGTTTCACCGGAAGCATGGTCGGAGCTGGTGAGTGGGCTTGGCCTAGCCGCTCTCCGCAGAGATTGACTGTCAATCGAAACAGGTGGGCGACCTGCCGCCCTATAACATCGTGCACATAAGCGCACCGAAGAGGCGAACGTTGACGATATCGGCGATGGCGCGGCTGCTTTTATTCAGCTCCAAAGCGCGTTCGCGAGGTCGCGCTCTCAAAGGACGACGGCGCGATGTCGACGAACAGCTACCATGGTGAACGCGCCGAGTCCGCCCCTTCTGTGCGCACAGCACTCCCAAGCCACTTGTATGCATTCGTACCCACCCTATTGTACATCGCGTGTCTACACCTCCAGTCTGCCCCGTGCCCAGCGTAGTGTGATAGCCGTCCATGCCCCTAACAGCGATACGCCTGCCCACGCCCAGTATAGAGTACTTTTTTGTAAAGGGCACTCCGTCGTCGTCATCATCTTCGCACTGCGCCCTGCCGGCGAAAGCCCTTCCCCGATATGCCCTTGTCCTTTCTTGTACAGGCTTCCAGCTTGTCCTCCATTCCACCTTCATACAGCCTTCTCACGTAGAATGCCACCGTCTTCATCTGCAACCCTCCTTTGAAGAGAACAAGGCCTTGCGGCCTTTGCAAGGAAGTCGTTATGCGCCCGCTTCGATGGCGGCAAGGACTTGCTTTACACAGTAAGTACATAGAAAGGCATCGCCTCGAGGCCTCGGGGCGGTGTGAGATCTGCGGCTCCAGCGTTCTCTGCAGAGTGGCCCAGAAACGTTTGACAGAAGGAGGCATCTGATGACGCCTCGTGAGCTGTGCAAAGCCGTATAAAGCTACGGATAGATAGACGCCCGTGCGCCAGTGCCTCCCCAGTCTCGCTTACTGGTCTCCCTGTCCCTCCTTGTACGAGCCGACCGTGAATTATGTGCCCCTCCCGTTCTCCTAGCCCCGCATCGCGCAACAGCTCACGGGAAGATATCTATACTGATATGCCTCCTATCATCCGCATCCACGAGACTCGCGGGCGTTCGCTGTCGCGCTCACGATCGAGGACGCCTTCCCCACGTCGCTATTCGCGCAGCTCGGATAGAGATGAAAGCCAAAGCCGTAGCCGCTCACCGCGCCGCTTCTCCTACCTCCGACGCTCACCTCGTCGCGCCCGCTCTTATACCCCCTCGCGCTCGCGCTCGAGGTCATATTCGCCCCCTAGGCGACTTTTGGCTCGTGCTTTGTCGCCGGAACCCTTTGTGCCTTCGCCGTCGCCACCGACGCCGCCAATGCCGGAACCTCAGCAACCAGTCATCATCCCGGTCCCGAACTACCCCAGCTACTCGCCTCCGCCACCGACGGTCTATCAACCTTACCCATTCGCGGTCTGTGGCGGTGTACACGGTATACCGCCACCGACTATAATTGGATCGGAGCTTGCCACTTCGGCAGAACTTCTGACCTACTCGCTTGCGGGCAAGCTTGCGTATGTCCCGGCCGGGAAGACATATGAAGTATGAATCCAACTATGACTTCGTGGGCGCCAGAATGCTGACAACTCCCTGCAGGAAGCCCTTGACCACGCTGTAGCAGCATTCCCGGCGCTTGGGGCGCTCGAGCGCTCACGCATCTCACTCCATGTTGCGGGCCGCGATGCACTCGTGCGGGTCACAGGTGGCGCTTGGTCGTCTGTGCTCAAGGATCTGCCCAAATACGAGATCGTTACCGTCGAAATCGAGCAGCCCGTTGAGGATGCACCACCTCAATATGATCTGCCCAAGGCGAACGGCGATAAGGAGTCGTCCTCGCCATATAAAGACATACGCAAACGCAAGGGCGTCTTTGGCTGGCTAAAGGCGCTCTTCGGCAAGGCGTAGATGTGCCGCCGACGCTGTGGTCGTTGGCATCCCCCTCCTTGACAAAGGACAATTATTCGCCTTTCTTTCTTGTTATCATTGGACTCAGGATCGCTCCCATTACTCTTGTGCATCGTTGCGATGCTGACCCTCATTGTATACTAAGTCATCCTTGTTCTCGCTTGCTATGTCTAGTGCCAATGCTCCCTTACATATAAATAATCCATCGAACTCCCAGCTGTATTCATGTTTCCCGTCGCAAAAACTCTAGCCATAGTCTTCTTACCATCAATATATCCCCCGCAGCTCTTGCAGGGCTCGACACTGCGCATATGCCGAGTGACATTATACTGCGCATGCGTCAGTGTTCTCGGTAACGAGGCGGGTCAGTATGGAAGCGGAAAGCGGAAGGGCGGGAGCAACAGTGGCGGCCCGGTCGGGATAGTAACGCGTGCCTGTAACATGCCGTGCGATAGCGCGCCCCGGCCTCGAGGCTCCTTGACTCGACGACTCTGGAGCGTACCGCCAGCTTCTATATGTACCGCACCTATACGCCCGGTCGCTGAAGCACTTCTGGTCGGGGATATCTGTCGTCCTCCTCATGTTGTGTTGTATGGCTCGTATATGGGCGGCTTCCATAGTTGCCAGCGTGCCTCATGTACCTCCTCGACAGCTACGCACGCCACCTTCGTCGCCTCGCCCGTCTCGCGAGATCTGATGCTGTCGCTGCAAATACCGAGGCCATACTAGCTCGGCGCTGAGCTTACGGGTATGGCGGTTTCAGTAGCTTGGTAAAGAACCATCTGACTCTCGTCCCGTCTTTCGTCTATCGGCACAATGACCCCCGGATGCAAGTGGCCACGCATTGTGAGGGTGCGCGCTCTCAACGAGACAGACATGTATCAAGCAAGATACCGCCTGCGCGAGATGATCGCACTAGTACTCGCTGCGCAGACAGGTTCTGTTACTTTTCTATCACCACTCGTGCGTCCGCGCCCAACGGAGACGTTCGGAGAAACCTGGACTGTTCGCGCGCCACCCTTGATACTTGATACTACAGAAGACGAAATGGTTCTTCGGTGGCGTATCGACACACCCGGGCTATATCCCGTACCAATAAATGACCGGGCAACCCGTGGCTCTATAGAAGCCAAACATGTGCGAATGGTGCACATGAACGAAAATCGCCGTCTCAGGCCTCAGATTCCAGGGCATCCTCCTACCAAAGCTTCCGAAAAAGGAATATTCGAACGTTCGGTATTAGCAGTTGCGCTCTGCTTCCGATGCGTGTCAATCGATAATTGTGGTCCGCGCGGAGCTCGTTGTTGATTAGCCTTCCGCTCTGCCCTGCCCAGGACCTTGCTAACAGGATATACTTAAACTCCACACTCCCCGCCCGGGAGAGCTTTTGCGCGCGTGCTCTTCCCCACAGCCCGTCGTGCTACAGCCTACGCTCTTTTACCTCTCTGGCCTCGCCTAGACAACACGATGTCGTCAACCGTCACAGCAGCAACAGCCACTGCTGCAGCGGCAGCTTCCGCCTCCGCTGTCGCCGCTGCCTCAGCCTCGGCCGCAGCAGCAGCCTCAGCATCTGCCGCTGCCGCTGCATCCGCTTCAGCAGTCGCTGCTGCACTCGCCGCGGAACTACCTCCACTCTCGCAGACAATCGGCGCACTATTCGTCGGATGGGGCATCTCGACGCTGGTCTTCGGCATGTTCTGTCTCCAGACATGGACGTACTTCATGCGTTACCCTAGTGATAGCACATGGAACAAATCGCTCGTGCGTCCTCCATTCCTCGTTCAAGACCGGAACTTATTTGCTCATCTTCGGTCTCTATACCCCGCTTTGCAGGTTTCATTGATCTGGTGAGCACATGCGCCACTCGAAATTTGCCCATGCGGCCACGTACTAACGAAGATCAGGGCGCTTGAGGTCACTCACCAGGCGCTGATTGGACATGCTTGCTGGACATACACAACGACGTTTGTTTCAAATTTTTAACGTACTCGAAACCAAGGAGCGCTGAAACGACGTTGGATGCAGGGACTTTGGAAAACTAGAGGCGATCTTCTTGAAGGAGACAATTTGGTGCGCCGAGCTTGGCTCTCTCTCGCGGAGACTCCTTGCTGAAATCCCCTCAGGAGTTTGAGTGTACGCATCTGTGTAGACCGGTTGGGATTATACTGACCCGATTGTGTAGGCGGTAGTGCTACTGGGGGTGCGTTGATCAGAAGACCGGGTTGTTATCTGCCGGCTCACACATCGGCTTCAGGCGGTTGTGGGTGCAATCGTCAAACTCTTCCTGGGATACCGCGTATACAAGAGTGTGTGGCCTTTGTGTCCGCAACATAGTTTAGCGCTTTGGCTAATACATGACCCTCAGTCAGCAAAGGAAACTATCTCTGGTTTGGTATCATCGTGCGTCGAGTCCTAGGCGTCCCTGAGAACGTTCACTCAACCCCATATAGTGCTCCATGGCCATTTCACAGTTGGGGACTGCTATGGGTGCGTGACCATACTCTTTTCGCCTACTCGCCTACTTATCTCTGCCGCAGCCTTTTCTGTGAAGGCGTACGTGCTCCTACCTGCTGAGATAGCGCGCTTTCATTAATCTCGTTCTAGCTCCAAGGTTCTCATCAGTGAGCTGATCACGCTAAAGGTGACACTATACCACCATGCAGTCCGTCGTACTTGCTTATGTGACTTCCAGACTCTGGGTACGGTATCTCTGTCGCTTGGGGCAGCGACGGACATCGTCACCGCGCTCGTGCTTTGTTTCTACCTGCACACGATGCGGACGGGCTATAGGAGGTCGGATGGTGTGATCAACCGCCTCATTGTGTTCAGGTACTGTCAGCGTATGGAGGACTCGGCCTTGCGATTCTGACTGTGACGCCCAGTGTCAACACCGGCGCCCTCACGTCGGCATTTAGCCTGTCCGTTGTTGTCCTGGTGAGCAGCAGTACCGCCAAGCATGCCGTCGTGGCAGTACTGACACGAGTTCTCAGTACCAAGTCATGCCCTCCAACTTCATCTTCATCGCCATGTACGTCTCTATCGTATGGTATGCGCCGGCGGATACTGACTATTCACACAATGGCAGCTACTTCCTCGTGTGCAAACGTGAGTCTGAGTTTCTTCTATCATGATCTTGTCTACTGAGTTGTTACTTGCGACTTCGCCAGTGTACTCTAACTCATGCCTGGCAACGTAAGTCCTACACAAGCGCATCCCGGCCCGCGCTGACATATCGTTCCGTAGATTGAACTCGAGGCGCCATATTGGAGGTCGCGGCACTGACGCGCAGGCCAATACTGATGGCTCGAGCCACGCTCTGGCTGTCCTGCCTGGAGGCGCTCGCTCGCGACAGGTCACCCTCAACGATCTTGAGGGGAAAGATAACAAGGTATGCACCCACATCGCTGCTTGACACGTATCCTGACTCTGGCCCTAGGCAAACCTCCAGATTGGCGTGCGCCAGGAAGTTTCGGTCGTCCGGGACGATAAGGTGCCGACGTTATCCTATACCGACCTGAAGGAGACGCTAGAGCGTCCAGTCGCCTTCTGAGTGCTATCAACTACCTGTGTATACTGCATCGCTGGCCGTTCTATTCACTACCACCTCTGGAACTCCCTGTATAACCATTCATCGTCTTTCTTTAACTGCACCTTATAATGATACGGGAACGAGCTCGTGATGTAGATAGTCTGATGTTCGATACACTGACCGATGGAGCTGTTAATTACCTTAATGACCTCGAGGGAGTGTGAACGTGATGGCCGCAAACCGACGCTGCGCAACCGTGTTGTCTCTGGGAGGACCTTGTGGGCGCGACGCGTGTTCCCGAGGGCCGACAGTGGGTCGACAGCGTGCACGACAGCGCAACTTGACCCTCACGACCATGTACCTTAGCCTCGACCGAACTATTTATGCTCCAACATTCGCCCGAGACATGCCGTGAAAATGTCGCGTTTGGGAGACACAGTGGCAACTCAATCTACATTTCTGGATCTCGAACGATCTCCCTCGGAGTGCAGACCTGGGGTCTGGCGGGTGGCCGTTACCGTTCCCATGGAGGAGGAGCATATGGGGACCGTCCTTCTGACGACGCGCATGCAGTGGCGGGTATCGAGCGCACGAACCCTCGGTTGGCTGAAACCGCATTCGAGTGGACCTGAAGGTTGCTTGTACGGTGTTACGCAGCTCAGGCAGGCTCAGGCCGTACCGCAACAGACCGCAACCCGCGTGTGGCAGGTGCATGTGGCCATCAGTCGAAGCTGCGGCATCCGCTGTTCTCGGTGCAAAAGTTTTTTGCCTTTTTATCTGCGTCGGGGAGGGCGAACTCCGGCGACGAGCACTTGCCGCATCGTCATCGGACAATGGATTATATAAGCGCCCAAGAGTGCTTGGCTCCCTGAATACTATTAACAGAGGGCCACTGAGCACTTGGTCCACCCGGGTCATTAATGCTGCATAACTCAGTCTTTTCAGGACAGCCCTTGTCTCGCTGTCGGGGCGTGGATCTCAAATATGGAGAAGTACTCGAACAGGCACACTTACGGCGCAGTCATCAGAACTGTCACAAGGAAGAAACAGGCTCGCGATCCCTGCGCCAACGCGACAGCTCTTTGTATACCTTGATGCGGACACTTGATCTTTGAGCCGCATGTGTGCAATCGCGGCGGGTCGATGATGCGTATGCTACCTATCTGGGCGTTTACGATCCAGATGTCCTTCACATCGGAGTCGTTGCACTGGCGGAGTATACTCGTAGGCCATGTTTTGCTAGCTCATGATATGATGATGCCCTAACGTTGTTGTCTTCTAGTCAAAGGATGGAGCCCTAGGATAGGCCGCAACGTAACTCTCTGCCGAGATCTTCGGCAGTGATGGAGGCCCGACATGCTAGGGCGGTCCCGAACCTCCCTCCCTGCCTACAGCATCCGAAGGACTCCACCGACCCGCATGCGTGAATTGTATAAGTAAGAACGCCATATGTTTCCGATGCGAGCTCCCCCCGCACTAAGGTTCATCCTCTTGTTTTGCTGCTCAACTTGCGCGGCGTCTCTTTCTCATCGTCGTCGGCGCAGTCAGTAGTCTAAGATGGCGTCGAGCTCTGTTGGTCGGGTTTTGGAGGAGGTTGGCCTGCCTACTACCGAGAATACTATCGGTGCCATCTTCATTGGATGGGGTGTGCGTACATTGCATCCCTCTACCGTTCATATACTCATGTTTGGGGAAACAGGTTTCGGCCGTGCTGTACGGAATGTTCGTGCTGCAAGCTTGGGAGTACTTCCACAGGTACCCAACCGATAACGTGTACCACAAAGCACTTGTATGTGCATCTTGTGTACCACATCGTCCTCCACTGACTGAGGACTCTCACAGGTGGGCAGCATCTGGTAAGCACGGCATGATGAGCATTTGAACAGAGGCCTGAGATCAATCTGCAGGGTCCTCGAGACTATCCATCAGGCTTTCGTCGGACATTACTGCTGGCAGTATACGATCAAGTGGGCATGCATTCTGATGGCTCGGCTGTCAGTGTACTCAATTGCGTACTGTAGGGGATACAACTCCGGCTCTGCGCTTTTCGTTGAGCGGACTGTCTGGAGTTTGAGCGTGAGTGGCGTACTCCCCATTGGGTTCGCGTTGCTGAGACATATGCCAGGCCTTGGTTCTCCTGGGAGTATGTACTACTCATAGTGTGCGTTATGAACGTCGGTCGTTGACGACCCCTTCACAGGGCCTTATTGGGACCATGGTCAAGATCTACTTCGCATTCCGCGTGTACCGACGTGAGTACCTCGGTTATACAATATAGGGACGTGGCTCATGTTTCGAAGTTGGCAAGGGTGGAGTTCTTGCAACAGGGCTTATTGTGAGTGTAACTTTGTCTACGTAGTGTGTATGCTCATTTCTGCAGTGCGTCATGGCCTTGGCACAACTCGGCACCGCTACATGTACGTTCATGCTCGAGTCGTGCGAGCAATATGATGCTAACGAGGACTGCCCACAGCTTACGCCGTGAAGAGGCACGTGCCCCTTGTCCAGTCTTGTCTGTGAATGTATCCCTGACTGGCCTCGTACAGCTCTCAAATCGCTCTGACGGAATTGGTGACGCTGAAGGTCCGGAAAACGTTGATCACATGCACTGTCTGTTATATCTTACGGCTTGACAGGGACTTGGAAGCACTTCCCTGGCATTGGGTGCGGCTACAGATATCGTGACGGCCCTCGTCCTCTCCTATTACCTGAACGGCATGCGTACCGGCTATAGGCGATCAGAGGCCCTAATCACCAAACTCATCGGGTTCTCCGTTCGGACAGGCGCATTGACATCGGCCGTCAGTTTAGCGGTCCTCGTCTTGGTGCGTCTGCAAGCATGCTCTTGTCGAGCTTTTGTTCACGCAGCTACTCTCAATAGTACCAGACCATGCCGAACAACTTCATCTTCATTTGTACGTCACCGCATGGCCACGATTCTCCCTTGACTGATCGACTGTCTCAGCGTTCTACTTCATTGTTTGCAAGAGTAAGCACGAGAGCTCGCGATGATAAATTGGTGGCTGACCCTGAGATCTTTCCAGTGTACTCAAACTCCTGCTTGGCTACGTACGGTTGCTTGATCCGCACGATGTCTTCAGATGTTCTGACGTTCTTCATAGCTTGAACGTTCGCCGCCCGTCAGCTGGACGGGAGACTGAGTTCGAGTCGTCGCATTCGAGGAACGGCCAAGCAGTCATGATGACATCGCGCTTGCGGTTTGGCACCAACTCTGCTCATGACGAGAGGAAGCCTGAGGTATGGGTTCGAAACGTGTGACCCTCCTATCACTCCTGCTCACTCTCAATCCCAGGGTGTTCGTACACTCGACATCGGCGTTAGCCAGGAGATTGCCGTCATGCGCGACGAGCCGGACACGAAGGTGTCATATCACGACTTCGACGGGCCGGTGCGGGCACAGAACTTCGCCGTCTGATCACACCGCGCGTTGGCGAACCGCCTGTTATCGTCTTCCCGCCGCCTTCGGCACAAGCACCAGCCGCATCCTCCCTCACCCATCTTTACACCCCTCGGAGTGCTGGCCGCATGAGATGGCCTCACACGACCCACGCTCCTTTGCGGGATTGCGGCGGTAAAGGTGTCACATAGTGTACTTATTGGATCATTATACCCTGTCATTATCATCTTGTTAGGCATGCAGCACAGTATCATAGGAGCATTCTGTACTACGATGTTCATTCGTTCGTTTGTGTACGCTGCGATCTGTCTCGCACAGCCATATTCCGATGGTCGCTCTTGCCAAGATCTAAAAGAGACGTATCGGTCTTGTACACGTCTTATCAGGGGCGCTCGAACAGACTTCTCACTGACCGGAGGCTGCCGGGGACCGAGAAGAAGTTGTATTCACTAGCCAGGCAGTCAGCTCCATCTGGCGGCGTAGTGCGGAGGGTGAACAAGATCGTACATCCAGGACGCTCTGGAGCCTGGCGTTCGTGAACTTACTCGCGTTCGTGGAGGGAATCAAACCACCTCTTCGCGCCCCAAATGTGGCTTCGACCAGGAGCTTTGGCTTCTAGGGCCTGAGGAGCACGTCGGTGCCTACGTGTAGGAGCTCGGTCTTCATACAACCGCGTGAACCTTCGCAGGCCATCCATTCACAGTTCTCATCACACAGAAGAACCTAATAGCAATCGATTGGGCGCCATTACGAGGATGAAGTCATATAATTGCAGGAGGCGGACACATGTTACAGATAACAAGGCGACGGAGATTATTGTGTGAAAGGGCATAGAATCATGTGCGCGATTAGCGTTGGGGTTTGCAGCGCTTGCGCCGGTACTACAGTGCATGTTCATGTCATAGGAGTCGCATAGGCATAGATACCGCATAAGCATAGGCTGCTGGTAGGCCCAGACCTATGTCATGTCAGCTGATTGAACCGTAGCGCAAGCTCAGGATGAAACTCACGATCATGTGTTTCGTTTGGTTGTGAATGCATAAGTTCGCGCGCACGGTGGCCTGTAATTTTGTAAGGCCTTTTTTGCGCCTGTTGTCGTGGGGAAGTCCCACCAATGGTCGATCGTGGCTTCCTTCAACAAGCGCGACTCAAGCGAACGGCGTAATATCGCTTGAGGGATAGGGCTGGGGCAGACAGATGACGCCAAGGGCGCGTCCGGACGGACGCATATGGTGAGAAGCAGAATCGGGCGTTGTATCGCCCAGGTCTCTGCGAGCCGCGCGGTGAGTAGCTATGTGTCATCACCCGTGCTCAACAGCGCTTGATCAGGCTGAGAGTTGCGTGTATTGGGCGGTGGAGGAGCGATTTCGATGAATACTCGCCCACTGGGCGGTATGCGTCGCATGAGGCCGACCCATGCATCTTCGGGAACGCGAGCGCGATCACCCGGTCCCGGACCGCAAGGGAGGTAGAAGAGCACGCGCTCGTCGTGAACGTCTTGAAGCGAAGGAAAGGCTCTGCGTGCAAGACGTATCGTTTCCTGTAGTGTAAGATTCAACATACATGTCGGCCCTAGAGAAGGTTGGTACTCGCCTGGTATGTGTTATTCACATCGATGAATGCGAGATCGCCAAATAATTCGAAAACAAGGAACTGCTCCGAGCTATACGCGTGCGGGGTCGTCGCTCGCGTCGCAAATTGAGAGCTCAACCGCGTCGGTGGGAATTGAAGGGCGGTCAGATCCGCTGACAGGGCACTAGCCGAGGGCACGGGCGCGGGCTGGCGTACGGACGTAGATGGCGATGAGTCCACGCCCAAGACGCTCGCAACATGTCTGCGCGTGCGGGAGCGACCACGGGGAGTAGAGATCGATGAAGGTTCAGCATGTGATGAAGTCTCCCCGCCAGTATGACTCTCGAGCTCCTGACTGAGATGCGGACGCTGGGTGCTCGTGGACCGCGATAACGGCTGTCTTGAGGGACGAAAGTGGATGATCTGGAAAGGCGAGCCGTCGTCTGCATCCCCAGCGGAGGTCACTGTCGGAGGCCCCCCATGCCGAGCGCTGTTATGCGTTCGTCTTATAATGCGGGAGAAAACTTTGCGCATTGACGAGACCACTCGGTGATATCCACGACGGGGAGGAAAGACCGGAGGAATAACGACACGAGATGAGTGTCGAGAAGAAGAGTGTAGGGTTGAGGGCGGAGAGACCCAGATATCCTGCGCGTCGACGTATTCAGCCGTAGTAGTGGTGGCAGCAGAACCTATACGCGGAGGTGGCGCGTTTTCCATGAGGACCTCCAGCAAACAAGGGCAAGACGCGTAGGGATCGTCAGTGGCGGGGAACGTGGTTAGCACACCTAATTGTGGTCGCAGAGCTTTATACGTAGCACGGACGTAGCACGGGGGAAATGTCCCATTATCCATCAAGATCGCACTTCATCGAATCTCAACACGGGGCGGACACGGGGTGGCCGGACAGCCTGCAGACGTGCGAGTGGCGGACATGGCCACGACCGATCATGCAATACACGCGGCCTACCTCCTGCAAGACTGAGTACTGAGGAGCAGAAGGCGCAGAGAAATTCTGCATGGGAAGTGATAGCAAGTGATAACGACTATAAGAGGCGGTAAGCGCTCGGCCTATCCAGCACGCGCGTCGCTCGTGAATTCCTGCTGGCAGCTGGCGCTCAGTCGTACAGCTCGCGGAAGGTTTGGTCGCATTTGACATCGACACCGGTGACGAATCAGCGTTGGGCAGTCGTTTGTCCAAAAAGGTAACAAAGACGTATAACGCGCTTGCTAGCGCAGTGGTGGTGAGAGGCGAAACGCTTTGCGGCAACAGAGTTGGCGGATCAACGGATCCGTATTCCGACCTCATGTTCAACTTCCCAAGCCCGAGGCCGCAGCTGCTCAAGCGTCCCCACGTCGGTGCCTCGTCTCCCTCTCGCTGTCATCTCCGTCTGTGCTATCGTGTTGTCTTTCTGTACGACTGCTTTGCTTCTGATACTCTTTCTGAACGACCTGGAAACGCTTTCATTTACGTGCTAGCACGTTTGTGCCCTCGGCCGTATCGGTGAGCTCATCCGAGTATCCTTCCATTCGACGTGCTTCATCTTCTTTGACAGGCAAAATGGGCAACTCGAGCTCCCGATATGAGCAGAACATGTTATCAAATCTGCCCCCGGGCTACATTCCTGCATATCCTGCTGTGCCTCCCTATGCAATGAAGAAGAAAGGCTGGAACCCCTTCGGTAAAAGCAGGAAGAGGCGCGAGGAAGAGATGAAACAATACTACTATACCACACCCTTCGTATGGATGTACCCACCTGGAAGCTCCTGTACGTGTACATTATCCGTATTCTCAACCACATTTGCCCTGCCTCCTTGCACTGGCGCCTGAGCACGTTCGCTATCGATTCGAATCGCGCGCCCGGATTCTCCTTTTGGCTTGACGTTCTCCGACCTATTGATCGGCGTCGCTGTGTTGGATAACTGGCTCTGGTACTGGCTTTTGACAGGCTGGAGCAGCATCGCTGACGCGTGCACAGATCCCATTCCCAACCCTATAGGCCCGTCTGCCAACGGAGGGATCACGGCTGGACAGATGCCTATACCAGCGCCAGCGGCGCCAGTGATACCAGACTCTGGCCGTTATCGTCGGCGCAGTTATGACTCTTACGAGGACTCCGAGTATGAGCGTGACCGGCGGTATCGAAGACAACCACGCCGCCCTTCGTACGACTCCTCGGGAGCATATACGGCCAATCCTCTTCCAATGCCTCCGCGCAACGTCTTGGCAGAGACGCCGCATCGCCGAGTTCTCTCACTTCTACCGTCCGGTGGTTCACGGCATCGCGACTTTCGACGCGACTACCGTGACTACGAACCGCGAGACTACGAACCGAGGCATAGGCGAAGACATACCACCGATCATTACCGCGGACGCGACGACCTAGACGAGATCGAGAGAGATAGAAGACGCCGGGAAAGAGATCGTGAGCGCGAAAGGGAGGAGCGGGAACGAGAACGGGAGGAGCGGGAAGAAGAAGAACTCGACAGGGAGGAAGAAAGAGAAGAGCGCGAAGAAGAACGGGAGGAACGCCGTGAAGAGCTAGAAGAGCGCCGACGTCTGAGGCGCACGCGCAACATGGGTTTCGACACGGTCGCGACGGGGATATCCAACATGTTCAGTCGCGGGCCCTCCGTGCGCATGCCTGAACCATATGAGGCTCAGCAGCCCATGCGTGGGCCCACACCGGCGCCCAACCTACAGCCATCTTCGCCCATGCCTCCTGCTGGCCTTGGTGTCGGCGGCTTCGTTCCGTCAGCGAACTCGAGCGCGGGTCCACCACCTCCGCCACCTATGCCGATGCCTCCTCCTTCTACAACTCCCTACCCGTACGGCGCGGGGGCTCCGGGAATGATGCCGACCCCGAACCCAGTCACTCCGGGTGTCATGCCTTCCGCGGTTATACCGCCCATGTCAATGCCAACACCGAACATGAATGGGCAGAGCATGCCTGGCGGAATGGGCGGCCCAGTTATACCTGGCCAGACAGTGCCTATGCCAGGCAGTCCTTACTTCCCTCAGCCCTTCGCTGGCGGTGGGCCTGGGCTGCCAGGTACTCGCGAGCCGATTCTTATCGGGGAACCCCTCCAGATATCGGAGTATATGGTGATTCTTCTCTGGCGTGACGCTTATAGTACGCGCTGACTTACGCGTGCACAGTATCCGGGAATACCTGCCGCTAGTGACGGAGGGCCGTTCATCTACAAGAACGAACAGTATCCGACGTCTCTCCACCTATTCGAGGCTCTCAAGTTCATGCCTCATCGGGAAGATATAGCCCGCGAGATTCGTCGTATCCCAGATCGGACAGATATGATCCAGTTCAGTGAGCGCAATGCTGCTGCACGCCGTACTGACTGGGATCAGGTCGCCTTGAGCATGGTGTGTCCAGACTATTTGACGGCACATCGGTATTACTGACCATTGTCCACGCACTAGATGGACGAAGCTCTGCTCGCGAAGTTCAGATATAACGAGATTCTTCGCAACAAGCTGCTTGAGACCGGACAGCGCCCTCTCGAGTTCAGTGATCCCATAGACTCGTTCTGGGGCGCCAATTACGATGGCACTGGTCAGAATCATATGGGCCATTCTTTGGAACGCGTTCGCCAGATCCTCTTTGAGGAGTATCGCCGCTGAACCAATGAAGCGCCGGCTGCTCGACAATAAGTTGACATATATTGTCTTTGTCTGCTATCCGTATCATCATGCTGACTGCTTTGACGCGTATATCACGGTCATGAACTCCATGTTGCTTGTTTGTCTATACTTGGGCTTTCTGTTTTGTGCTGCCAGGGTCGTTATCCCATATGCCGACTCATACCTTCACCACGCGATACCTCCTCCCCTACCATTTCTACCGTCTTTTGGCTGTCATATTTCTATGCTGTAGTTGATATCAATGAATGCTACATGATTCTCCGGAGAACAAGGGATCTGCTCAAACAGAAAGACAAGCATTGCGCGAAGCACACGTCCGAGGGACGTTTGATCTTCACCGGAACCAAGCTCTGTTGCTCACATGCTAGTAGGACTAGCCGCCGGTGAACTTAGCTAGAGGAATTCTTATATCATAGTGCATCGCTCAAAAAAGGTGAGGAAGAAATAAGATAGTGAAAGGAGTAGTATGTGGATCTGACAGTGTTCAAGATGTCCAGTAACGAATGCGAGCGTAAAGTATGCGTGGTCCAGTGTCCGTGCAGATGCTACATGGGGTATAGGGTAGACTTGAATTCGTTTCGTTCCTTACGATCTGATGCGCCAGCCTCGGGGACCGCGCGGCGCGGCAACTCGAGTACGGCCGGGAACGAGGAGATCTGGTAGATGTTTGTTCCCTGACGCAGCGCTAGCCGTCGCGCGAGCGACCTCGAACGGGCCCGAAATCATGGCAGCTGTTATGTGCGATACGCTGGCACTCTGATGATGTGCTTGTGCAATCCTGGGTTTGGCGCTCGCGCCGACTACAGCTGTGCTGGTGGGCTGGTGGAAGACTGGAGCGGGTAACGCTGTCGTCGATGGACCCACGTTTGAAGCGTGACGAGCATGTTGAGCTGAAGCGGCCGCCCGACCGTGAGCGCCGCCAGGGACAAGTGATTGAGGAAGTCCTTCATATGGAAGAGGCGCGCCCGGGATGCGCGGACGTGCGGCGCCTGGAGGTAGAAATGCGGTCCCCGATGACGGCGGCGGGGGAGAGTGCTTTGAGGACGTTGGTGGCGGTGATACGGAAGGGCGACCGTTAGGCGTGGCATGAGAGGAGCTCATCGGCATCGCGGACAGTGCAGATGAGGCTGACACCGGGCGTGGTCGTGGCCCAGTAAGCAGCGCACCAGCAGAGGACTTGTGGCGTACAGACAGGGACGCCGGAAGCAACTCCGGCGAGCGAGGAGCAGTAATCATGACCGGCGGATCGGGATACGTCTCTGGCGGCATCGGGAGCGAGGAGACAGCGATCGCAGGCGGTGGACTGGACGGAGTCGAGGGCCCTCGCTGGGACAGCGGCGATGTCGAGTCTACCGTGTTAACAAGCGGTATTGAGCCCTTGCGAGGCGAGGGCTCGGGAGTAGGTAGCGAGCCTGTTGCATCATACGGGGAGAGCGGTCGCACCGGAGGTGCTTTGAGATCCAATGGCTCGCTTTCAGACGACGTGACCGGAGAAGGCAACCCAAAAGGTATGCTGTCGATAGTTGTCGACGGCTTCAGCTCGTCCTTCATCACTGCCGGCTCGGGTGTCGGCTGGCGGCGCGGAAGTCCGAGGTCGCCAATAGCGGCTACTATACGTTTCCGCGTACCCAGCGCCGATATTCCAATCTCGGTGTCGAGATTATCCACACTGAGCTCCGCGAGGACATCCCCAGCAATATCTTGTTCTAGCCGCATCATCAACAACGCACACAACGAGACGCTAGACAATAGCTTTACCTTGGAAACAAGAGCAAACGTCGTCGGAGAAACCACGAGACTTGAGGAAGATCACGACGTCCGAGACAGACCAGCTTTGCGGCTCCCCATTAGGTCGCGCAGGACGACTCTTGCTCGACGGCGCTCGTAGGATGGAGTACTCGGATATAGCGATGGACTCGGTCTTGCTCGGCACGGGACGAGCCGCCGATGAGGCCACGGGAGCGGCGCAGTCGTTTGCAGGGGCAGGCGTTTCGCTTGGCCGGCCGAGTAGAGTGGCACGGCTCGATGGCGTTACCCCATCCGAAGATGCTGTAGGAGTTGGACCACTTGTATGCGTCTGCGTCGGCTTGATGGGCTCAGGGGAGAAGGTCCGAGTGCCGTCGGCAAAAGAGACGAGGGCCACCTGGGAAGGGATGGTAGGCAGGGCTGGCACAGGCTCTGTCTCCGGAAGGCTTGGCCTGCGGCGCGTAGCCGCCCGTCTGAGCGACCTGCCCCGCGTGGGTTTCCGGAAGAGAATGCGCTCGAATGGATCCGCATCGCCTTCGTCGTCGGAGTCGAATAAGCGATGCCTCTGGGCGCTCTCCAGCTTATCGGTCTCAGTCTCAGAATCGTCGTCGTCGATGGGTGGAAGAGACGAGTTGATGCCGAACTCCTTCTGGTGGCGACGAGCCTCTGCACGGGCTTTCCTAGCGTCCAAAGCGATCTTGAGGCGAAGACCCTTGCTCGCGCGCTGTTCTTCGTCTTCATCCTCGGTGTCCGAAGATACGTAGCTGGCGTACGTAGGTTTCCGTGCCAGAGACTGCCTCTGCGTGAAGTGCATCTCAATTGAGTCGTAAAGAGTGTCGAATTGGCGTTGGAGGGTAGCGGAGTCGGGCGAAGTCAGCTCGTCGGGTGACGGAGGTGTGGCTACAGACTCTGCATAGTTGGCGGGGAATATTCCAACTCGGCCAGACGCGTTCCGGCCCTGTGCAATAGATCAGCCTCGAGGATCAGGGTGCAAGCGCACAGTCAGGATCAGGACGTCACAGCACGCAGCGACAGTGGTTTAGGGCGGCCGAATCGTCAGGGAGGACCAAGTCCTCCCGACCACCGGCGCATTTGTACAGATAATAGACGAAGGAAGTATTGCTCACCGTCCACCAGCCATCGTTGTGAAACTGGTCCTTCTCCAAGACCTCTACGCGCTCGCCGATCTCAAGGGGCAGCTCATCCTCGTTCTCCGGCACAAACTTGAACAAAGCCGACACAAACTCAGTCATGAAGGGCAGTTCAGACAAAAGACAAAAGAAAGCAAAGGACCCAGACGAAAGTGAAGAGTGCCAAGCGGCGAAAAGAAGGGGTCCTCGTTGGAGAAGAGAAAGGGTCGTGGTGGTAAGGGGTTAAAGTAGCTGCGTAACTGACGAGCGGCGGTCAGACCCGTTACGCGAACTCCATTGCATAGCCGGCGCTAATATCGAAACAATGCGGTGTTCATTTACCCGACAGCTGTTCTCGGAGGCATCACCGCGTGTGGCGAGATCAATTCGCGCCCTGCGCGCCAGCGCGCGACGGAGACAAGTCACGCCTTCGAGAAGACCACCAAGTCTGGAAAGGAAGTATAGGCCTGAGCCTGTTTGAGCCTTCTAAAGTCTCTATTGTACTGGACAGTGCACTGTCTGGGACATGTCTTTCGCGTTCGTACCGCGCTCCGTCGGCAGATCGAAGCCGCGAGGCAGCGTGCCGTCGCCCTCAACCGCGGTGACGACCTCCCGCGGAGCGGCGGTGCAAAGCCCGCAGCCCGCGCTTGGTGCACCCTCCTCGGCCAGCTCTCGGAGCGTCCCGAGCGTCTCTAGCGAGGATATCAGCTCACTGGTTTCTTTGGCTCTCTCGGACTATGCGCTGTGGACAACCCCTGGACTGCGCGATCCGAACCGTGATGGATGTTCGTGACCGTACACTATGTTCGACTGTGTAAGCACTCAACGAGAATGCTACAGATGTTGCCCTGTCCAACGTGATATCTTCATATCCCGCTTTACAGCACCCCTCGCTCAGTGAAGCCGCCGTGGTAAAATCACTGCGCCAATACTCACCCGACGGCTACGATACCCGGATGATCCTCGCCACAGGGCCAAAAGGCGGTCCTCCTGGAGGGTACGAGATCAGGCGGCACGATTGGAAGGAAGTCGTTTCTTCCTTCTCTACGTATTCAAGAAACTCGTGGCAAGCGAAGACCCTGTACGTCGTAAGTGTTCTGCTCTTTTGGTACATCTGCTAGAATAGATGTTCAAGGCTGCAGATCTGAGTAATATTGCGCTCTTCCTGCATCAATATTCTGTCGCTATCGAAAATGACTCATTGCATATATGTTCTCGGAGTACCGCTCAGTCTATCGGAGTCCCGCATGGACGTTCGTAGATTCACCCTACATTCTATCACTGACGCTGACAATGTCGTACAGGAAAGATTACCGCACCCGGCGCGTTCACAGCTTGGCATCTTGCGCCTTTTCAAGGCCCTCTTTCCGAATACACCCAACCCGCTGCAGACCATCACCTTCCCGGCGCACCATCAAGATCCACCAGGTGCCGTTCCAAAATGCAAGGGCTTCGCGCTCTTGACCCTCACGAACACAGCCGACCTTGACAAAATACTGACCGAATGGCCCTGGACCAGCGATGAGCCGAGAATTGTAGAACGAGGACGCGAAGCCAGCGAGGATCTCGTGGAGGAAGCCCGTCGTGCGGGAATGCGAGCACTTGCCAAGGCCGACTGGGATAAGCTGCAAGATGAATACCTCGCCTACCGAACGCGCTTGCTGGATGAGATTGCGCGCACAGAAGCTGAGGAAGCGGCTGCGCAGACGGGCGCTGAACACCGTACAACACAGCCCAAGAGAAAGAAACGCGTTAGTTCGTCACCACCAGCGCCAGAGCCCGAGCCCGCAGCAGAAGCGTCTACATCTGCGCCTTCGTTGAAGGCGACTTCCCCATATCCGCCTGGATGCGTTGTACGTGTGAGGAACGTCGTCCCTGCCACGAACAAGACGGCCCTGCGTTCACTATTTGCTGCGTCCGGCGCGGAATTAGACTATGTAGACTTCACGAAGGGGCTTGACTCGGTACGTCTTAGTGGCATATGCTGCTATGCTGCAGGGGGTGCTGAGCTAACCATCATGTAGTGCCATTTGCGCGTCGCGTCCTCACCACACGCCCATAGGCTTGTTGAGCACTTCGCATCGCATCCCACGGTCCAGAAGGATGCGTTGGATGATCAAGGCGTGTCGGCTTCTGAGCATGAGCAACTCAAGCCTTTGGTCGTTGAACTACTAGATGGAAGGCAAGAGGAGGTATACTGGGGTCAGGTGCCGGAGAAAGTACGAAAGCAAGCCGTCGCGAAAGCCATGGCTGCGGCTGGCTTCGCTGTCGGGCCCAATGCTGGTGGGGAAGGAGAGGAGAGCTCTAAGGGCGCGAGGAAGCGCAGACGCCAAAAGTAGCTGGACTTGACTGTATTTTGTATTCCGGGGCTCAGGATGAGTTC
>UWZB01000301.1:136842-178756 GCA_900536885.1 Peniophora sp. CBMAI 1063 | reverse complement strand
ATTCCGGGGCTCAGGATGAGTTCCGGTTTGTCACCTAGGAGCCCAAAATCTGCCCGGCCCGAAAGCGGTCCGGGTCACGAAAACCGTCACACTTTCATCACGCTCAACGCGCGCGCGTCCTGCGTCGTCCCGTTCTTCTCCTTCGGTAGCGATGTCTCACTTCGAACAATACCGAGCGCGGCGAGATCCAGTGAGGCGCTGGGCCGATGAATTGGGGCTCTGGGCCGTTCTGAGGTCTTGCTATATAACGGCGGCTCTCGACGCGGATAACAGGCCCCAGTTTTGCACTTGCTCTTGCGGCCCTCGTCGGTGGGATCTATTCACCCCTGAAGGTCGGCTGGCAACATGCCAACTGCTGATTGAGGATGGTGCCATGTTCATGGCCGGGAATTTGACAATTTGTGCTCCAGTAGAGCGTATAAAATACTCGACCTGTGAAATATTTTCCATCCACTAGGACCCGCGCGTGAGATGAGGGCGAGCGAAGCGAGCCCGAGGTGAACGCGGGACAAAACGGAGATAAGTAATCGGCTATGAGTATCTTCACCAACGACAATAGACTTGTTGAGGGAGAAATATCTCTCGATTAAGTGCGCCTGGTGTCGCAGACATACGTGGAAGTACAGGAAATTGGTCGGACGGTGTTACGTCGGGCATGCGCCAGTTAATAGCGATATCTGAGAACGAAGCGTACGTCGTAACATGTACATTGTTCACAATTTGAAGGGAGTTGAGCCCCGGAAATGCCCCGGAGGGGCTGTGGCAGTATACTCTATCATCTCGTAGCCCCTGCGATTACACGCGTACGGCAATCAACCGCAGAAGAGAGTCAACCGCCATCGACGCGTAATGTCACGCGTCGGTCACAAAATCAACATCGCGGTCCGCTGCGTCCGCGACGCGGCGCCAAACCACTGAGCGCACCCACTCTGCTCTTGCGTCTCACCAGCATCGGACTTCCTCCTATCCCCCCCCCTCTCCCGACCAATATGGGTATCAAAGGTCTTACAGCGCTCCTGCAGGAGCACTCGCCAAAAGCGTTTCAAGTGCGTGGTCAGGATGACCGTGTCGTACTCGCAATTGACGGTGGATGTGTAGAGTCACGATATTAAGACGCTTTTCGGCCGGAAAGTCGCCATTGACGCGTCCATGTCTATCTACCAGTTTCTCATCGCCGTAAGGCAACAAGACGGCGAGATGCTCACCAACGATGCAGGCGAAACTACAAGGTGCGTAATGCCAATGTGGGTCGACGTGTGGCGACTGACATCTGTGGTACAGTCATCTCATGGGCTTCTTCTACCGCACAATACGGATTGTTGAAAATGGTATCAAACCTGCTTATGTCTTCGATGGAAAACCGCCGGAGTTGAAGTCGGGTGTCGTACGTTCGTTTATTCGCCCTCGGTGTCTTCACATCCTGAAGGAGCCGATGTAGCTCAAGAAGCGGTTCGAGAGGCGTGATGAAGCAAAGGAGGGCGAGGAAGAGGCGAAGGAAACTGGTGCGCTGCTCAACCGCATGTTGAGTGAACACGAGAATCTGACTGGATGTAGGTACTGCTGAGGATGTCGACCGCTTCTCGAGGCGGCAGGTCAGGGTGACGCGCGAGCACAACGAGGAGTGCAGAAGGTTGTTGAAACTCATGGGTATCCCTGTGGTCGTTGTACGTCTGTGTGGTTTTTCAATCGTGTACGCTTCATAACGAGCGACCCGCAGGCCCCGTCAGAGGCAGAAGCACAATGCGCCGAGCTCGCAAGGGGCGGGAAGGTGTACGCGGCAGGGTCGGAGGATATGGACACCCTCACTTTCAACTCCCCCATTCTATATCGCCACTTGACGTTCTCAGAGGCGAAGAAGCAGCCCATATCTGAAATCAACCTGAAGGCGGCGCTTGAAGGGTTGGAGATGGAGATGCCACAAGTGAGTGACCATGTCTATCATGACAGCTGTCTCGTGGTACTGAACGCGATGCTTGTAGTTCATTGACCTTTGCATCTTGCTCGGCTGTGATTACCTCGAGCCTGTCAAAGGTGTTGGCCCCAAGACGGCGCTGAAGATGATTCGCGAGTACGGCTCACTAGGCGCCGTCATCGAGCACTTGCGGGAGAAGTGCGTGTCCCTTCTCAACGCATCCCCCATTCACCACCTGACAACGCTTCAGGCAAGCGGCGAAGGAAGAGGAGAACGCAGCTGAGTCAGGTGACGAGGATGGTGGCAAGAAGAAGAAAAAGAAGGCCGGTGTGCAGGTGCCGGAGGAGTGGCCTTGGGAGGAGGCGAAGAAGTTGTTCGAGAACCCAGACGTCTTGCCAGCTGACGAGGTTGAGGTGCGCGTTGCTTTCTTGCTCCTCTTGGAATGGTCGCTGACGGCGGTCCAGCTTGACTGGAAGGCGCCTGATGTCGATGGGCTCGTCGACTTCTTGGTCAGGGAAAAGGGCTTCAAGTACGTTCTTCTTCGTAGCGTTCACTAGGCGCAGGAAGCTGACAAGTGACGCAGTGAGGAGCGTGTCCGGAAGGGTGCCGAAAAGCTATCAAAGCACCTGAACGCGAAGCAGCAAGGCCGATTAGATGGCTTCTTTAGTGTCGCAGCTAAGCCGAAGGATGATGCGAAGGGCAAGACAGGCGCGAAGGGTAAGGGTAAAGACGATGCAAAGAAGGGCAGCAAGCGTAAAGTGAGTCCAGTCTACATCTACCCAACCTAAGCCCAGCCTGATAACTTGTATAGGCGGATGACAAGGAGTCTGGTGGTGCGAAAAAGAAGACGAAGAAGTAGACTATTCGCTTCATTCATCGGGTTTGATCTCTGTCGCTTTCGCTCTGCTCTCTTGGTATCGTGGCCCGTTCTGTACTTGTATGGTTTCCGTATCTTAATCTCAATCCAGCGCTGCCGCCGTGCATAAGGCAAGAGTTGTACGGCAAGATCGTCTCGCATCTTGATAGGGTATGACGCTTCGGCGTCTTGGGCTTCGTGGCTCTGACGGCTCCGCCTATCTCGTACATTTGATTTGAGGACAAACACAGCTCTGATTGGCGCATGAAGTGCTAATACATGGGTTGTTATACTAGGATGACGGGCGCTCTTCGAGTCAAGCTGGTACGTCACCTGCGCCTATCCGTGAGGGTCTGCGTCTGACTGATAGGGACATCCAGCGTCTGGCGAAGCCTCACCGCCGTACTGCAATGTACCGCGTGCGGATACAAGAGCTACTTTGGTGGAGATGCACGTAAAGCGGACATGCCGCGAAGGAGTGCTGATGTCGTTGACCATACAAAGCTATCCATCCGTGTTCTATCAGGTGTTACAGACCTGCGTCACGATGGACGCCGTGTGTAAACTAGTCCTTCGCCGTCGCGCCTCGCAGCGAGCACGATGCAACGGCGAAGGAGGCTCGTGTGCGCCGAAGGATGGATGGAACTGCTGCCGGCACGGAACATCCAGTCGCGAAATTCTGGTTGAGCATGCCGCAGCTCAGGACGATTTTTGATCGCGAAGTTTGATTTGAGCGTCCCGCAGGAACGGCAGATGCTTCCGATGTGTCTACATCCGGATCTCGAGAGGCCGCGCAGGCGTTGAACTCGCGCCTCCTCCAAGGCGGGAGAACATGCTAGTCGGATGTAGAGCCTGGCAGCACAGGCAGTGATTCGGGACGCCGATAACGGAGTCCAGGAGCTGTTCATCGACGGCGGTGGTGCGCGAGGCAGACGATGGGAAGCGATAGATGACAGAAGATACGCCAGGGAGAAGACGCGTCGATTATTATCGATCGGGATTCTGTAAGAACGCGTCAGGCAACAATGCGGGAGAGTTCGAGCTCGACCGCGCGCGCGGACCAGCTCAGACGGCGTGGAGACGCATATACTCGGTGCACTCGAACCGTCGCTGAGGGAGCGGGGCTGGGAAGTGGATCGGGTATGGAGCATACGCGCTAGGGACTTTTTATCCGGGGTATCGAACTCGGGGGAAAGATCCACGTTTGCCTGCCAGGACCTCGTGGGAACGTCCCACGGGACCACTCAAAAACTCGATCGGCTCAGATTTTCAGCTCGAGCACCCTTCCTCTCCTCCACCACCCCCCGTCACTCCCTACATCTAAAAGTAAGTTCTTTATTCTCTGATGGTAGCCTCTGGGCAGTCGTGGACGCCTCCCGTGCTCCCGATCGGCCTCTGGACGGCCTTCTTGGTCGGCGGGCGCGCGATTTTTTGGTCGCTTCTTCGACGCCCATCGCCTGCGATCCAACTATATCTGTCCTAGGATATGTTTTCTGACGAGCGTCTCTCATTTCTAGACCTCCAAAAATGGGCAAGGAGAAGACCCACGTTAACGTCGTCGGTGCGTCGCGCTTATCGCCTGGCATCTGACCGCCGGCGCTCATGTCTCATTTCTAGTCATCGGCCACGTCGACTCTGGCAAGTCGACGACCACTGGTCACCTTATCTACAAGTGCGGTGGTATCGACAAGCGTACCATTGAGAAGTTCGAGAAGGAGGCTGCCGAGCTCGGCAAGGGCTCGTTCAAGTACGGTGCGTATTTTTTACTGATGTTGATCTTCCGCCTATGGTTGCTCATCTTTTCTCACAGCATGGGTGCTTGACAAGTTGAAGGCTGAGCGCGAGCGTGGTATCACCATCGACATTGCCCTCTGGAAGTTCGAGACGCCCAAGTACATGGTCACTGTACGCATCGCCTCTGATCCATCTTATCGCTCCCATCACTCAAATTTTCCATCTTATCTAGGTCATCGACGCCCCCGGTCACCGTGACTTCATCAAGAACATGATCACCGGTACCTCGCAGGCTGACTGCGCCATCCTCATCATTGCCGGTGGTACCGGTGAGTTCGAGGCTGGTATCTCCAAGGACGGCCAGACCCGCGAGCACGCCCTCCTCGCCTTCACCCTCGGTGTGCGTCAGCTCATCGTCGCCGTCAACAAGATGGACACCACCAAGGTTCGTATCATCGTCGCAGATTTTTGTCGATCCGCCCTGATTGTATTCTGCAGTGGTCCGAGGACCGCTTCAACGAGATCGTCAAGGAGACGTCCAACTTCATCAAGAAGGTCGGCTACAACCCCAAGGCGGTCGCGTTCGTCCCGATCTCCGGCTGGCACGGCGACAACATGCTTGAGGAGTCCACCAAGTACGTACCACATTTTTCGTGCGCTTTGTAAGCATCGTTCTGATCTCGGCTGCAGCATGCCCTGGTACAAGGGCTGGACCAAGGAGACGAAGGCTGGTGTCACCAAGGGCAAGACCCTCCTCGACGCCATCGACGCCATCGAGCCCCCGGTCCGTCCCTCCGACAAGCCCCTCCGCCTTCCCCTCCAGGATGTCTACAAGATCGGTGGTATCGGCACGGTGCCCGTCGGTCGTGTTGAGACCGGTGTCATCAAGGCCGGCATGGTCGTCTCGTTCGCTCCCTCGAACGTCACTACTGAGGTGAAGTCCGTCGAGATGCACCACGAGCAGCTCGTCGAGGGTGTCCCCGGTGACAACGTCGGCTTCAACGTCAAGAACGTGTCCGTCAAGGACATTCGTCGTGGCAACGTCGCCTCCGACTCGAAGAACGACCCCGCCAAGGAGGCCGCATCCTTCAACGCCCAGGTCATCATCCTCAACCACCCCGGTCAGATCGGTGCCGGCTACGCACCCGTTCTCGACTGCCACACCGCCCACATTGCATGCAAGTTCGCCGAGCTCATCGAGAAGATCGACCGTCGTACTGGTAAGGTCATCGAGGCCGCACCCAAGTTCGTCAAGTCCGGTGACGCTTGCATCGCCAAGCTCGTTCCCTCGAAGCCCATGTGTGTCGAGTCGTACAACGAGTACCCGCCGCTCGGTCGTTTCGCCGTCCGTGACATGCGTCAGACCGTCGCCGTCGGCATCATCAAGTCGGTTGACAAGACCGACAAGTCGGGTGGCAAGGTCACCAAGTCGGCGGAGAAGGCTGCCAAGAAGAAGTAAACGTTGTTGTAGATTGCATTCTTTCTCTCTACTGCTCTCTGTCTCCCACGTCTACGCATCGTTTCCTCTTCCTCTCTCGCACTGACCAGGTGGTCCTCATCATCACGTTCCCTTCTCTGTCTCTTGTATCATCTGTACGTTTTACGACGACCGCCGGGTCTCTATCCGCGCGATGTAGCTTTACGGTACGGTGGTTCTGGTCGATGAAGAGCCGAATGCAATGCTGTTGTACCAACTCTCAGTATTCCGGTGTGAACGTTGTGAACAACGAGGACAACAGTGGCAACGATAAGAATGCAGAGAGCTTTGGCATCGCAAGTCGCGCCGCTGACGCCGGCAACGGGCCAAGGGTCAACAAGTTGCTTTCAACTATGATGTACAGACTGCTTGACACTCAGCGAGTCCAACTGTCGTAGCAGACGTATCGTCGAAGCGGCTCTCCGCGATAGCCGTCTGCCACTGCGAGCAGGCACCGCGACGGTGAGATATGAACGGCGCTCAGCTTGAACGCCGTACGTCTACAAGTTGATTCAGGCCGCCATCATCATCGCCGCTGTACATTCCGTGCGCGCTGGCGGTCTTTCATCTCGCATCTTGCGTCTGAAAGCATCGCAAAGCTAGTGTGTGTCGGTATACAACGCTTGGCTGCCAAAATGGGCAGCGGACCTTCTGAGCCGCTTGGCGCATCGAGCGCCGATATGAAGCTCGACGTAAAGCTTGATCCAGATGGTGCATTACCCGCACCTGTGGGTGAGCCCGCGAGGCGTACCCGAAGACTACCAGTGCTTTGGCGCATTCTCCTACTGCTCTGCGCGACACTGGCTGGATTGGGCATTCTACAGTATGGTTGGAGGACGCCACACAGTCCTGAAGTCCCGGAGAGCGACGCGCAGGCTTTGAAACCCAACTCGACCGGGCGTACGGATGCAGTACAGTGGGATGGATACAGCCTCATACTACGGGGTCAACGCGTCTTCATCCAGTGCGTCTCATCTCTCGAACGCGCGATCTTCGTAGCTGACTCTGCTCTTCAGCTCGGGAGAGTTCCACCAATGGCGTCTTCCTGTCCCTGCCCTGTGGCGCGACGTTCTCCAGAAGTTTCGCGCTGCAGGCCTCAATGCCGTCTCCATATACACGCACTGGGGGCTCATCGAGCCCTCTCGCGGTCAGGTCTCTTTCTCCGGCATCAACGCGCTCAAGCCCTTCTTCGAGCTTTGTCAAGAGTTAGGCTTGTGGGTCGTTGTACGACCGGGCCCATATATCAACGCTGAGACGACCGCGGGTGGAATTGCACATTGGGTCACGAGTGAGGTGCCGGGAAAGCTGAGGACGAATGAGAGTGAGTGGTGGGAGAGCTGGCAGGGATATGTGAAGGGTGTGATCGAGGAGACCGCGCCGTACCAGATCTCAGAGGGTGGACCTGTTATTGGTACGTATGTGCGCTTCTCTGGTGCAGGGACGGATGCTGATGAGTATGTTCATAGCGATACAGATGGATAACGAGTACGCGCAGACGCCGGAGGGCGCTGCGTACTTCCAGGCGCTTGTCGACGCATTCAAGGATTCACCTATCGTTGTGCCGTTGACATATAACGACCCCCATGCCGGAGAGAACTTCATCAACGGAACGGTAGGAGGCTCATGCATTGCGCTCGTGGCGGAAAGCTGATTCGCATCCTACAGGGATCGGTGGACATCTACGGACTGGACGCGTATCCGCAACGCTTCGACTGCTCGAACCCAGACAAGTGGAACCCCGTCGACGACACTTACCATGACTACCACATGCGTGAGGTCATCTACTCTGCATACATCGAACAAAGCTCATCCGGGATGATAGGCGTAAACCCAAGCCAGCCATGGTACATGCCCGAGTTCCAGGCTGGTGCCTTCGACCCGTATGGCCCTAGTGCACCGGGATACGATAAGTGCCGCGAACTCACGAACGCAGGATTCGAAAGGTGAGCTCCTTGATATATGGTACTTCTTTGGGAGTGTAACGAACTCTCGTCAGCGTCTTCTACAAGTCGGCTTGGGGTGCGAACGCGAAGATGATGAGCTACTACATGGTATATGGGTATGGTGATGTGTTTGTCTGCCGATGACGCCACTTACAGAGTTCGATAGAGGAACGTCTTGGGGCGGTCTACCTTTCCCGGAGGTGTACAGTATGTGCCCTGATATCTATGAAGCCTCTCGAAAGCTCACTTCTACTCAGCTTCATACGACTACGGTGCTGCGATCAGCGAGCCTCGCACCCTCACATCCAAGTACGACGAGCTGAAGGCGCAAGGCCTATTCTTGCGCTCTTCGACCAACTTCACCAAGACCGATTGGGTTGGAAACAACACGAATGGTGTCGTGGATGTCACAAACCCCGACGTGCTCGTTGTCGAGCTGCGTAACCCGGATACGGGTTCGGGTTTCTACATTGCTCGCCAGTTGAACTCGTCCAGCACGGACACCGTCAAATTCAACATGACTATCAACACAATTGAAGGTCCTCTGGATATCCCGCAGATCTCGGACGGCATTGTCCTGGAAGGACGCGAGGTATGTATTCCTCCTATTACCCGTGGACTGGCTAACAAGATTCCAGGCGAAGATGATCGTGACGGACTACTTCTACGGCTCCCTGGGCTACCTCTACTACTCTACGGCAGAGATATTCTTCGCGGGCACTGTCGGCGAACGGGATGTCCTTCTCGCGTACGGGCGTTCCGATCAGGATCATGAGATCGGCGTCTTCGGCGGGCACCTCCTCACAGTGCCCTCTGTGACGACTACATCCAGCGGGCTGGATGGCCTTCGCGCCATATTTGACGTCCCAGGGATGCTCGTCCTCTTCGCAGACGTACCTACGGCGCACACGTTCTTTGCTCCTCCCTTGAGTGGACCATCTGAAGACCCGTTCGCGAACTTCTGGGGTTTCGGTACTAACTCCAGTGTGCTCGTAGGTGGACCGTATCTCGTGCGCGATGCTCAGGTTGGCGCGGACAAGGTCGTCGCGCTCACGGGCGACATCGACCAAGACACGATCATCACCGTCATCGGGCCGGAGGACATGACCGGCGTCACCTGGAACGGCGAACCCGTCGGATGCGATCCGGACGCAAGTGAGCGCATCTCGAAGACTGGAGTCTGCGTCGGCGGAGTTCGTCTTTCTCCCATCGCTGGCAAGATCAATGTGCCGAAGCTCGAAGGGTGGCGGTTTGCGGACAGCCTGCCGGAACGCGCGAGAGAGTTCGATGATACGGAGTGGATCGTGGCGGACAAGACGTCCACGAATACATGGGAGCCACCTGTATATGGAGACGGGCGCGTGCTATACGGATGCGACTATGGATTGTATGTGCTTTGCAACGGTCATTCGTATCTTTGGCGTGTGCTGATGAGGGTGTAGCTGCGAGAATGTGGTACTCTGGCGCGGTCATTTCGAGGCTAGTGGCGAAGAGACGTCCGTCAACCTCTTGATCAATGGAGGCGATGGTAATGACACAGTGCCTCTTCATTCCCTTCTGCTATGTACTGAGGATTCTCCAGCTTTTGCTGCTTCTGTCTTCCTTAACGGCGTCTTCATTGGGACTGCATACGGAAAGTAAGCAAAGACTCAGCTAGCTCATTCACGGAAACATCATTGAACCTGCATCTGCAGCTCGACGAACAATATGAACATCATCGCAGAAGTCGACGCAGAATACAAGTTTCCTACTGGCGCATTGCTTCCAGGGCAGGACAACGTCATCACCATCGTTCAGGACAACATGGGTCTGGACGAGTCGGGGGGTAAGCGTATGGCGATGACCATCCAACCGATCGTGTATACTCATGAACCTGTAGACGAATGGGAGGTCGACATCCTACGTTCGCCGCGCGGTGTGCGGGGCTTCCAGCTCAACCCCAGTGGTAACTTCTCGGAATGGAAAGTCCAGGGCAAGTTGGGAGGCTACACGGCGTACGTCCTACGCCGCATCTATCGAAGGTCAGCTCTGACTGAGTGTTGATAGGTTCCCCGACACATTACGCACTATCACGAACGAGGGCGGGCTCTTTGGCGAGCGCGAAGGCTGGCATCTACCCGGATACGACACCTCTTCTTGGGTAGAGCGCGCGCTGGACGAAGGTCTTCCCGATGCACACGCTGGAGTCGGGTTCTTCGCCACGACCTTAGAGCTCGATATTCCCGAAGGCTTGGACGTGATGCTCAGCTTCGTCTTCGACGAGGGTGTGGGCGAAACGGGCTCTCCGTATCGTGCACTGTTGTTCGTGAATGGCTGGATGATGGGCAAGCGTGTCGCGAATCTCGGGTACGTTCGTAAAGCCTTTTACATACAGGATGAGGCTGATCATCTCTTGCACAGTCCGCAGGCTAAGTTCCCCGTGCACGAGGGTATTCTCGATTATAGCGGTACCAAGTAAGTCTCAACAACCCTGCACTTGCTCATCGGTTTTGATCATTCATGTAGTACCATCGTCGTCGCACTGTGGGCCCTGGACGACCAATCAATATCGCCGTCCTTGAAGTTGGCGGTGGACAGAGTTATACAGGGCGGTATAGGGCGGATCGTAACAAATAACCCGACATACTCTGACCTTCGAGTGATGAGTGTAGTAGCTCCAATAGGCGACTGAGTGAGAAGCATAAAATCTATTCTATTGACTCTGTTAGAGCAGCAGATCGTAAACCGTATGACGAGCTCAATGTGTCCCGGTCCGTCACGGCAATCGCCTACACGTATCGCCCAACACAATATACTTGGTGGCAGATTTACGGAACTGGCACCAACATAAGAGTGTGGTTCTTGAGACTAAAATCTATAAAAAGAAAGTTTCGGAGTGGACAAGCTGGGGATTGAACCCAGGGCTTCTCGCATGCAAAGCGAACACGCTACCACTGCGTCACTTGCCCATGTATATGTTGTGTTTTAGCTGTATATAATCCGTATTGCACGAGTTCGTATTATCAGCTGCTGTAAGTTAAGGTAGAGAATAACGGAACGAACAACACATCATCAATGAGGAGAAACAATGATGTTGTCAAGCTGCAATATCGGTCTCCACTTTCCGGCAGAAACATGTAGCAACCCGATGACCAGTACCCGTTCCCGAGTAATCACGTACGGATTGTTTCCATACCCGAGCGTCCACGCAGCAAGTGTCGAGGGTCGGCCATTATACTTCTATAAGGACATCAATTCCTGCTAGTAAGCTGGGACGGAAGGGACATACGTCAAAGAACGCATTTGCTACATCCAATGCGCGTTCAATGGCCCAGCGCATCGTGGGGCCGGATTGCTGGCCTTTGAGGTTGAGTTGTTTCTCGAACCCAACGTCGTATCCAGGCCACTGTGAAAACAAGGATATGAGAATTGATCACTAAGTGAGCCTAGGGTACATACGTCGACCTCAAAGACAACGAATTGCTTGTCCGAGATTCTGACGATCTGGTCGAGGTTGGCCATTTCTTGCAGAGCTGACCCGTTGAACGCGGCGCTTAGCGGAATACCAGGTTGACCAGTTCGCAAATTGTGGAAGAAAACCGGCGGGTATAATCGCGGCAGTGAGGGGTTTGGGCCGGCGGGTGACGTCTGCTTGAGGGCGACGCGTTGCGGGTGCATGAAACGGCGATATACAGCGGGGACGACAGAGCCGGGGCGGATAATTCGGTAGTCGAGAATGATAGGATGCTGCGACGACGAGGCTTTGGGATACGCGATGGCCATTGATCCCGATCCCGGATAGTAATACGCTCGTGGATGAGAATCTTCTGTGTGGTCGAGGAAGAAGTTCCAGTACAGGAAGGCATCCTGAACGTCAAAGACAGCGGCAATATAGCCAGCGAGAAGCACGCTCATCTGCATGATGGAAATGAATATCAGCATTCAGCGCGAATTAGACATAGACATGCGTACTGAAAAGGCAGGATAGACCTTGTAAGAGGTGAGAGAAGAGGTGAGACGGCCGAAGATACCAGGGACGAAAGACGAAGCTGCTGCTGACGGGTTGGCACACAGTTCAGCGCATACTTATATCTGCAAGAGCCGCTCGAGGAAATATGAGTTCGAGGGTTTCAGTCTTGAAGGGAGAAAGTGGCCACTTGTTCGTGAACCCATTTCGAGAACAAGAGCAGCTTTGGCAAGCTTTGGAGGCGTTGTTCACCCCTGGAGGTCCGAGGAGCGGCTAGGCAACCCCCTTCAGCAGTACCGGCAGGCGTGTCATCGTCAGTGTTTCGTGCACTTGCGGCAAGAAGTGGCGGACATGTGCATTGTACTAGAACGGAGTAATGCCAAATAGTGATACATTGGGGCCGGCCACAGTATGTCACGAAAGGAAGTCTGAAGGCAGTCCGGCCGATGACTACAATCTCGATGTGTTGCGGAGGTTAACCTCGTATGGCATGAGCATTGCCATCTGATGCGCCACAGCTAGGCAACGTTGTTCTTGCCGCCATCCGTTCGTGGGTGGCTTGCCACTGGCAATCTCTCCAGGAGCAGTCCATATCTCCACGTATACGTCGTGACGGCCGTGAGGGTCGTTGACGAAGCGCATAGACGAGAATGCGCCTAGGGTCCGTAGATCAGTCCCCCGTGGTATAGGGAACTTGAATTCGACAGACATCGTTATGGTCGGGTGCCAACTCGGAGGCAAATCTGCCAACATGTGGGGCAATGCGTTGGGGAAGAGGTCCGCGAAGAGCGACAGTACGGCCGGGTTCATGGGCTCCGCCTTGTCTATGAAGGACCAGTACGCTCCCATCTCAAGACCGCCTGCACCATCGCGTGCTTGAGTTTGTTGATAGTGGTCGCGTACAGTCTGGTCACGCGAGTAGTTGAGACGGTCGCTAAACTTGGTGCGGAGGGTAGATTGCGATATGAGTTCGGTCGAGGCCGGCGGCGTTCTGAAGGGGGTGATTCGCGCTAGCGGCGAGGGCGGCTCCAACATGAGGTTCGGACCGCCTGGGTTTGAGGCAGGATCCATTGTGCCGAAAACGGCATGTGAAGTGACCTTGACCACATCCTGCGCACGTCATGGCAGTCAGCTAGATGCTTCTCGACAATCTTGGTTGACGTTGATGCACCTTCTGTCGCAGCTCGGCCGATAAATTACAGGTCGTCTTTCCTGTGCGTATGGTCTTGATATGCACCTCGAAAGGCCCGATGGCCGTGGGCCTCAGATAATGTGTCGTGATATGGAGAATGTCCGGTAGCGCAGCTTGCGCTTGATCCAGAGTCAAGGCGCCAACCAAAAGGGCGAGCACGTATCCTTTCCCATCCTTATCAGACTCAACATTTCTCTTCAAGAGCACGCAAACGCACCGCCGTGTGGAACACTGAGAGAGGGTTTGTGAGTAAAGCGGAATGCCATTCCAGAGAATATGGACGTACGCGCCGATGCACCAGTCCTGGTCCGCCAAACCCTCATAAACGCGCGAGCCGTCTTGCTTTTGGTCTTTGAGCTTTAGAGCAGTTGCTTCACTGAACGACGACATGGTGGTGCTGGGAGGGAGAGATACCCGGCCCTCGACCGGCTTGAATGTTCATATTGTGCAACCGGCCATGGCAGCAGGAACCAAACGATAATCATGTGGGAAAGCACCATGCAAAGACGCTGACGGCCGCCTCGGCTTTCTGACCTGTGCCCGACCTACGCGGGATACTTGAAGTCTTGAATACATACAGCGGGATGACGGAGGGTGACATGCACCTGCCTAGCAATCCCGTACTCAACTAGGCAGAAGGCCAGCTCTAGACCCTCGCGATCAGTGAGAGCGCTCACGATTGTGATCATGCACATCATTTACACACGGATGCTGCGTTCCCATGCGTACCAGTACTCCGCTCAGACGGAGGCCAGTGCATGACGCCGTGCAGAAGATCGACGGAGCGGGTCACATCGAGATATTTACTCGCTCAACGCCGCGCATCAGACGCGTGAGTGCATCTTGCGTCTAACCACCACGACGAGCGTTCATCGAAGTGAATGTGCTGTCTGACTGCCGATCTAGCGCGCAACGCTTACCGACCTCACTCGTTACATATTCAACGAAGCGAGAGTGTAGAGATCATGCGTCTGAGCTGAGATGCTTTCCATCTTACCTCTGGGATCGCCATCAGCTCTACGTCCTGCGAAGGCGTTACATGTCAGGAAAGACATCCTAAACTCCTACTACGAGGAGGGATTCAACTACTCGAAGTAAGGCTGACAGTCAAACTGCGATGATATGGGATTGACCGTCACACAGGTCGTTGAATGGTCATAAATCCTGCGTCAACGCTCTAGCTTTCACTAGTGGAGATGGCCGTCATATGGCCAGTGCTGGAGATGGTAAGACCGGAAGACAGCTAATGGCGGAGCAAGAGTTTGCTCATGAGTTCTCATTCTTCAGACCGTACCGTACGGCTTTGGGATCTTCATCGCGACGAGATCGCGGTCACATCCACGTTTTCGGGGCCACGAGTCAGTAAAAGTGAACTTGAGGATCTCATCTGGAACTGAGATTCGCCTAGGGCAACGTCTTTTCACTTGCGTTCTCGGCATCAAACAAGTACCTCTACTCGTGGGTCTGATATCAATCCCCTTAAGACTGGTGTATGTCTGAACGATCCTCTCAGCGGAGGAGTGGACTGTAAAGTCTTCCGGTACACATTGGGAGCAAACGATGGCGCCGCAGATACTGTCTGGGGGTATCATGACGTTTGTGGTCTTCCTCGCAAGGCAATACGCTTACGTACTTATTTCAGCTCCAGGAGGATGTTCGCGCGGTCACCGCGCATCCATATAATGACGACGTCCTCCTCAGCTGTGGCGAAGATGGCAAAGTTATATTGTATGACTCTCGCTCGGATTTCACTCGCGCGCAAGCGACCCTTCAGCTCATGTCGGAAGTGACATGCGTACAGTACAACCCTCAGATGGACCACGTCTTTGTAACCAGCGACGCGGCGGGTAAGGTCTGCTTGCGCGATGCGCGCATGGCCTTCGGGCCATTAACTTCACGCTCTCAAAGTGGAGCTGTTCATACGGTACCCCTAACTTGTACACTCAACTCTTCCATGGGCTCACTCGACGCAATAGTATGCGACAACCCTGCAAAAGCCTTCAGGGGCGTATACCAAGCCCACTGTCAGCAGCGTCGTGTTCGATGCAGATGGTACAAATGCTTCTTGTCACCTATCAAATCACAAGCTGATATATCTCGCAGGCTCGAAGCTATGCGTTACGTCACAGGTAGGCATTGCCCTTTGCCAGATGCAATACCTGTACGAACATTGAACACTCTCACAGCACTTCTATCCTACAATATACAGCGTTGGAGACACGGCTCCGCTAGCCATCTGCACAGGTAGGCTATTTCCGGATGGGAACCCTCCTCCAGGTGGCGAGCGCACCTATAGTAACAATGCCACTATCAAGGTCAGTATCTCTTTCATGCTACACCTGTTTATCGGAGACTGATTGTGGTGACGTGGTAGCATGGTTCCTTCGGTGGCCCGGACGGTGCATACTATGCTGCTGGCTCTGACGATTTCCGAGGCTACGTATGGGGGATACCTCCAATACGAGAGTTGCAAGAACAGCGCCAAACTATTGATCAAGCAGAATGGCGTACCAGGGAAATCAGTCAGGTAGCAGATTCGGGTATGTTTCACGCCCCGCTTCTCGCCCAGGTATTGACTCTGGACTCCTAGCTTTCTCTGATACAAAGAGCGACCGCCAAGCACGTTACATCCCCGTGCAACTGGACCGGCCTGAGTTTCATCTTCGTGGACATCAGTCAATCGTAAACTCTGCTCTTGTTCACCCTCATCTCCCGCTCATCGCCACGGCCGGCATCGAATCGCACATCATGCTTCACTCGCCCACGGCCGGCGTACCATTCAGTCAAGAGCCACTGGGTGTAACACGTCTAGATACGCGTCGGCTCCCTCTTGCATCTCCCGAAGATAGAGTCGCTATTCGGCGTATATTGATGGGCATGGAAGCATCACCGGATGATGAAGACGACTCCGCAGATCACATAACCATCCAGTTGTTCGACGAGTGAGCCTAACGCGGTTGTGTCTAGATGCGATGAGCTGACATCACGGACAGGATATTGCGGACAGAGGGAGGAGACGACGACAATGGTCCTTTCGACACCGGGCTATCGTGGCTTTCCGACGACACCGACTGGGACAGCGAGTCTAACTCCGACGACGCAATGATGGTGATTGACAGCGATGAGGGCTAGTATGTATACAGTTAAACATGTTACAGCAGATCGGTGTCTCTCGAGTTAACTTCCCGGAGACGTATCTCAAGCGCTATCCAACAGTTGTGTGAAATCCCCGCTTTCTTCACCCTCCCGCATGATCACAATGCCCCCACGCGCCTTCCCCTTCTCGTGCAGAAACTTTTGAGCTTGTGCGAAGGCCCCGCGGCGCTCGAAGCTGGATGCTTCAGCGCCAATCCATACGTACACCGCAGGGTGCTCCGCGGAGAGTGCATCAAGGAGGAAGGCATCGCCTGAGGACAAAGCAGAACGCGAGACGGGAGACACCTCGCTCACACCTGAGCTGTCAGAGAACCGGAAGAGCTTCAGGTCAAGCGTGTGGGCATCCTGTCCTTCCCGAGTGGGGACGGTTTCTGCGCCGAGGGCCGAGAGGAAGACGCCCACGCCCTGACCACCTTCGTCTGCACCAGAATCAGACAAAAGTATGAGCATGACAAAGAAAGACCGCCATACCATATACCGTAGACTCGCAGGCACCTTGTCTTGCGTTGACAATGCTTTGTGTGAACTCCGCGGCTTTGAACTTCTCCTTGCCGACAGCACCGCGGGTGTTGAGTTGCCACACTTTCGAGCCTTGATCCAAAACGAAGACGTCGCCTTGAGCGAGACTCGCAGCTGTAGCCGCAACCTCGCGCACAAGCAGACTCTTGCCGGATACACCGATCCGGTAGAGCCTTGGGGTATCATCAACCGGCGTTGCTTCGACGTGATGAAAGCCTGTGGATACACCACCATGCAGTGCGTGAAAGGCCGGGAAATAAGATAAGAAACGCGTCGATTCGTAAGACTGTACTTCGCGATGCTGAACAGGTCGTCCGTTCAGATCTGTGTGTAGACAGTCTTCAGAAACAGTCCGCGATCATCGATGGTGGTGAGACGACTCACGGTCATCAAGTTCGACTGTCTTGTACGCTGCCGTGCCGGCCTCGTCTTGGCTTGTCTCCTCGCCTAGCCAGAAGTGTAAGTCGTAGGAGAGGGCCTCAGCTTCCGGGTCTTTCTTGTAGGTCTGAGAAAAGACGCCCCTTCTCAGCTTATTGACTTCATCGTGATAGGTAGCCAGCAGACTTACGTGCAGGACGATGTACGAATCACCGTCATAGAAGGACCCATACCGGTCTTTGGGCCAGTCTACAACGTTGAAATGCTCGATGCGCCAGATCTGTAGTCCAGGTTCGAGACCAGCGCTTTCCCATGCAGTCTCCTTATCCCCTGCATGCTCGCGTACGCGCTTTTCAATCTGAAGAGCGCCCGATCAGTCGTCGAGCTACAACAGCACAGGTAGAACAAGTCAGACATCTGAGCCAAAGAGCGCGATATTGGAGTCTTCGATATCGTACTTAGGTAGATGAGTGAGAAGGGCCATAGCGACACAGTGCAGTCGGTCGCGATGGTGGTAGAAATGTAAGTTCGTCGTCAATGGCCAGATGATGGATGTTCACATGCGGGGTAATATGATAAACACGCGTCGACGTCATCAGCAAGCCGCACAAACCACCTCACATTCAGCTTGTATTTGAAGTCTCTGCCGGCGATATAAACGGGATCGATCTTCCAGATCACAGTTGTACATATGTTGACAGCTTTGATTCGTGTCACAATGTTACATCTTTGCCAGACCAGACGTGAATATATACAGGAAGAGCGGAGCGGAGCACCATGGTGTTACACTAGTCCGTACGGAATACATAGTTCAAATTCGAAGCTACCCGATTCGCGAAGAGGTACTGACCCGCCGCCTCGATCTTCAAGCGTCGTACGCAATACGCGCGCCGATCCAAGCGTATGGGTAGATGCGCTGGTAGTAGTTCACGAGCGAGCGCCGCTCCGAGAGGCGCGGCACTGTCGCGTAGGAGCCACCAATGACGGCATTGTGCAGCCCGTCGAAGAAGTCGGTCGAGTACCTGTTCATCATGAGAGACTGCTCCATGTAGAGTTGATAGAGAGATAGACGTACCCAGGGTACAGACTCATGGGCTGGAATCCCTCATAGTTGTCAAATACTGTTGACGTCCACTCCCACACGCCACCGTTGTGCCCCCGCCCGTCCTTCCCGCCGCCCGCGACCCCAGTGGTCGCGGGGACGGGGTGCCAGTTGCGGAACGCAACGTTGCGGCCACCCTCAAAGCCGCACTCAAACTTATCATAGAACAAGCGAAGTTCAGGTTCAGTTGGGATACGTCCGCCCTTGACGCTGGCGTACGTGCTGAGGCTGACGTAATCCGTAAGCACGGGCCATTCATAGGCGACCTTGAACGGGACTGGACCCTCGAGTGTGCGCACGCAGATCGTCTTCTCGTCGTCTGGATTGCCAACCCACGACTTAGGCATGCCGATCTCGCCCTTGCGCATGCGCCAGAACTCGAAGAACTCGCCGTTCGTGACTGGGCGCCATTCGATGCGGAAGGCACCGACTTGAACCGCGCGGCGAGGGTGCTCGTTGTCCCATCCGACTTCGCTCTTGCGGTCGTACAGCTGCTCGCCGTCAGCCGCCTCAGCGTCGTCGTGGCCAAGGTACACCTCCGCCGGACCGAGCGTCACGGTAGGGGTCGTCGGCTTCGGTGCGGTCTCCCACGAATCTGCCAACGACTTCCAGGGCGGCGGGTGGAAGCCTGAGAGAGAGGGCGCGACAGTGCCGGTGCCGGCGCGTTGCAAAAGCATGTAGAGCAGAGTCTGTATATATTTCAGCGAGAGACCCAGAGGGAAGCTTTATTGTGGCTGACCTCGGCATGGAAGCCCTCGTGCTCGAGCGTGAGCATCAGCACGCGCGCTATGCGGCGAGTCAACGGGCGCTTGCCCGACTCGATGTCGTCGTACAACGCCCGAAGACGAGCGCGTACACGAGACTGGAATTCGAGGATGTCCACGAGTTTGGGCCAATCCTCATCCTTCGTTGGCACCTCCGAATGAGGCTGTAATGTGGTCAGATAGTATGCTCTGAGCTTCTGTGAGATTGGCGTACGTGAACTTGGTCCGGGTTGTCGACGATAGGATCAATACCGCGCTGTATGATGGTTAGCTGTTGTGATTGATTCACAGCATTGTGATCCTGACCTCGAAGATGTACTACGGTGATTATGAGCTTCCGTGCATAGAAGTATACATGATGGCGCATACCTTATAGCCGTCAGGTTCAGTGTGAGGTTCTTTGAGCAACTTGCTTAGGTGGATGTCCAAGAATGTGGGAATATGGCCTGTGTAGAATAGACAGATGTGACGCAGGTCGATCGGCTTCTGAAGTAACATGCTGTCGGGGATCATCCGGCGGGTGACGAAGTCCCACAGCGCCCACATGTCCTGGAAGTCTTGGAAGGACGGGCATCCGAACGGAGACGAACTAAGCGCCGTGGGCTGGAAGCGCGGGAAGGAGAATGGCGGACGCTCCAGCAGCCAGAGTGCGTAGCCGGTCTCGGCATCGACCCATCGTTGGATCGGGCGGAGATTAGCGTCGGAGAAGACCTTCCAGGCGTCTTCTTCAGAGTACTGGGTGAAAGTTAGGCTACATGATGGGGGCTGAACATGTGTGACTAACCTTGCAAGATACCTCGACGCTTATCAATTCACCTTCCGCAAACGTAAGCTCCTGCTCAGTTCCAGGGACACGAATAGTCTGGTTACGAGGCGAGCGGTAGAACGCCTCGTGTCTGCGGAGCTCCTCGTTGTAACGCGCGCTGTACTCGAATGCACCATCAAAGAGGGCCTCGTCTCCGAGCGTGCGTCCTGCGCCCTTCAGGCCGTTCAGGATGAATCGCGCGGTGATACCGTGGCGATCATTGTAGGCCGCCTCGATCTGCGCCTTGTTGCGACCATGATCCATCCCGAGCAACAGCGTGTCACCCGTCCCCGCACGGAGGGGGAGTGAGCGTAGGAACTCAGCGTCCGCGCCGCGAGGGAAGTTGCCGAGCGAGGAGCCGAGAAACATAACATGCATGGGCTCGTCGAGTGCTGCAGCACCCGGTGTGCTGGGCGCCGTGTCCTCGGAGGCGCGAGAGAGCGACGTGATGGAGCCCGACAACGCATCCGAGCCCGACTCGGCCGAGAGCGAACGAGCGCGAGCAGCGAGGCTGTCAGCAGCGCCGCGGCCGCGGAAGCCACCCTCCTGTACGAACTTGAGACCGCCGTCGTACGTGCCCCACATCCCCTTGGTGGAAACGCGGCCACTGAGCTCTGGTCCGAGGTCGCTCTCGGCGAGCTCGCCGAGCGTACGCTGAAGTTCATTCTTCTCGAGGTCCAGCGCATAGTAAAATACGGGCGGGGTGTCTTGCTTTTCGGGCACAGCGCGAGCGAGTGCGCGGAGGACGTGTGAGGTCTTGCGAAGGGCCCTTTGTTCGAACTAGCATAAGCACATGAACCGAGAGAGTGGATGCGGAGAATCGATAAGAGGATATCGGCGAGCGCGCTGAACGTTGATGCGGCGCAGCGGAACGCACGCTCAGGGGCTAAGCGCGCGATGCGCGACGCGTCCGTCCGCACGCGTCCTCTTCCGCCGCCGCCGACGTAGCATCGCAGAGCAAGCATGGGCTGAAAGAACTCACCCAGCACCGAGCTCCAGAACGACGCCATTGGGCACCGACGAACCATCCGGACGCGCGTTCATAACGCCGACGATCTCATCGGCGTGTTCCTTGAGGATACGCTCTTCCGCGCCAAACAGGTAGTACTCTTCGGCATCGGTGGTGATCTCGTCGTAGATGCGTAGGCCACGCTCATCGTAAAGCAGCAGAGTGGGCAGATTCTTCTCGCCCTGTGGCTTGGAGAGTCCGTCGAGAATTTCTTGACGCATGTCCAGCTGGCCGTTGGCAGCCTTGTCGTTGACGCGCACGTCCACGATGTCCACGGTGTGCATGGCTAAAGGGTATTTGGATGGGAGGAGATGAACGTGGAAAGAGAACCGTGAGCCTTTATAAATGGCAGGTCCGTGCTGCGAGTCTGGCCGGGCGGTAGTGCTGTTCTGAATCCCATCTCTGCGCGATGGACTCTCCTTCACCGTGACCAAGTTGAATGATGTCATCAATTCGTCTCCTGATCAGCCGTCTGGTCCCACAGAGTCCCCAGCCTTCCCGCCTGATGAACCCAGAAGCGCTCAGGCGCTCAGATCCGCCCGTGCATCGTGCGGGATGCTCTCGACGAGCACCGGCCGATGTGCCCGCCTTTCGCGTCGCGCTGCCATGTTGCTCGATAAAGTGCGAGCGCCGGCCTTTGCGCGCCCTGTTCCAAACCGTCTTCGATCATTGGAAGCTTCCGCATCACGACACCGCCTTGCACCAGACATTTGTCCTCGAGCCTTCGAGACACAGGTTCCTCGCTTCCAGCTCGCACGTCGATGGGTATCGCACCGAGCTCGCACGTTGACCGAACAGACAACGTTTGCTACTGTTCCATCAGTCGAGAGGACCTCCGCTGTATGCGAAGAGAGATAGACGGACACAGGTGAGAAGACTAGACCCTGGCTACAGATCAAGCACCCGACCATGCCGCGAGTCTCCTTCAAGCTCAGCACGCCACTATCTATAAGCATCTAAATTCGCGCACGGGTGTGCGAGGGTCCGCTAGGTATAGGGTAAGCATCGTCGCACAGATTCAGAGCAAAACCAACGTTTCTCAAGCAACGAAGGATACGAACGTCGCATGACGCTCAGTCGCCACCACCGCGCGTCCGACGAGCTCATCGCGCGCTACGGCCGCCGCTTCTCCCGGAAAATGGAGGATTTCAAGGGCGCAAACATCGTAACGGGATGCTTCCTACAGAAGGTGGACGGAAAGATGTATCCGAAAAAAGGGCGCAAGTACCCTGACCACCCATCCTGTTCTGTATCTGGTCCCCGTTCAACCTCGCTGTGTGGAATAGACTTCCTATTCGTGGAGCGATCGTACATGCGGTTCCTCCAAGACGTTAATGAGATCGAATCGAGCTAGGTACATCGGCAGAGATGCGTGAACTGCTGGAGTCATGTATACTCACTGGTCAGGGCTGACGTCGGCAACACTGCATGGCTCCTTCCTTTTTCTATCAATATACCCCAAAGCTTCTGTGCCTGTTGCGTCTGTAAGTATAGCGCCATAACCATTGCCTCCAAAGAGTTTACGACTCATCATTGTGGAGATAGCGGTCAAACGACAACTGTAGACTGACTCAGCGCCAGCCAGATAACCTTGCACTTCTCGGTAAGGCCTGAGAGGAAACACATATCCATATGGTAAGTAAATGATAGCGAAGATAAGCACCCAATCCTCGATCCTCCAACTCCTGACCGGCCGCGAGCGAAGCAGACACGATTGTAAGGAAGGGGCGCGCGCGCTGACAGAACCTCGGCGAGCGTTACTCAGCTTTCACTTGAAACGGAGAGCTATTGTCGCAAAGGAGATGCGCGGATATACTGTTCTTGGTTAAAGGCATGATCAGCCTGACTCGCGCGCGAAGCAAACCTCGATGATCGCAGGATATGCCTGCAGGTTTCCTCGCCGTCCGTGCCCCGATCGCAACAATAGTGCAGTACAAAGCCGCCTTGGATTCATAAGCAATATCGGCAGAGCAACGCAGCATACTTGCTTACAAGTGTCTGTCGAGCCGAAGAGCGGGGATCCATCCGCGGCGGGTCTAATCGCGAGTTACAGCTCCCGACGACCTCGTATGCAAGAATCAGACACAAGCTGAGCTCTACACAGAAACTGAACGAGTTCATCTCCGTCACATATCGTTCTGGGAAGATGGCAGTTGAAGACGAAGGGTGGATCCGCGTATACGCAACGGGCCAAAACGCGTCGAAGGCAGTGCCATTTCCCAAACCGCGTCGCGTTTGGTCACGCGCAATCAAACCGTCACGTCACGCCTAACTGCACGGAGCCGAGCGCCTCAACGGCGGCGCCGGCGGCGCCAACGCTCGTCATTCGGTCTTCAGCGCTTCAATAGCTACCAAGCTTGCAGTAGAACCTGTATCCGTAGCCATTCCAGTCTATCATAAACCGTACGCTAGATATCAAGTCCACCTTGCGCGAATAAAGCTTCTGCCACATGTGGGAGCACTCCTGAGTATGTCTACGGAATTTAGGGTGCGTTCGGCAAAAATGAACGATGACGAAAATCATGATATTTTGCCCAAACAAGACAATTCTGACGAAACTTGAAGTCCTTCGAGAGCTTTCTGGCCAATCAGGAGTAAATCAGGAGGCTTAGTCTTAGTCAGGCCAAAAGTCATAGATTTCGAAGGCCTTCGTTTTTGCCGAACGCACCCTTAAGAACGCAAATACACAGCAAGGTCACAGAGCCCGAAAGCGACACAGATATAAGTACACAAACGAAATACAAGCCCACTAATATGTCGTAGAGTCCTGCAGCCTCCATCTCCTGAGTGGCTCCCACCACCACATGCCGCTGCCCGCGCCTCTCCTCGCTCGCTCTTTCTCCTCCCGCTCATCCTCAACATCTTCCTCAGCATCTCTCCGCTCTCTTGCGTTGCGCACATCCCGGCCCAAGCGCACCCTCTCCCGCACACCATAATGGCCCAGCCCCCAGCCATGCACACCATTCTGTGGTTCTTCTGAGCCATACGCGTCGGCCAATCGGCCCGCTTGTTCCCGCACGCGCGCTTGTGCCGCAGTCATGTGCGAATGACGGATGTACGCGAAGCTCGAACGGAACATCGCCAACACGCGCCCAGTAAGAGTTGTCGGCGGGCTTTGTTGCGTCGAAGAGGTGCTGCCCGTTGACGACGCGTTCGATGATGAGCTCAACGTTGGCACAACGGGAATGACGCTCGGGGGCAAGCTGTCGTCCTCGATCTCCTCGCTCGTCCCGCTACTCGCACGTCTCCGTCTCCGGGCGCTGAGCCTGCTCGTCGCATTGCTCCATAGCTCCCGCGCCTTCTCCTTCTGCTCTCGGCGTTTCTCATCCCGTTGTTGTCGGCGTCTCCTACGCTTCTCCTCGCGTCGCAGGAAATCTTCCACTTCTCCAACACCCATGCCGGCGCCAACCCACCACCACCACCCTAGGAAGCTCTGCCATAACATCACTGCGCCCGTGAGCGGTGGCATCCAGTCGTATTGCTCCGCCGATGGGATGTAGACGAACGTCAACGCGCACGACGCCAAGGCTAGGAAGAGTGCCCCGCCGCCAAACGCCGCCGTGCCACCATCCGTACGCCATGCTTGTTTGCGATTGACGAAGAATCCCCATAGGACGAGCGCGAGGAGGAATATGAGCGAAAGCGAAGCATTGCAGACATTCCGTACGGCTTCGGCAAAGCGCTCAGCACTTCCATCTAGCTTGATCGTAGCGATCTGCATGACTGCAGCGACGAGCGAAAGCGGTCCTGACGGAAAGTGTGAGCGCGAGATATGGAAGAATGATTGAAGGTCGCACGAACCCAAGAGGACAAAGATCAGGCTGGCTTCGAGTCGTGAGGGGTACATTAGCGTCAGAAACTGGATATGCGTCATCTGTCCTTGAATTAGAAGATGCGTGGCCTGATAGTAGAAGTAGGACATGCCTGGATGAGGACGCCCCATAGGGCGCTTACCAGCTGCCATCCGGTGACACTGGATTGTGACCATGTTCCGTTCTTCAAAGTTTGTAGAGTGAGGGGTGGCAGGTCGACCGCAATGTAGTTGAGCATGTATGGCCATTCCTTGCTTTGCGCAATACAAGCTTCCACGATGGTCATCAAACTCGCGATGCTTCCCGCGAGAAGCGCCACCAAAGCGGCAGCCTGGAGAACAAAGTTGGTGCGCGCAAGCTTCCAGTGATATTGAGCAGTAAATGCGAGTTGGACGGCGAGCACGCCCAGAAGCGTGAGGGTTACGGTCGTGACGAGGATCTGAGTGGGGAGGGAGCGCGAGAAGTCTGGGCGGTAACGGAGGTAGGGGTTCGAAGGATAACTGTGATTGTGATGCTCAGGCATAGATTCTAGCGTCTTGAGAGGGTAGGACGAACGCATTCTCGTCGTCCGTGTCGTTGGACTGTGCCAGGACGACGCTGGCGAGAGCAAAGGCTTGAAGACCGCGCACCATGATCATGGTCTTGGCCTGATTTCTTGGCTGCCCTCTAATCCGCCACACAGGTCCCGCTATTACGCATGGCCCCCGTCAGCACCTCTTTCCGTCTTCTGAAAGGAATATATACGGGGTGTACCTGCCTTGAAATGTAGTGCACAGCGCCGACGTGGGTAGAGTCTACAGCGCTGTTGACGGCAAGAACGATGGCCAGGGTTTCCCGGACTCCGCGCTAGCCCAGACTTCGCGCCCACGGCTTACAGCCTTCAAACGCCGATGTGACTGGTCACACTCTTCCCCATCCGTACACCTGCCAGTGGGGCGCGTTTTGGCACTCATGTACTGTAAGAGAGAGCTATACGGCTAGCGGCCTTGAGAGATCCTGTCTTCAGATCTTGACAGACATACGACAGATCAGAGATTGCCACTCCGGACGAATCCAGGCCTTTGACGTCGTCGGACGACGTGACCACGCGGCACGCTAAATCCGTATACAGGTTTAGTCGCCTTGTTTCCTCTTACCGCCACCTACTCCCTTGGCGTCTCCGAAGATGGAGAAGCAGGCATTGTTGTCCATGCTTCAGGACCTGTGAGATCCTGGAATTCTATGTACACTTATTGACATGCTGATGCGTTAGTTCCCAGTGCTCCTTCGGAGCTGTTCGAAGGCGTTGAAAGCGCGCAAAGCGCAAAGGAACTCCTCCCACTTCTGGACGCAGAACTGCAGCGGTGCACCAACCGTATGCAGCGCATTCAGCAGTATCGCAATAAGCTATCCTCGCCCATGTATACCTTACTACCCGAGTTATTGTCCAAGATCTTCGTCATCTACGCTCAAGATCAGCTTGAGCTATTTAACTTGCGCTGGACGAAGCTGCTGCTCGTATGCAGACGGTGGTATGATGTCGGCGTATCGACTCCCAAGCTCTGGAGCTACATCAGCCTTGTCGACCCCTCAGCGACAGCCTTTCACTTTTCCGGCAACGCCCAACTTCCGGATGCGCGCCTCGCTAAACGTATCGAGGCTCAACTCGCTCGTGCGGGTACTGCCCCGCTCACCATCAAGACAGGCGCATTGGGACGTAGATCGGACGCCTCTGAGTCCATGAAGCCCTATAGATCTGTCTTCTGGAATGCTGGCTCGCTCGCCTCATTGTCTTTATCCGGAGATAAGACCAATGTCACCGCTACTTTGAACGAGATGGCTCGTCATCGCCATCCCGTCTTGAAGGAGATCTCGATTGTTTACGAGGGGATTCGTTTTCACATTGGGACTGGTCCTCTCCCAACGACACCACACCTGCCTAGCAACACGCCTATCCCCCTTCCCGATAATCTACTGGGAGACAATTCTCCCAAACTCTCTACGATCTCCATCAGTGGAGTAACGCTCAATTGGGCATTGGTCCAGAACCTTCGCGCTCTGCACGCCACCTTCGATGACAATACCACTCCCGCCACCTCTCTTGACAATATCGCCGATGCCCTTGCTCGCTGCCCGCGCCTTGAGGACCTTCAGATGATGTTACCCACCTCCTTCCTCCCCAACGGCGCCGAGACATTAGCCTCTATACCGCTCAGAAGCCTGCGTAAGGCAACGATCAGGGCAAACTCTGACATATGTGCCGCTCTCTTCCAAGCATTCACAGACATGCCTTGCAGGGCGCGCATCTCTCTGCTTTCCGCCACCACATCGACTCCGCAGCAAATCTCTCGTCTGTCGTCTCTGCTCGGCACCCATGGCCGCATTGACGGGGCTCCTACCATCCGAGTCGTGAGCATAGCCCAGGGAGCAGTCTTCGCGAATGGCATAGGAATGACCATCGCTATCAATGGCAACGTGCAAGGAGGTGATCTGCGCTCCACCCAGCTTTGCGTAGCAGCCCGCACCTACCTGGATCGCCAACGCCATTTCGACATGCCATTCGCAATGACCCCGACGGGATCGATACGCATGTGCCTCACCGCTATTCCGAATAACGACACGCAGCCGGAGAATGTGCTCGCGGACATACTGCAATCATGGCCTCTTGCAAGTGCCACTTGCCTTGACATACGCTCTTGCCGTTCAGTCCCAATCGAGATCTGGCGCGCACTTTTCGATAACGCGCCGGGTGTTACGACAGTCATTCTGCGCCCTGAAGCGGCCGCTCTTCTCACGCTGATGGACTTCCTGACGACGGCTTTGCGCGAGGACGGGCGGCGTATCGTCAAGAACATTATCCTTGACATGGGCGAGGTTAGCTTTGGGCACATGTCGTCCCTCTTCGGCGGTGGTGGAGTGCTACAAGAGACGCCCAACGTCCGAGCACGAGTATGCCTCATGCGACTACTCCAGTACTGCACGAATGCCGCTCAGGCTGGTGTGCCGCTTGATACCATCGAGCTCGTGAACGACAATGTCCACCAGCAGGGAGACAGGATGATCCAGACCGTGCCGGAGACCGACTGGTCCGAGTTGTACCGCGATTTGGGTGAGGGGTTCGTCTACGAGGGTTTTCTACGCAATGTATCGACGGGGCCCGAAGGAGCGAGGAAGGATTCCTTTGTAGGCTCGAAGACGAGTGCTCACAATGAAGTACACCGATATGCGCGCCGCTACATATTCTAGTCTGCCATTCGATGTCATACATCTTGCACTCGGCACTGTACGGGCCGAGTGCCACAGAAACAATTACATTTAGTAGGATGCGGAATGTATATGTACTTTCTTGAATATCAGGCATGGGCTGTCATGCAAAAGAGCGCCTATGGGCGCAAATGCAATGAGGTTCACTCCGATGGTAGCAGAACATCTGTGATATCTCACTGGTCGTACATGATATATCGGTTCTAAAACATATGTAGCAACCCATTACCGCGACCTCCAATCGAGCTCATCCACGAGATCCGTAAGCTTCTTCACTACCACGTCCTCCATCTCTGGATCTGCCAGAACGACGTCCTTGTCTACTATCAGCCGCGCCAGCCTCTTCGCTCCCTTGACCTTCTCAATCTCTATCGCGCGCAGGGCCATCAGGTGTGCGAAATATGTGCACGACAAAGGTTTCGTTCCCGCGGATAACCGAAGGATAGCGAGCTCGGGCAACACCAACCCTCTGTAGTTCTCACAGAGGCCTTTGAGCGTCTCCAGATCGTATCCATGCATGTGCAATGCGCGCAGGTTCTTCGTCTTGAGGAAAACAGTGACGACCGACGAGTGAAAGCCCTTGACTGTGTCGGCGCTTGTGACACAAAGCGTCTGCATGTTTTCCAGGATGCTCGTATCGTCTCCTTCCTCGAGATGTCTGAACGACTCTGCTAGCACGCAGAATATGTTATCGCCGAATAAGACTCCGCGTCGCTTAGCCGAGTCTATGTGTGCTGCGCGCATGCCCCGATGTTGCTGGGCCGGAACGTCAGGCTCTGCGTCTTCATCACAGATGGTCGACGTTTCCTCGCAGACGGAGACAGAAGGGCTCGCAGGGGAAGAATTGTCGAAGACCAACTTATACCCCACCCCGCGCTCAAGAAGCTCGTCAGCGAATGTGCTCAGCGCCGAGTAGAATGCGGCATCAGGACCCCGATGGTTCAAGTCGGGAACGCCGCTGCCATCTTGGAGGTATGGCAAAGCGGAGAAGGCGACCTCGCAGCCGGGCGGATAGCGGAAGTGTCGCTTGATCATAGGGAGAACCTGATCCGAATGACTACCGATATCCAGGCGGCGGAGCGCGGAGAGACGGACGCCTGGGCCTGAATTCTCGGGTGGATAGACTTCCATATCAGCGCTCAGGCCCAGGCAGCGCAGTAGCTGCAACTCTTGTAAGGTGGCGCGACAGCTGCTGAGGCAATCGAATGGGGAGTCAAGTCGCCATCCGTTGTACCCTGGGCAGTTCATGTCGTAGACAATTGACAGGCGCTGGAGAATACTGGCGCCAGTAAAGGATATGATGCAATTGAACATCTTCGCAGAACGAAGAGAAGGGGTGACTAGTGGCTCGTCGTCGTGTTTGCGTCTCCCGTTGGTCGTTACATCCAGATGTTCCAGCGAGTCCAAAGATCCCACATCCAGGTAATAGAGGAGTTCCTGTAGAGGGCTCCATCCCGTACGTCCATTTGTACTGTGGACATAGAGAGAGCGGATCGAGTCGGGCTCGACATATTCCGGCATCCAATAATCAAAGTCAAGAACGCGACGATCTGACGTGCGTAACGTGAGCGAGAGCGGGCTCGACCCCGCCCGCTCGAGAAGTTCCCCGGTGGCCAAGGGAAGGACGCCGACAATGTCAGCCCAGAGAGACGTCATCGATAACATTGTGAACCTCCACGAGCGACAGACGTGCGAGGCTTTCACAAAGCCCAATGAGCCATGGTCTCCCCGGTGCCAGGTTGGAAAGCCCTCGAACGATTCCGGCTCGCTCATTGGCTCGTGGTCGGCCCCATAGTCACAGTCACGTTCCCATTCGACCTTGGTAAGGCGTTCATGCAAGGGTGCAACGGGTGGATCGGTGAATGCCAGATAGGAAAAGACGTCCCGCATGACCTCGGGAGGTAACCGAGCGACAGGCGTAGTCGTATTAGCGGTCTCCTTCAATAGGAGAAGGGCGGCGGTGAGGTCCTCGATGTCCTCCAAGACCTGATTGCGAAGGTTCGCGCGCTCTTGGGTCGTGCCGACGCCGATGGTATGTGCAGCATTAAGCTGCATGTAGCGTTTCCTGAAGGACTCCACAGCGTGAAAGCTGTGAATTGTCAGCCGTACATCTCGGATCTGTCGAGGAAACTCGCGTACCGCGTGTCCCGCCCGACATCTGTGCTGCTCGCCCTCATGGATGATTCGCGCGCAGACATAGAGGGCTGGAGAATGCAAGGTGTGAGCTTCGTAGTTGAAGCGAACCAGGTAGAACGCAAAGTTTCAGGTTATCACCCAACTATCCGATAGAATGGACAAGGTGAAAGGCAGGTCGTGTCAGCAGGATGAGCGCCTTTTGAATCAACTCAGTCAATCACCACCGCTTACGCCATCAACAACGTGTTCCTCGATAGGCGAACCACACCACCGACAAAACCACAGGGCCATTTCCGATGACAACAGGATGCGGCATGCAGTAGGCATGCACACATTGAATGTGAATTGCAGAACAAGATACCACGAATGACATGGAGACTATCGACGAGTCTCATTTCACAACCTCCACTGGAGATCGTCCACCGTTTCCTTCAGTCGCCGCACCGCCTCGCCCACGTCCTCCGGATCCGCGAGCACAACGCTCTTGTCCACGATGAGTCGGGCAAGTCGTCTCGCGTCCGCGCGTTCTTGACACCGGCGGTGCCATAGTGATGTGTCGAGCTTCGTCATGATCTGGCGGAAGAGCCGGCGACGACGAAAGCGGTGAGCCAAGGTCCAACCGGCTCGGCAAGCGATAGCACTTTCACCTCCCGTCTGGCACTCGATCCCTCTGCGCCAAATAAGAGTGAGCTCTAGTGTAGCCGAGGAGAAGATGCCGATGATATCTGCCAGAGACGTTAATGACACCATAATATATCTCAAATTCCAATGGTGACGAACGTGAGATGCTCTCATAAAGCCGGATGAACCGCTGTCTGTCGTACTCCATGCGGGGAAATCGTTGAATTGACACCGGTTCGGAAAGCTCCGAATAAACTGGATCTCGTCGTCCTCGAGCTCAGGTCCCTCGTGCTTTTGCAAGGGAGTGATTGGAGAATTAATCACCGCAAGGTGTGTAGAGATATGTTGGAAGAGTTCCGGCGGTAGACGCGGCGATGTGGACGCGGATGCAGTGACGTTCGAACAGCTGAGAAGCCCACTCGCCATGAATATGTGCTCCCAATCCGGACATTCGGCGTCGTCTCAAATACCCAAGGGGACGTCATGACAAGAGCAGAAGCTCGAAAGGTCTTAGGGTTATGCGAACCTCGTCGCCGTCGTTGGCAGAGTCGAACTCGCGCGGTGCGCCAGTCAAGCGCCCGCACAGAGAGTACACGCCCACGTGAGTTGATCACCGAACGCGCCTCATGCGGTCCCCCACGCCCCGTAACGCCGAACCGGCGCTTATTGGGTCTCGAGGAGTAGGTAAGTCTCTAAACTACTGCGACGCTCTCGTTCTCAATCTTCGTGCAAGCACGATTGATGACAGACTTCACTTTCGCGTCCACTGACCTCTATTTGAGATCATCGGCCACAGGTCTGTACGCGGGCTTCGACTCTCAATGACAGCGCGAACGGCACTCAGAAGGACGATCAAATCAAAATCGATTCAGCTACACATGCACTACCCAACCCCGCCTCACTTCTTCGCATTCCTCCTCGCAACACTCGAGCTCTTCTCACTCCTAACCCTTCCCTTCTTAACCCCCGCATTCTTCTTCCCCTCCGCCTTCCTCTCAATCGGATTCTTCCTTTCCCTGACCCTCTTCTTCCCCTCCTTATCCCCCTCTTTCACCTTCAGCCCCAACGCCGCCCTCGCCTTCTTCTTCGCCATCCGCCGCGCGACGCGCTCAGCGTCGGCCGCTTTGACTGCTTTGCGCGCAGATTTGTCTAGGTCTTTGAGGCGCTCGCCGAGGCGGGGGTCGCCCTTGGGGAGGTCGGCTAGGGAGATGGGTCTCTTGGTGTTTGAGGTGGAGAGACGGGGTTGGTAGCCTGAGTCTGTGGGCTTGCCGACTCGAACGGGCGGCGCGGGCTTGTTCTTCGGGTCGGGTTTCTTGAGTGGTGCGGAGCCGGGCAGGGTCTTGCAGCGCTGGAGACGAAGCTTGCGTTTGGCGAACTTGAGCTTGCCTTCTTCGAGCGCTAGAAGCTCGTCGACGCATTCGCGGTCCTGAATCACATGAAGGTATGTGAGCGGACTGGTGCAGAAATTGGAGGACAAAAAGGGGCTTACGGCGAATTCAATGTACGCGAAGCCTTTGCCGAGTTGGGTGTCTTTATCGCGTACGACACGGACATGGCGGACCCATGTCTTCGGCTTGACGGCCTTTTCCCCACCCTTCTCTCCTTCATCCTCGTCCTCATCGCTATCCTCGTCATCTGAACCACTCCCTTCAACCCCAGGCGGTCCACGCTCCGCACTGACAACCCCTTCAAAGTACACCCTCAAATCTTCATCCTTCGTCGCAAAATCCAGATTGCCCACAAACACCGTCCGTCGCGGATCGCTCCTCTTCTCCTTCGCCTCCTTCGCCACCGCGTCCACCCGTAATGTTCGTCCCAAGAACGATGTGCCGTCTACATTGGCGATGGCCTGTTGTGCCGCTTCGTATGGGTCAAGTGCGGTGGCGTGCGAGGGATGTGAGGGGTCGGTATGTGCGAAGACGATGTAGGCGTGGACGGCTGAAGCTTGGTCGTGCACTTCTTGCTTGATGAACGCGATACGTTTCTTCTCCGCTGGCGTGAGCTTCTTCCTCTCCGGTCCGGTGCCCTCTTTGTCCTGCTCGTCGCGCCAGTGCGCCGCACGTGCGCTACCATGCGCGCGCGTGTCCTTCTCTTTCTCGGCTGAAGTAGATGGGGCAGTGGAGGAAGGGTCAGAGGTGGTGAGACCGGTGGGCGTGGCGAACGCTACGGAGCGGAAGCGCGTAGATTCGATTTTGGATGAGGGTACGAGGGAGATGATATGTCTCTCCAACTGCTTTTTCCCGCTCTACACCCGGCACGCATATTAGTACGAGTACGATACGAGGAGTAGATCGTATAAAAGCTTACCTTCGACTTCACCACTTCGACAGGGACATTCCCAACAAACACCGTCCTCGCGTCTCTCTGCTCCTTCGTCTCTCCAGGCGGCACATACCGAGTCTTATCCTTCTTCTTCCCGCGATCGCGCCGTTCTATTTTCGGGAGGAGGGATTCGTGTACGGGAGGAGGCGCGTCGGCGTCGTCCGAATCAGAGCGGTCAGAGTCAGAGTCGGATTTGTCGGCAGATGTGGACGGCGCAGTGAGCTTTGTGATTGTGCGTGCTGCGTAGGCCTCCTCGACGTCCGCGTTGTCGTCCGAGTCTGAATCAGAGTCGATGGACGCCGTCGCGCGTTTTTTCGAGGTCTTCTTCACTCCGGCGCGCGGTGCGTCGACTTCGGCAGCAGGCAGAGTCGTTGATTTAGTCTTTTTGGCCTTTCGAGAATCATCTGTGTCATTTTTCCGCTTCTTTTGAGTGCCGGATGGGTTGGACGCGGAAGTGGAAGGACCGGCGATGGGGGATGCAGGCGGCGCGGTTTTCGCCTGCGGTGACCGGTGGGTTCAGAGGTCAGTACCTAGTCGGTGATAGGAGTGCGGCAGATATTACACGTACCGATGTGCGGAAGAGCGCGTCTAGTTCAGAGTCGAAGGCCATGGAGGCATCAGTGAAGCTAGTGAAGTGTAGAGTGTGAGCGGGAAGATTGTAGCTCCTCTTTTAACAGTGTATCTACGTCATGCCTTTTTAACATACATGGGCAAGTGACGCAGTGGTAGCGTGTTCGCTTTGCATGCGAGAAGCCCTGGGTTCAATCCCCAGCTTGTCCATAAAGGAAGAGTCGTTATTTTTCCTCTCTTCCTCTCTTTCTGTCTGTCTCTGTCTGTCTCTCTTTCTCTTGTTTTATCTCGTGCTCAGTAGACCGCAGTACCCCATCCCTCGCTCACGAGAATGGCGGCCGTCTGAATTATCAACGTTTCAACTCTTGTCATACTTCTCCAGGCTGAACATAGACGCCCGAGTCCGGGCCGCAAGACGCGTTCGCGCCCCGCTGGGTCTTGTTCTCGATCCGTAACACCCATGCTGCCGCAACCGGCGCAGGCAAGCCCCACCCTCCCTCTCGCACTCACGTAACCACTGTACACTTACTGTACCTCTGACGGCTCCTGCCTACTACACACCTGCAATAGATGGCTTCATACCTCAACCGCGTGCCGCTCATCCGACTGTCCTCATCTGAACAGCCTCCACGGCGGAATACGGTTTCTTACGACGACGAATCTGACGATGGACATGGACCGAGTAGGAAGCCTTGGTATCATTATGTACCGTTGTGCAGTAAGTCTTCTACCCGCATACTGTTGTTCTGTGTACTGAACAAACGTACAGTAACCGTCCTCCTGCTTCTCCTCCCGCATCCTTCGCTCCTGATAGTTCTCGTGCGATATCATCTCCTAACCCTACAGTCCCGCCCACTTTTCCTAACCCACCTCACGATCCTCTACACCCTTACATTCCTATGCTTCTGCTCACTCATCGTATGCGCCGCACGCGATCCCGGTCCGGTCCCACGACCAGCTCAGAAAGATCTCGAAGAGGACGGAGGAGATGGGGAGATGAGCATCACGGCCGCGCTTATGGGCGGGCCGCCGGAGGAGGACGACGATTATCTGAAACCGGGGCGGTGGTGTAGGATTTGTTGGGCGCCGAAACCGGAGAGGGCGCATCATTGCTCAGAGTGTGGGCGGTGTGTGCTCAAGATGGGTACGTTAGCCCTACCACTGTACTTGTTGAGATGTAAGTGCTGAATGGGATGCAGATCATCATTGTCCTTGGATCGGTGCCAAGTGCGTCGGGTACAGGACGTATCCTTCGTTCTTGCACTTGCTGCTATGCGTAACGCTTTACGCGTCATACCTCGCGGGCGTCAACATCGAAGGCCTTGTATACGCCTTCAGCCATCCACTCAATCTCGTAAGTCTCGCTTTCATACCAACGCATTGCCAGGTGCTAAATACATGTGACGCAGGACGTACACACACCAGTCCACATGCTCTTCCTCTCCTTCATAGGCGTCGTATTCGGCATCACGATCGGTGCCTTCCTTGGCTATCACATCTATCTCACATTGTACGTCCCCGTTGCTTCATTTCCTCCCATCTCAACTGACCCAATTTACCACCACATCGCAGAACGAACCAAACGACCCTCGAAAACATCGCGCCCTTCCAACTCCTCCGCCACCTCCCTCCCTTACCAGGCGGCCTCAAACTCTCCTCCCCACCGTTCGAACACGAACTCTCGCACACCCAACGCCGAGCCGTTCGCGCCGCGCACCGTTCAATCAAGCTATACGACGCCGGTGTCAAAGAGAATGTGCGACAGGTGTTCGGCGGGTGGCCCAGGAGTGTACGAGGATGGGGCAGACTGGTGATGGCTGGAGGGGGGACGAAGGGCGGTGGTGTAAGATGGGCGCGGAATGAGAAGGCTGAGAGAGGATTGCATAGGTTGAGAGATGTGCTTGTCAAATTGGAGGTGGAGGGCGAGGGCGCGTTTGATAGTGAGGCTGAGGTGGAGGTTGGAGAGCCGAGGTTCGATAGTGAGGGGGAGTTGTCGCCTCGGAGCGCTTGAGTTCCGACGCGCTGCTATGTTTGTATCGTCGCGCCTGCTTTGTAGGAGTTCACTCTGTTTGTTTTCGCTCGCATCGGTATCGTAGGATCCATCTCACGGACATCTATCTAATCCCCTAGTATATACCCGCACTCATTTTATGCATTTGCCAATTGCCATATAACTTTTCTCACACACAACACCTCTCGAAGCGTCGCGAAGTGACTTTGGCTGCACGGGGACGATTCCCGAATACATTCGGCACTCTACGACGATACGTGGATTCAGACAGTCATATGGCGAAGTGACAGCAGTACTAAGTATATCTGCCACAAGCTACCCTGGTCCGTCCACCGCCCCAGCTCCTGTGTGTCACCACACGTTTGTTAAGCAACGACAACAAGGTATGGCTTCACAATACTATGATGCCTTGCTAGGCTCGAGTTTCCGATCACGAAGTGATGTGGCGCCCCTTCCAGTACAACGATCCAGTGACAAAGCTCGCAATCCTCTCCCTGGCTTCGCCAGACCGCTCTTCATCCTCCAGAACAACGGTGCTGTCTATCATCAGATCCTTCAGCGGGGCATGTATGCTATGCCTCGCGAGCATCTCTGGCGGACCGTAACGCGCCCTCAATTCGTGTGCGAGCGCGCTGCTCGATAGGACGTGGTCGGGCGATCGTTGGGAGAACGCGAGCCTCTCGAGCAACGGCGCAAGTGGCCCGTCGGGACCCGGCTGGTGCAAAGTATCCATCAAAGTGCCGGAGTCGTATGGGTCTACGAGATGGAATGCTCGTATAGCGGGGAACCGTTGTAGGACACCGACTGCATCATGTTTGCAGAGATAACAAAAGCCCGAATATGACAGCGCTTTGACGTTTGCTGTGGGAACGAGTTCTGAGAGGGCATGAAGCAAGACTCGTAGGGCCATGTGCTTATGTGCAAGATGCAGAGTAAGGCGGAGCGTGTCGCCTCCGAAAATGAAGCTCTCGGTAGAGATGGGGGTGTCTGTGTGCGGTTCGTGATCATCGGCCATTGCGTAGAAACGCAAGATCAGATGGTCTTCTCCTCCGTGCGTGGATGACTCCTCGATTCCAAGCCCCGACGGCGAAACGGGGTCCAGTCGTAGAAGGGGCTTGAGGAGTGGGCCCAAAGTCTTCGAAGTGACAGACGTAGAACGCGAATCGACATGAAAATGTACCGATGTAAAGTTCGGATACGACATGCGGTCGAGTGGGCTGATCAAGCCAGAGGCATTGTACTCGTGCTCATCCGCTCGATATTCCAGTGTTTGTAGGCGGGTGAACTCGAGAATTGGCTCATGAGGATGCAAGTAGCCATGGACTCTCCTGACGTCGAGACGTAGATGCAGTAGCGAGTGTTTATGCACTTTCAGAAGTTTGAACAAAGTGCGATGATATAGTCCCCATCTGCGGAGTCCTTCCGGGTTGTCGCGCATCGCTGTCCCACATATGGATAGTTCGGCCAATACATTGGAAGTGAAGTGACAAAGCACATTTGTCAATCTCGCGACTCGTAGATTGGGTGCATCGATGGTTTTGGCCGGGTCAAAGCTGAGTTCGCCAGTAGATAGGACGAACGTGTGGAGAGCGATGAAGGAGCATCGAGAGGTGCGGAAGAAATATGTGTCTTCGAGATAGTATATGCGGCTTTCGATCCAATAAACTTCACGAATGCGTTGGGACATGGCACCGTCATTGCACGCGACCGCCTTCCAGAAGCCTTCCTCTGGATCCGTCCGACGGAAGGTTGCGCCGTAGAGGCGCAGTATGAGAGGGCGAGCGTCGCCTGCTCGTTCCAACATAGCCTGCAATGACCCAGGGAGCGATCCGATGTCGCCGGCCCAGAGCTCAGTCAGAGCCAACAACATTTTCCTCCATAGCCGACAGACATGACCTAGTAATATCCAGCCGAGGTGCCCGCCCCTTCCGCGCATCCATGGTGGCTCATCCATATTGTCGTAGACGGGCTCGCCATCATCGTCGTCAAGGTTAATCGTATATTCACCGGGTACCTTTCTCTCTTCATAGATGTGACGGGCACGTATGTCAAATGGTGGTATCGGGCGCTCAGTCTCAGCGAAAAGTATGAATATGTGATTCAATATCTCTAGCGGCAATGAGTTGAGCGAGCGCGGCGGCTGCACGCCGTTGCAGGCTGCTCTCATAGGCGGAGTGGTGCGTTTGATCAGTGAGACAATGCCAACGAGGCCTTCAGATGCAGCCATATAGGGCAATAGAGTATGATGAGGGTCGGCCGCGCGTCCGACGTGGTTGTGGTTGAGAGGCAAGCTCACGTGTGCTGATCATCGAGCCTGGCGGCAACTGTATTCCCGCGCCTCCTGCTGGCACGCCGTGGCAGACGTTAGTCTCGACAGCACACTGCATATCCTGCATGGCAGACACTACTGTGCTACGCTGAGAACTCGGTCAAGTAATGAAATGGTAAATTGACGTGCATGCAGCGGTTGTCCGACAGCTATCCGGCACGTAAAAGAGCTCGCCTAGGATACGTCATTCTCGAAGTTAGACTGCAGATTCCACGGAGAGAAGACGGACAAGTGTATGCGCTTGTATGAGTCGGTCAAGTAGTGGTGATTTGAGATGCCAGGCTCGTCGACCAGGTCCAATCTTGGCCAAACGAAAGAGGATCTGCGCCATCCAAATGGCTAGATTTCCACCCTAAGTCGAGCACGCCTGACGGCACAGGCTTCTCCAGTATGATCATAGCTCCTCTAGACCGCCAAGCCCGACGTCGAAGCACGTACGGCAAGACGTACGGGCGGCCGACTATCGATGGTGGTTTTGCACGGACCGTGCTCGGTCCGAGGTCGGAGCGTGGGATCTCCCACGTGGGTGTGTGGTTTGCCAGAAATGACTCCGTTGACTGCCCGCCTTTCAAAAGGTTTCAACCGTCTCGCTTTCACCATCGATCACCACCGCTACTTTCCCCCACTCCTACACTCTGGATGGCTCACTCATCTATAAAGATGTCTCTCGTGCAGAATGTCTGTGTCTCTGGAATTGTCTACTACTGGGATGAAGCCTGGGACTTCGCCTTGCATAACGGCGCTACGGAGAAGCAGATGGAATCCGTGGGGATTGGCGAGACTCTAAACAGCCTATTCGAGAGGAAGAGGTTCAACACGCGATGCGTCACGATACACCCTTCTGAGCGTTGGCCCGAGACACGATACTGTATCGTCACCGACTTCGCAGTGCTTCCCTGCAACTGGGGAAATCGGCGTGCTCCGCGGATGCAGATCACCGAGTGGACGAAGCGCGTCTGCAAAGCTCTGCTCCCTAGTAGCCATTATCTGGACTGCGGCTCCCGTATGCGCCAGGTCGTAGTTAGGGATGACGATAGTACGTTCGCAATCTGCCGCATGCATCGAGCGCGACGTCTGACAAATGTTCTCAGTCCCTCCCTTTGTGCACCACTTGTTCCAGCGGCAGCTCGCGGGCGAGCGCATCGCCAGTCTTTCGCCCGACCAGACCGACTACAGCCTGTTCAGGAATGAACGTGCTAAGGTCGCAGCCTCGGTGGAGGCGGCGCGCACTCAAGCGACGCCGAAGCCCAAGACCCACTCGCCGCGCCGGTACTTGAAGGAGATTGCTGATTCGCGCCCGACGTCACCCTGCCCGATAAACGACCGCCCTCCCAGACCCACCAGGAAGCGCACTCGGAAGGCTAAGAACCCGAAGAAGCCCAGCAGCAACTCGGTAAGCGAACTGTTCTGTCATGGAAGCGATGTTGGGCGCTCATCTTGCCGTTCAGTCTGACTCAGATGCGGATGTCGAGTCTGGGTACGAGTCGGACGCCGGGTATTACACCGACGTTACGATTCGTCCCACCGTCCGCCAGGGCACCGCCTGAGCGACCCTCTCCTTGTCGCCACCGCTTTCGACTGCTTTCGCCACCCGCTGTAAGTCGCGTCCTTGTTCCCTCGCGTCAAAGTTCGGACACTGACAATCACATGCTGACGCAGACTTTTGTCCACACATCGCATCGCATCTTATCAGTTTTCGTTCTGCTCTGCCCCCAGCATATCTTTTTGCATTGTACATAGGAAGAAGTTTTCTGTTCAACTGTAACATAGTCGTACATAGCGTAGGCAGTAGACACCATCGTCACTAGACGCGTTCTTGGTCTTGAACTTCTTGCGCGAACCACACGTGAGCGTGTTTGCTCCCGAGCGGGCGCAGACCTCTTTCCCAATCTGCACTTGCCGATCTAGTGCGATCGAGTGGCAGTGTTTGTGGCACCAGTTACGAGGAAGTTAGATATGCTAGAGGTTCGAGGTTCGAGGCAAGATCTAGTTACGCGAAATAGACTGCGCGGAGTACTGAGGCTCCAGCTAGACTCCTGCCCCACGCGAGCGAAGAACTTCAGCCGCATTCCCGAGTTCATCTGCCAGGCGCTGCACGTATGCCTCGTCGTTCTGGTCGCGCGCGTTTCCTGCAGGAACGTCAAGGGTGAAGCTCGGTGCGTACGCAGGGAACGCAGCGTGATCCGGTATATGCGTCTCGAGCGAGAGCGGTTCTCCCTTCTGCTTCGATCAGTCCGGCGCGAAATCAAGAGATAGGACGTGCAGACTCACGGCGATGGAGGTCAAGTAAGCCCATGCCCGCGCCGCGTTCGGCGAGTTGTAGCCTCCGCCACCGAGCAATAGCACCTTGCACCCCCACTCATCGATGACCCTCCGAATACACCAACCCAAACCGCCTTCCCCTCCCAAGCACCAGTTTCCCACTGCGCACGGATCTCCCGCGAGCGCATCGACACCACACTGCACTACAACGGCGTGCGGTACGAATGCATGCGCTACGGCTTCCACGCCGGGCCAGATCGCCGCGTATGTGCGTGCTGAAGCGCCGGCGTGAAGAGGAATAGTCAGCGAGTATGGGTCGTCTTCGGTTGCAAGTGGGCCCGCTCCGCTTGCTGCGTGCGTCGGCTCCGAGGAGAGCAGGTCCGGCGTACATGGCGCAAGTGGGAAGAAGCCCCGAGCAGCGTGGTGTATGCTCAATGTCAATACGTTGGAACTTTTGGCACGGTTCGGGCCGCAGAATGCACCGGCGACGCCATCACCGTAGTGTAAATCCAAATCAAGGTACATCACTCGTGCTCGCTCCAGTTTCGGGCGCGATATCGAGGGTCCTGTTGTGGCTGGAGGATGAGGCGGTGGTCGAAGGCGACGGAGAGCGAGGATGGCGAGTACACAGTCATTCACGTAGCAGAAGCCAGAGACGCGGGACTTATGTGCATGATGTCTTCATGGGAGGGATCGCAACGCAGATGAAGTAGGAAGGCGACGCATCGCATAGCCAATATGAAGAACAGCGAGCGTTGGAGTGCGGTTGAGTATATTGCATGTATGGTGAAGTAATGAACAGCATGTCAGGTACATGAGAATAAGGTGTATACGAGCACTTAACGAGGCTACGTACCGGCCTCCGTCCCAGCAGATACTCACATCTGCCCGACCTTCGACCAGTTCACGGGCAGCGGCGAGGGATGCGCCGGCTACAGCCAGGACATACTCCCGCATCCCAGGGAAAGGTGCGCAATCCTGGTATCACAATCGGACCCTGTACAGGCTGGATAATGATTGGACGTACATCCTCGAGTCCATACCCTGCGTCGTTTGGTTCGGCATCTTGTCCTGATAAGAGTCGCTCAACGAGGTCGGTGTCATGGAACGAGAGCAAGTCATCCTCCGCTGCGAGTTCAGGACGAAGAACGCGTATGCTTGTTGATTCATCCCCGCCACTTTCCGAGTCCTCATCCTCTGCCAAGTCATCCACGTCGTGCTCCTCGTGCGCGGCATCGCGAGTTCCAGCGAGATTCGCTAATAGTCCGAGCGAAGATGCCAGCCCGTGCACGAGCACAGCGCGTCCGCGATTGGACGGTAAGCGCGCAGAGATCTGCGTGGACTGTGAACACGCTTCCAAGTATGACTGCGTCTTTACTGACTTTAGCTAAGCTTTCCGAGGCAATGTAAACCACTCTACGACGCTTTCTGTCGGGGGAAAGCGTTTAGGAAGACTTCCTTCATCTCCAGGCGGCGAAATAGACGGACTTCGACGTTATAAACATCGGCGTTCGCTTCAAGGTGGCGTTCAATTACTACGAGGTGGCGTTCAATAGCAATGACTAGGATTATATGAAGCAGAGAAGTCCCTGAGCTCGTTCCAGGGTCCGCATAGGATGCTTGTAGAGGTTAAGAGCGAGCTGTGGCGCCCCCGCGCGCGCGTCAGGTCAGGAAGTGTGCTCGCATCAATCGCGAATCTTCCAAGTTCCAACGACCCTAGCTACTCTAACTTCAGCTACTACCGGCTGAAACCCACCTGGAAGCGACGAATCTTGTACAAGGCGCTGAGAAAAAGGACCCACGCATATCCTATGC
>UWZB01000301.1:114878-136832 GCA_900536885.1 Peniophora sp. CBMAI 1063 | reverse complement strand
TATCCTATGCTGTGCATTAAGGGGGAATCGAACCCCCGGCGGGTCGATGGCAACGACCCAGGTTACCACTACCCCATTAATGCATATTTACCATTTTAACTACGTAATCCTCGGTCTAAGCTGAGCAATACTGTAATGCATGCTTAAAACCTAAGTATTATGCAAGCTTCTAGCGGGTATTCTTTCCGGAGGTCGTTGTGATGCGGTCTGGGACTATTGTGTCGATGGTTGACGCAAGATCTGTTCGCCTCCTCGGAATACAACATGCCCTTCTCGTTCGCATAGCGGTGGTACACGGGCCCGCGAGCTCCGCCGCCGGCTCCCTTGACCGCACTGTGGGGTCATAGAGTCTACCTCCATTGGATGCATTGGCGTCTCGGGAGATGGGACGGCTGAAGGTACGGGAGGCGCCGGTATGCGACGCGCGGAGTTGCATGTTAAACAATGTGTCACCAGTACTTCAACATGTGGGCCAGACGCTGGAGCGAATGATCAGCATACATGTTTCGGCGTTAAGGTGTGACGCACGCACCAGCTACCCGTACTCGCGACGATACTCCCGGAATGAGTATCGCATCGCATCCTCGGCATACTGTGCGCTTGACAGACGGATCCCTGCGAGAATGTTCATAAGTTATCGACAAGAGGATCGAAAGGACATACATTCTGACCGTAGCTTTCTGCGCTACCTGCCTCATGTCATGCACATAACTTCTCGACAAATCGGACGCGCTCAGAATCCGTTTACGCTTTCTAGCGCGCTTGTTCGATTCACTGGCTCTCGCAGGTTTAGCCGGATTCAGCCCATCGCTAGTCAGAGCCGGCTTCAGTTTTGGGGAGGTCTGAGGAAGGGATAACGAGGCGGTCTGCAAGAATGCGGAGGCTTGGTACAAAAAGTTCATGCGCTGAAGCATGTCCCGGTTCGCGACGCTGCTGGGGTTGGGAGGCTCGTCCGCGCGCGACTTCTTCGCCATCGGCAGTTCAGATTTAAGCCAGGATGTGTACGGATACGATGACAGTGCCGTATTGTGCGGTGTGTGAAAAATCAGGTCGTGGTGGTCATGGTCATAGGCAGAGACGCGGTTGGCGCTCCCGCCGCGCTCAGGTTGACCGCTGGCTGCTTCTTCCCAATGCAGTCACACTATGCATAATTTGGTCCCTACCACCATGGGACCGCAACATCGTGTACAAGAGCGCCATAAGAGAGGGTTCCGCCCAACGCTGCTCTTGCGGTGTTTGTCGGTCAGTGGTACCAGGAGGCCACCGCTCATAATGAAAGCGGGGATGCAGCGCGGATGCTTGATTCGCACGTATTGACCGGCACGGTTCACTAGTCGCACAAGTTATCGTACATTCACGTCTTCGCAATATACAGTACGTGGTAATTGGGATTGACAAGACATAAGTTCGAGACGCCTCACGCCTGCTCGACCCGCGCGATCTGCTGAAGCGCTTCCCACCACTTCCCCGCTTTCAGCGCCTCGACGTCCGGTACCACGATGACGTCCAGTCGCGTCCCCATGTCGTATCGCTCACGTAGAGCTTTTACGAGCTTCTGTCCTAGCACATCGCCGTCGTCGCCTATAACGTCCATCCACTGAGTGTCGTCGAACTTGAGTATACGAAGGCGTGGAAGGATCCGTTGTCCGTTGTTCGTGGGACTCGCAAGCAACGTATCGAGGCCGATATGGGCGATGCCGGTGCCTGATACTTGCAGACGTTCGACCAGCGTCCATGATGAGAAGCAGCGCTGGTAGAGAAGTGGCGATGGAACGCGAGTCTCGCCGCTTTGGGAGAGCCTGACCTCGCGAATACTCTGTCCCAACGACGCGCACAAGTGCCCAAGGACTTGCTCTCCATCGCGTAGGTGATGAGCATCGCGCCAGGACATGTTAATATCTTCATGACCCGGGCCATCGGCTTCGGACGCGAGGTGACGCGAGGCACGCAATGTCCATTTCTCGTCCGGGAATACCGGAATTATGGAGTCGAGATGTCCACCCGCGTCAAAGTCCAGAGAGGCGGCGACGAACGGTGCCCCCGACGACTCGCTCATTCTGAACAGCGTGCTACATGTGCTTGCGACGGTGGCGGCTCCGTAATCGAATGACCCCGAAAGTATCAGGCGGGCTTGGGGAGGAAAGGTGACGCCACCGAGCAAGCTCTCGATGACCCTTTGATCGCCCCGTAGCTCCAATCTAAAGCAGTTGGGTAACTGAACCGCATGCGGCTCAATCACCATATCTTCAGAGACTCGGAAGCCATTATGAAGCACCAGCTCGTCCAGGTACAATTCTTCGAGCGAGGGTAGCGCACGTAGAGCGTCGGCCAGGTCTGATAGCATATCCATGTCCATCCCATCGCCAACTTGGAAGTGGACCGAGAGCTTTCGTAAGCGTGGCAACGCAAAGAACGACCAAATGGCGAGGCAAGGTTTCATATAGAGATCAAGCTCGGCCAAGCCATCGGCTTGTAGAGGTTCAATGACGTCCTTCGTAGCTGTTCGAGGGTGAACATAGAGGGTCAAACCATGCAGCTGAGGCATGGAGATGTCCGCGACCTCTCCCATGTGGTTGACGACGTCGAGTACATCGACCGCCGTCTCCAACCGCCGTATGCGGTCGTGCGCCTTCTGCATGATGCGAGCCATGGCCTCTTGATTTTTCCTGGAATTGTGCCATGATATGCTGAGGGGCCTATCTCTGCTCCGTTTTACGAAAGCGTCCACGCAGCCCGAAGTGAAGTACTCCGTGATGGTCGTCCAGAGCTCAGGATCCTCAATCAACGTAACCCGCCACGTAGAGCATACAAGGGTCAAGTTGATATATCCCAAACGCATGACTTCGCAGGCAGTACGTGATGTACCGTCTTCTGAGGTAGACGAAAACTCGCACTTCTCCCCGTACTTGTAGTTGATGCTCCAGTAAGGGCAACATTGTCCACATTGAGTCATGAAGTCCCCTGGACGAAAGGGCCATTCTTCGACCACGATCTTAAAGATCTTCTGCCACAATTCTGGAGGGAGGGTCGTCATTGCTGTTCGGCACGAGCATTAATATCAACTAAGCACGCGGTACAAAAGGAAGCGGACGATCGTACTTCGATAGTGTTAGGTGAATAGACTGCGGGGGTAACACTTGAAAGTCGACTAGGGCGTCCAAGCAAGATGGAAGATTGATGTAAGAACCAGGATGAGTGGGCCAGATGACAGCACGAGGCGAAGATGATGGTGAAAGGCAAGTCCTACACGCTGCGCCTCGCGGCCGAGCCTCGGGCACCCAGCGCCGGGGACTCGCTTCGCACGCTCGCCCGGCCCCCACGACGTCGCATCACACCACACATGCTGCTTTCACGCGCATGGCCTGGATACCAGTATTCCCCAAGCCCATTGATATTAATCCGACGATGATGAAGTCTACCGTACGCCCGATAGAAACGAGAATCCATGCTTCTACACAGCAGCCTCAAACCCCGCCTCAGTGAGCCCAATTCCAAAACCCTCTTTACCCAGCCAGAACTTCGACTTGGGCGCCACCATCCCAAGATACTGCATCCCAGTCACACTTCTGATCAGTACGACCTTCTCCTCCATCCCTTCCTCCAGTCTCCATCCATTCACGCTCAATAGCTGAGGATACGACCGGCGTATGTGAAGCAGACCCGTCGAGATGGACTGGAAGGCCGATGCGCTCGGTACGAACGAGGCAGAATACTGGGGCCACCAGAGCAATTTGGTGAGCAGCTTGTCAGCTTCGGGAGTGCCGGTGTTCACGTCGACGTGGCAAATCCTTTGCAATGCGGGGAAGAGCGGTACGATATCGTCCAATAGCGCATAAGTCCGTTTGCTCGCGTTTGAGGGGGTTGCCGTGATGACGGTCTCGCGCATACGCTGGAGTAGGCCTTGTGGTTCACGCATGGCGTACGTCGGCATATGCGGGAGCACAAGGTCTTTAATGTGGGTGAATAGACCTGCGAGGGCTTTGATATCGGGTAGCGACCCGTCTTGCATGTGAAGAGCTTGTAGTGATTGCGGGTCGAGCGCGTTGAGAAGAGGAGGTAGGTGCATGCCTTTACGGTAACACTCCAGAGACTCCAGTCTGACTGATCCAGAAGCCTTGCCCTCGAGGAAGCGCTGCAGGAAGACTGCACTGGCTGTCCCTGGGCGCAGACGGCGGAGGTTGGGTAAAAGAGGCATGTTATCTGCGCTCGGAAGACTGGGTGACATCCAGCGTAGATCTTCGATGCTGGGATTTGCGTGCAGGAAGGTGTAGAAGGCGAGCTCTGTAGTGGCATCGCTGAAGGAGACGGGGGCCGAAAGATGTTTGAGTCGGGGGAGATGCGGGAGGGGATTGATCCGGGGGAGGTCGAGTGGGTTGATCTGGGCATTCTCTGCGAGAGATATGCTGGGTAGGCTAAGGGTCTAAAGAACGTAAAGTCAGTTGGAGTGCGGAGATCGGGAGGTTGATGAGGTGATGTACCTCTAGTTGTGGCGAGCTCTCTAGCACAGTACATAGGTCGTTCCAGTCGAAGCGGTCAATGCCTGAGATGATGAGCTCCAACGTGCGAAGGTTCCTCGCTTTCCATAGCTACGTTGCGGTATCAGCTCGGCGTGTATCAAAAGTTCAAAGCATTACGCTCACGCTGAACGTAGGTGAGGTGTGGAAGCGAGTGATATCGAGGCAGACATCCTTCAGATTGTTGACGAGTGGGCTCAATATCCGGTTGATAGACTCTTCAGTCATTCTATACGAGTCTTGTAAACCCGAGTTCAAGCGCAAGCACTGCAGATTCGAACATAACGCCAACGCGTTCATCAGTTGCTCAAGGAACACTTCTGGTGTATTGGTCGTCTTCGTCCAATCGATGAGTGGTATTGGCTCTCCATAGCGCAAGCTCGAGGGTGTGACGATAGTAGTGTTCACGACCGTCACTTGATAGACGTGTTCGATGAGTTTAGGCTTCTGCGATAAGCGCGTGAGGTAGTCTGTGTTCGTGATCGAGACTACAACGGAGCGGTAGAGGCGCTCGGGTATAATGACGCGGCAGAAGGCGGAGCAGGTGAGAGCGAGAGCTAGAAGGTCTTCGCGCAAGTCGACGCCATCTGCTATGAATTCAAGCAGTTCATCTGGAAGGAAGAGGGGAGGTTGTAGGATCTCCATGTGTTGATGCTGAACGGAAGCTAATGGTGGTTCAGGACAACCTGTAGCCGTCGTCGCCACACCACGCCAGGCCGCCGTGCAACGTGTCCATTATACGAATATTTGTCTACACGGATGGCGCACCGCAAGTCCAAACAGACGTACACTGACAGCAACATTCTGATGGAAGCGACCCAAAGCCACAATGGACGTGCAGATCAACAAACGGCCCAGAAGGTGCGGCGCGACGCGCCGAACATGCATGGCTGAGGCGCGTGTTGATCTCGAGGGAAATTTGGATCGGTCGCCTCTACCGTCTTGCCACCACCCACCACCCTGTATATACCCTCAAAATACCCAAAAAGGTACCTACCGCGCTCAAGTGCACGCGTGTCTCACTCAAACTGCGTGCAGATGGACTTGCAGACGCTGTCGAACTTGTTCGCGACTACGCTGAATCCGAACCCTAATGTCCGCAAGGCTGGCGAGCTGGACATCCGCAAAGTGCATATTTTCTTTCGATTTTTATGTTGTCGCACTAACAGACTGCTCGGACGCGTAGATCAGCGGGCAGGAAGGGTTCGTGTCTGCGCTGCTGCAGATCGTCGCGTCGGACGGCGTGGACCCGTGAGTGGCATCCGACGCGCCGTTCGCTTCCGATTATTCTAATCATTTCGTAGATCCATCCGCCAGGCGTGCGCTGTCTATCTGAAGAACCGCGTGCAGTCGTCGTACGCCATTGTCGGCGACACGGCCCGGCCCGACCAGCGGCCCATTCACGCCTCAGATCGCGCCGCGCTCAAGGCCGCCCTTCCCCAGCTTCTCTCTTCCTCGTCTTCCCGCAACTTGACCGTCCAGCTCGGTGCCACGCTCAAGGCAGTCATCAGCGATGATTTCCCCGAGAAATGGCCAGAACTTGTGCCCATGTCCAAGCAGCTTCTCGCTAGCAGCAATATTCACGAGGTTGTCGCCGGCAGCATCATCGTCCTCGAGATGGTTCGCGCGTTCCGGTGAGCAATCTGACCATACACGCGTGCGATCCTCATACTAACTGGCATCCAGTTTCAGGCAAGCTGAGCAGAAGATTCTGCCCAACATCGCGGCCGAGATGTTCCCCATCCTGGTCTCGCTCGCGCAGCGTCTGCTTTCCTCGCCGCCTGCGGGCGCAGAGAACGAGATCCCGCTGATCCTGCACAACATTCTCAAGACTTACCGCGCGTCCATTACGCTCCACCTTTCGCCGCATCAACAGAGCCCTGAGAGCTTGAAGCCCTGGGGAACGCTCCTGTTCCAGGTCGTCAATCTTCAGATCCCCGCGGGCGCTGTTCCCGAGGCGGAAGATGAGCGTGAGCGCAGCGAGTGGTGGAAGGCAAAGAAGTGGGCCTACAACACCCTCGGCCGTCTCTTCCACAGGTCAGCGACCTTCTATAACTGCGTATTGATTACATCTGACTGACTGCGTACTGCTATAGGTTCGGCAATCCCTCGCAGCTACCCAGCACGCTCAAGGCCGACTACGGCGCTTTCGCGCAGCACTTCGTCACGCACTTTGCGCCGGAGATTTTCAATGTGTACTTGCAGCAGGTCGAGCTCTACGTCAGCGGACAGTCCTGGATCTCGAACAAGTGCCAGTACCACATCTTCCAGTTCTTTGCCGAGTGGTATGCTCATATACTTAGTGATGTATTCATGAACTCATGATTCAACAGCGTGAAGCCCAAGTCTACCTGGACGCTGATCAAGCCGCACTTCGAGACCCTCGTCTCGCGCTTTGCGTTCCCGCATCTATCCTTCACCGAGCACAAGCAGAGCATCTGGGATCTCGATCCCGTCGACTTCATCCGCACCTCGACTGATGCCTGGGAAGCTTACTCGTCCCCTGTCGCTGCTGCAACGGCGTTTGTTTTGCAGCTTGTCCAGAGCCGCTCCAAGACGGCCTTCTTGCCGATCCTTAACTTCGTCAACCAGGTCTTGTCCGGGTAAGCGATTCTCTCACATCCAACGTACTGCATCGCATCCTTAAATGCCGTCTCCTACAGGAACGCGACGCCGCAACAACGTTTTGGTGCTCTCAACATGATCTCCATCCTCGCACCCGTCATCCTCCGTCACCCGGAGATCAAGGGCAGTATGGAGACGGTCATCGTCCAGAAGGTCCTCCCCGAGTTCAATTCGCCCGAAGGCTACATGCGCTACATCGCTGCCGAAGTCGTTGGCGTGGCCGAGGTGAACAACATCAAGTGGACGAACGAGGCGCATCTCCGCGCAGTCTTCGAGGCATGCGGCGGCGCCATGCAAGATACCGAGCTCCCTGTACGTGTACAGGGTGCGTTGGCGCTGACGGAGATGATCGCTGCGCACGAGAGTGTCAAGGTCACTGTGCAGCCACAGGTCGAGAAGATTATCCTGGACTTGCTCAAGCTCAGCGACGAGACGGATCTGGACCTCCTGAACAACAGCATGGAGAACATGGTCGAAGTGTTCCAGGCTGAGCTCATGCCCGTCGCTGTCGCGCTTGCCAGCCGTCTTTGCGAGTCTTACGTGCGACTCGCGAGGGAGAGCGTGACCCAGGAGGAGACAGTACCAAACCCTGATGCGGCGGACTTCGGGATCAGCGAGGACGAGGATAAGACGTATGCTGCCATGGGCGTGGCCAAGACTATTGGAACCATCGTTTCAGTTGTCGATTCCAAGCCGGAGTTGCTGGCGCAAGTGCAGGAGGTCGTTATTCCCATCATCGTGTTCACCTTGGAGAACCGCCTCATCGGTAAGTCTTCACTTTCCTACTTTGAGTGTCCTGAGACCAACCTGTAGTACTTCGGACAGACCTGTTCGACAACGTCTACGACCTCGTTGACAGCCTGACCTTCAAGTCCAAGTCTATCTCGCCCTCAATGTGGCCCGTCCTTGAGCTCACCTACAACCTCTTTAAAACCGACGCCGTCGACTTCCTCGACGAGATGCTCCCCGCGCTCGACAACTTCATCTCCTTCGGGTCAGATGTATTCAAAGCGCGCGCCGACTACCGCCACATGATGCTCGACATCTACCAGACCTCCCTCACTTCCGAGCAGCTCGGCGAGAACGACCGGATCAACGGGTGCAAGATCGCCGAGTCGCTCTTCCTCAACCTCCGCGGTCATGTTGATGACATCCTCGCGCCTATTGTCAACACTACGGCCGAGAACATCGAGAAGGCGCAGACGGGCGCGCTCAGGCTGCACATGCTTGAGGTGCTCATCAACGCCGTGCTCTATGCTCCCGCGCAGACGCTCCAGCTGCTCGAGCAGCGTGCGCCTGGAGGCGCATCGGCGTTCATCCAGCGCTGGTTCGGGCTTATCGGAGGCGAGAAGGACCGCTTGCCGCGTGTGCACGACAAGAAGCTGTCCCTCGCAGCGCTTTGCGCGTTGATGGAGCTCGAGCCCTCGCAAGCGCCCGACGGGCTGCAGGGTATCGTCGCGGCTGCTCTGCGCGTATTCCGCGGCTTACCGGCGGCGCTCGCGCGCCGTAAAGCGGCGCAGGACGCGTTGAACGAGTACAGTGAGGATGACGAGGACGAGCAGGATATGGTCTTCGGCGATGCGGGCGAGGAAGACGGTGATGTGTGGGACGAAGACTCCGCATATGTCGAGATGCTCGCACAAGAGGGACAGCGTTTGCGCGCACAGGCCGCTGCGAAGGGAAGCGGCTCCCTGAGCGATGCGGAGGATGACTCGGACGGTGACGACGAGCTCGAGGAGGAGCTCGGGTATATCAGCCCCCTTGAGGGATTGGATGTGCATGTTAGGTTTAGGGAGGCGTTGGAGAGGATGCAGGGGAAGAACTCAGGGCTTTATGCGGTTGCTACCACGGGTTTGAGCGTGGATGAGCAGGCGTATCTGATGGAGATCATGCGTGAGGCGCAGAGCAGGTCTGCGTAGACTCGTACCGAAGGGACAGGAGGAGCATTGGGTGGACTACATTGGTTTTACGAAGTAATGGCGCTATACGATTTGTACGACTCTTGTTTGTGATTACTATTCTTGGAGTGTATCAAGTTCCATGTGTAGAAGTATACAATGCGTAATGCGGAACTGCTGGTGACCGTTGCGTTTAGACCCGGCGTTCAGATATATAATTGTACAAGTGTACGCGAGCGAAGGCAGATACTGAGCGGCAGCAGTTGGAGCTGTACGTCCGACATCGGCCCGAGCGCCGACGAAGCCATGTCGGGTGTTCCCTTTGCCCAGATGCTTGGATCTCACCACCATCGCCAGCAGCGACATTTGCACTATCAACCTTGGAGCAGAATATAGATCGAACATGCGACAGAACTTGCATCAGGATACTACAATCACCAAAGACAGACTGCTCGTCGTCCATCAACAGCTTCCCCACCTCGTCCGCGGCTCGGCTGCTCACTTCAAGCTCATCCGCGAGCTCGCAGCCGATTCTACCGGTGTCCCTCTATTGCTCGCCCTCTCTCCCGATCGCAACCCGAACGATTTTGCCCCGGCTATATCCACATTACCCGAAGATATCCTTGAAATCATATTCTCTTGTCTCGCGGATATCTGGCCGCCGCGCGGACCTATGTTATTTGCCGACTCGGGCATGATGCAGTATAACACGGAGGTGCTCAGTGGGACGGAGAAGAGGGAGAAAGACGTCACTGGTCGTGCCCTTCCATCCTTCGGAGCGGGAGACAGTACCCTCGGATGGATATGCCTGATACACATTTGTTCGGCGTGGCGCCAGCTGGTCTTTCGCATACCATCCTTGTGGGCGCGCCACTTGGGAACGCTGCCTGGCGCCGCATTTGAAGGGATGTTATATTGGTCCGGAGAGACGCGCCCCATATCCATCACCACATTGAGCTCGAGCATGCGGCCTGGAGCTGAGGAGGAGGTCGCCGCTGCATTGCGCTCCGACTCGCGGCTCGCGCACCGCATTGAACATATTCGCTTCGAGCGGACGATGAGAGAAACGCGCAAAACTTGTCCGTTTGGTCGCATCCTCGGCCAGAGACAAACTCCTAGCTTCCCTTGTCTGCGTACGCTTGACGTGTCCGCGAACGTCCTTTACCGATCGGATCTCAACTACTGCTCGTTGCCTCTCGTCGAGGCGCCCAACTTAGCACGCCTTCGGATGGAAGATTACTTCCTACGGTGGAACTCGTCCGCACTTGTCGACCTTGATATCTCCGGGACTGTCCGCGAGATGCAGGTCCCAGTGCTCGTGATCTTGGACCTCATTAGGGTCAACGCAAAGACATTGCGCTCGCTCCGCCTGTACGATTGTATCGAGAGTAACGACACTGCTCGTCTAGCCGAAACTCTTGCAGATGCGCCTCATGTCTTTTTACCAGGCCTCGAAGACTTTGCCCTGGGCAGCAGCGCCCGTGCAGTCGCGTACCTGCTCACGGGGGCATTCATGCTTCCCTCTAATGTCCCTTGCACCCTGACATCCACTCGCCCTAATGACACCGTAGTGCCGATAATCGGACTTTTCAGCGTTGCGTGGACGTTGTTCCTCGACACTGGTAAAGACATCAGTATCAGGATATCAGATCGTCAACGAGGAGTGACGAGCGCGCGATACAACGACCGCGATGATTGCATTGTAGAATTCTTCGAGTCGGCCGACACGAACCCGGGAGCCCTTGACGAAGACTCGTGGTGCTCCGAGGCAGGGCCCCGCCCGGGTCTTTCGATACAACTCGATGCTGACGACGGCTTCGAGTATCTTGCATCCCTGCTGGATTCCAACTCCCATGATTTTCGCATCACTGCGCTGTCCCTCCAGATCGATTCTGGGAAGGAAACACCAGAGGAGGCGGAGATTGAGGACTTGATGGATTCTCTTCGTCATGTACGGTTTTTGCATATGAACAACTTTCGGTTTACCGGCGGCTGCCCCGCGGACTTGGACTCGGTATCCTTGCTCTGCGAAAGCCCCGATAACCTGCCAAGCCTTGAAACTCTTTCCGTCATTTATGATTCAACATGGAGACTTTCATGGCAAGCCTTTTCCCGTCACTTAGCCCGACGCCCTCGCATTCGTACCCTCATCATTCACGATCGTTTCTCCCTGCCAGTGGAGGAGAAGGAAGATGATCATCGTCAAGTGCTCCAGATCATAGGCCGGCAGGGACTCGAAGTTCTTTGGTTGTACTGATCATGATGATACATGACGTCATGTATGGAAACAGTACCTACAGTAATGACCTCTTTAAATGTGTACATACCATTGAACCCTCACTCCATTTCACCCAAATTTTAATTTGCTCGTGCAAGTCAAGCTTATAAGTGGGCATGGAGAACACTCATTGCCTTCTCTTCTTAACTTGACCTCGTAGGAGTGTCCATCAATTCACTGTGCAATACGATCAGTAACCGCACGAAAGTTCGCCTCGGCCTAGGCTCGGCCCGGACGGTCCGACGTTATTTTCTCATTGTTACGCGTCAACACGCGAGCTGCCGCGCTTTGGGACGCTACCACCAACACCAATAGTGCAATCTTCGCCGTTCCCCACCTTCCCCCCGCCGCCGACTCACATCAGTCTATGGACAGTTGCTGTCTGTACTCTGCGCCAGGAGTATTGTCAATCACGACCCAATAACCGCCTCACGATGAACAGTGGTCGAGTGGGCCAGCGCGTTTTCAATCAGGGTGGCCATTCACAAGAGACACTTTTGCGCCGACAGAATGTTCAGTTGTTGGGAGCAATAGGACTAGACGCTCTCCAGAAACGTCTTCCCACCATCGCCCGTGGTTCAGTTGCCCACTTTGCTCTTCTACGTGACTTGGCGCGCACCCATCCCGTCAATATTGCATCCTTGCAAGATTCGGTCCCCAGTAGCATCGCGAATGCTATCATTGCCACTACTTCTGTTCTACCCGAGGAGATCCTCTCTATGATCTTCTTTACTCTTGCGGACATCGCGCCGCCATGCGGGCCCATGTTATACTCCGATCTGAGCTGGGAAAACTATGCTGCGGATATATTGATGCTGAGGCGAACCACAGAGAAGAGGGAGAAGGACGATACCGGACGTGTAAACCCATTATTTGGTGCAGGCCCCAGCACTTTAGGGTGGATCACGATGGCTCATGTATGTGCGGCTTGGCGCAAGATACTCTTTCGCATGCCCTCTCTGTGGGCCCGAGACCTGGGCAGATTACCTGGCCCAGCATTTGATTGCATGCTCTATTGGTCTGGCAACGTTTGCCCAGCTTCAATGATCACACTGAGCTCAAGTATGCGTCCAGGTGCTGAGAAAGAAGTCTTTCATGCTCTGCGACTACACGAAGGACTCGCCCAGCGTGTACAAAGCATCCGTTTGGAGAGAACGACCTGGGAACGCCGACAGGACTGCTTGTTCACCAGGATACTTGACCTGCAAGCGAAGATACCGTGCTTTACTTCTCTTCGTTCACTCAACGTATCCGCCAACCTCGTATACGAGCCCGGCGTCGATTATCATTCGCTACCGATCGTGGATGCCCCGCAGTTGGCACACCTCCGATTCGAGGATTTCTTTATGCGATGGACCTCATCTGTTCTGGTGGACCTTGATATAACTGGCGCCGCCGGGAGGCTACAGATTCCTGTCCTTCTGATCTCAGACCTCCTCAGGGTGAACGCAAGCACTTTACGCACTCTTCGTTTACATCGGTGCTTGAATACAAGCGAACAACTCGCCGACGACGCCTTGAAAGGCACGGATCCCGTCTTTCTCCCGGGATTGAGCGAGTTTCATTTCGGCAGCGACGTTGATATGTCCGTCACGTTTCTTTCGCGGGCGATCAACATGCCCCGGAGCACATACTGCACTGTCATATCTACTCGCATGATGTCCACACTCGCTCCATCGCTCCCTCTCCTCCGCTTCGCCTGGGATAGATTTGTGGAATCCAGCGGAGACATCGCCATCAGCATATCGGATCCATGCCGAGATGGGCCCCACCAGTTCACGCAGAATCTTGAGGAGTGCCTCATCGAGTTCTACGAGTCAATCAACCTTATGGACCAGGACGTGTCACCTCTCGCCGGTCGTCGGCCGAAATTGATCTTCCAATGTTCCGCCGCTAGTGGCATCGCTCAACTCGAACACATATTGGACTTCATGGATGGATACCGCATCACCATGCTGACGCTGCTCTGCGACAGTCAATTCCCGATCGAAACGAAGGCGATAATGAGGTCGCTACCAAACGTGCGCTTCTGCCACTTCAACAACTTTCGCGTGGGAGATAGGACCGCAGGGGCTTTGTCATTACTCTGCGCATCGCCCGAGTACTTGCCGAGCCTAGAGACGCTCTCTCTCGTCTTCGATCTGACGTGGAGGCTCTCCTGGGCGGATGTCGCACGCTCGTTGACACAACGCCCTTTGATACGCACCGTCATCGTACACGATCGATTTGCATTACCTATGGACGACAGGGAGTTCAACAAACTATGTGTGGTCGAGATCATTAGGCGAGCCCGAGATGATCTGGAAGTTCGTTGGGTATTCGATCATGGAATTCAAGTTTCAAGAGGAGATGTGCTTGTCTGAGGTACGATATTCAGTTTGTTGGCGATGGCATGCCTCTTTTCATAGATCTTACTCTAGGTCCCTACTGACGGTCCACGTAGTTGTAGGGCCAGGGCTACCAAATTCCGGTTCAGTCCCCCTGTAGCGCACGTCTTTACGACCCAGTCTACCCTACCACCCGTCCGCACCTTCACTAAGAATATCATGGTCTTGATGCGCTACGCGGAGAGCACGAAATGGCCATATCAAGGCGTGCTCAACGACGAGCACCAACTTTTTTGCTGATGGGAAATGTGAAACAGGCGCGAGGTAATCGGGCCGGAAAGTCCGAAAGACCATGTGGCATGGACTCTCGTTTCAACCACCATCATCCTCGGCTATGGGCGTGAATACGGGCCCGAGCACCATATCTAAAGCATCTGCGCGCGAAGAGACGTTGCTCGCAGACATGATCCCTCGTATTCGCCCGCGAACAACGAGATAGTAACCCTGCTACTGACTCTGTCAGATCGGTCCTCTGGCGCTGTACCGTTGTACGATGTGCGGAGGCCGGACTCATATAAGTCACGGCATTGCCCTGACCTGATGGCGTTGTAATCAGCGTCCATGCATACAACGGTCGGGGCAGCTTGAAGGGGAAAGACTTGTGGCGCCGCCCTGGGTGTTCCCAACATAATCCTGACAGCCAATTGGGCGCCGTTGGGAACGCGTCGCCATTCAGAGGTCCGACCAGGTTCTTTGAATGATGTAGAGGCTACACTACACGTAATGCGATTGTGAGTATAGCATAGACGGAATGAAACGGGAGGCCGTGGCTTGTGTAGATATGTACCCGCCTTCTGTTACGTGGCAGATAGAGGTGAGCTATCGCGACCTCTGGCACTCCTCTAGCGTATGCGACACTGACCGCCAGCTCCATGTAGGAACATTGCCTACACTAGACATAATCTCGAGCCATTCATGGGCTGAAACGAGTATCGGGAGCCGGCGCGAATGGGAGTTCGGATAGGGCCTCCACTCGTCGGCTCTGCTGCCGCAACGTCTTTATAAACACGATTACAACGATTTCCGACCCACAACCTCCAAGGCTCTCCTCTCTCATGACTATCATACAACGCCAACGCTACCGCATCCCGAACTGCCTTGTTAACTGGCCGTGGCCGCGGCACTTGAACAAACACTATCCCGAGGTTAAGGCTGCATCGGCCGATTGGGCCCGCTCGTTTGGCGCGTTCTCCAAGAAGGCCCAGTACGCTTACGACCGCTGTGACTTCAGTCAGTCTCTATATCTCTGCGTCTATGCTTCACCCTGGCTAACTCGTTCCAATCATACCACAGACTTGCTCGCGTCGTTTGCGTACCCAGATCACAGCGCCGCGCATCTTCGCACAGGATGCGACATGATGAATCACTTCTTCTACTACGACGAATACTCCGACGTTGCGCCTCCGGAGGAGGTACAGGTGATGGCCGACGTCATCATGGACGCCATGTACAACCCGCACAAGCCTCGCCCGCAGGGCGAATGGGTCGGAGGCGAAGTTACGCGGCAGTGGGCCATGTTCGCTACCTGCTACTCTTCCTCAGCTGATTGTGGCTAGGTTCTGGGAGCTCGCCATAAAGACGGCCTCGCCAGGGTCTCAGAAACGGTTCCTCGAGTCCTACGCACAGTACACGCAGGCCGTTGTGCAACAGGCCGAAGATCGCCACAATAAACACGTCCGGAACGTGGATGAGTACTTCTATGTCAGACGTGACACGATCGGCGCAAAACCTAGCTTCGCGGTTCTCGAGCTTGACTTGAACCTCCCGCAAGAGGTCATGGATCATCCGGTCATCAAAGAGATGGAGATTCTTAGCATCGACATGATCATACTTGGCAATGTGAGCGTGCATGAGGGTGCCTGACGCGACCTTCTGACCGCGCGTGATGCAGGATATCGCGAGCTACAATCTTGAGCAGGCGCGCGGCGATGATAATCATAATATCATCACGACTGTCATGCACCAGTACAACACGGACGTTCAAGGAGCCATGGACTGTACGTGCCCATCACTGAACATATTCGTCCCGAGCTTGGCTGACTTGTCTGTTACAGGGGTCGAGAACCACCACCGCGGTCTCGAAGAGCGCTTTCTCGAGCTCTACTACCACCACGTGCCGAAGTACCATTCCTACCATATCGACTCAGATCTCGCCAGATACGTAGACGGCATCGGAAACTGGGTCAGGGCTTCGGACCAGTGGGGATTCGAAAGCGAGCGCTACTTTGGCAAGCGTGGGCCGGAGATTTTCAAGGATCGATGGGTGACGCTTATGCCGAAGGAGCGTACTGAGGAAATTGGACCGCAGCTCGTTGACGATAGTCTGCTGTAAACGGAGAGATGCGCTTAGAGTACCAAATGCTTCGTGATGTTGATACGTGTATTACTGTACAAAATACCAGAAGCGAGACGAATCAGTATTATTTCTGTGATTTGAGTCATAAACAGGGAGGATAACTGCCTAAATCCGGATAAAGCCGATAGCGCCGGCGCAGCCATCCAGAGCCATCCACGCTTTCCCTTCGCCCACCATCGCCCTGGAATCGAGTATGCGACACAGTTCGCTTTTTTCATACATCGTACTGGCATTGCTGAGGGAAGAACCCCATGGACGTCTAAGCGCCGAAACAGGGCCGGCTCGTCCGAAGCACGACTGACGAGCTCAACATGGTTTCACCATGTTCACTGCCTGGCCGGATGTGCCTCGCCCCATCTAATGTCGTCAACCCAGCAGCCCGGTAGCTGTATGTAGAGCTCGGGCCGCAACCATCTTAAGTAAGTATTCTGTGCCTACGCGAGCGCCACAGGGATCCCGACTGTCCCGTCGGAGTATTCACCACGGCCAGGTTCTCGCCGTTGCTGGCCCGTCCTCCATACCCACGAATAGACTCGGCTACACCCCGCCGTTCAAAACATGATTTGCACTGCCCTTGAGGCTTTCATGAACGCCACCGAGAGCGGAGATGAGACGATTTACTGTTGGTTCGCGCCTAGTGCAGGCTTTCGGTTCATGACGGAGTGTTCAGCCCGGCTTACAGTCTATGGGGGACGGGCAGGGATCTCCCGCTTGCCGTCTGCATCCCGAAGCTATACTCTTTGAATGGGTATAAAGGTCCGTTTCCTCCTGATCAAGTACGATTCCATCAGCCTACTCTCCAAATCATCAAACATGAGACTCTTCGCTCTCGCTGCGTGCTTCGCTGGTGCTCTCGCCCAGCAAGCCTCCATCTACTACCCGACGAGTGGCAGCACCATCCACCCCGGCAACCAAACAGTACAAGTCAACCGCCAGGTATGCATCTCTCGCACCACTTGCTCACATCATGCCACTCACGTCCGATGGAAGCCCAGCACCACAGGCTCCCGCGAGGTAGACATCGTCATCTCCATCGCGCCCTGCCACCCAGACGGTACTTGCGACGATCCCGCCACGCATCTCGGCACAACGCTCTATGTTGGTCCATACAACCCTCAATACCCCACGCCACCGTACTATGGGAACTACGGGATTCAGCAGAACTTTACTGTTGACATACCTGAGGCGCTCGCGGGGCAGAAGGCCGTGTTGAGCGTCGTGCATTTCGCTTTGCTTGGAGTAAGTAGCCTGATGACGGAGTGATATAGAACGTTTGCTGACGAAGGCTGTGTATATAGGCGAGCCCGGAGGTGTTGTTCGAGGTCGTGAACGCTACAGTGAACGTGGCTCAGAAGTACTTGCTATGATTCAGGACTTTACTGTATAACACTACTCTATCCCTTTGATCTTCTGCTCTAATTATACTGCATGCCTGTTTCAATGCTTCTTCATGGATCGTGATGCGTCGCTACGCGGTTACACGGCTTCTCGACGCGTCGAGATGAGGGTAAGAGGCAAGACACGTGGGCGCGCCATACCGCGTTACTGCGGCGCGCGTTTAAGCAGCAACGCAACTCGAACCTGCCCGACGACGGCCACATCACTCTCTCAGCCATGGATCATCACGACGCGCTAGACACCGACTCTCCCTTCCTGATGAACGCCATGGACGACGACGACCACGATCCGCGCGCGGCGCTGGACGACGACGCCGACACCGCCTCTGCGCGTTCAATCTCGCTCTCTTCGCCCTCGCACTCGCGCAAACCTTCGGCTTTCGACTTTGATACGCATGTGGATCCGTACGGAGGGCTTGACCAGCATACCGATACGAATACTATTTCTACGACGGATAATGACCGCGACGACGCGAGTTTCGCGAGGACGAGCTCGGTCACCTCGCCCGAACCGTCTACATACGGGGCGGAGACATATTCGAAACAGGACATGTTGGAGCCGTCGGATAGCGCCGCGACGGTGACGTACCCGCCGCCGCCGTTACAACCCGCGTCGTCGAGGGAATCTGTACAGTCGTTTGCCACTTCCGGCTCGAGCAGGTCAAGAAAGGCAAGACCGGAGAGCATGTTGCCCGGTGCACATGACGGGCCGATCGTGCTCGGCATTGCTTTGGTGGACTTCAACCATCTTGTATGTGCACAGCCCTCTAGCGCTGTATGACTTGCTGACCAAGGTGCAGGTCGGACCAAGGATTGAGTTTTCGGAGGGAGACGTATTCGAGGACGAGGAGATAGCCAAGATCCTGCCCTTCTTGGCTTTACCCGACGGCGCGCACCTAGTACGTCCCATTTCCTTGTATATAACATGCAACGTAAAGCTGACGCCACCCACGAGAGCTCCGAAGACTACTCGTACTTCCACCTCGTGCCCGTCTCGCCCACGCCCACCACCGTCTTCGGTATATCATGCAACCGACAGATCGCCACGAGTGCATTGTTGGTCAAGGAACCGGACATGACGAGGAGTACGGTGCAGAAAGCCGTTGTCGTCCTGGCGAGTAAGCCTGTGTTTGGGCCTATACGGTGTGTCGAGTACGTTTGGGCGTCTTTGGGCAGGCGCTAATCAGGCGCCACAGAGATCGGTTGGGTGTCATCACCGAAGCGCTGTTCGAGCAGAAGTAAGTTCGGCGAGGCATCCGCATTCATTTGAGTGCTGAGGCGGTTCGCCAGGGACTTCACAGACAAGAGCATACTGTCCGCCTTTCACGAGTCATTGGAGCCATCACTACGATCACAGCTCACTGAGAGCGGACTTTACATGGGTACGGCTAGCAATCCACTCACGATATGACACGCGCCTCACCATAATCTACACAGGCACCAACCTCCAAGAACTCGTCCGCCAATTCCGACACCGGACGCTCGTTCTCGTCAAAGCCCTCATGCTCCAACGCAAGCTCATGTTCTACGGCCACCCTGTCGAAAAACTATGCACATATCAATACTCGCTCGTCTCGCTCTTCCCGGGTCTGTTACAGACGTTGGAAGATTCGGGCTCGCCGCCTCTGGCGAGTCGAGCGGCGGGTTTGAGCGGGCCGCCGAGTACTTTGAAGACGAGCGATCGGAAGAGTATGCTGCAGTTTGTTGGCTTTCCTTTGGATTTATTCGGCAAGGTACGTTCTCGATTTGTGAGCAAAACTACGTTCACACTTGACTAACGCACTCTGCAGAACGCGTTCTTCCAACCCTACCTCCCCCTCCAACAACTCGACCTCATAAAATCCCAAACCCAGTCCTTCCTCTGCGGTTCGACAAACTCGATCGTCACCCAATCCAAAGACATCGAGCTATTGGTGAACATTGAGACGGGCGCCATCGAGTTCCGCGATCCCAAGGTCGAGCGCATATGCGCTTTAACCGCCGCGGATAGGAAGTGGGTGGATGAGGTTGTGAGAGACGTTACGGGCGAGGAGGGCGCGAGGGGGATGCAGTGCGTATTATCTAAAGTTACAAGTGAAGGGGGTGCTGACGCATGCAAGGAGGTTCAAGGGCAGTGACGATTATATGCGCCAGAAGTTCGAAGAATATATTCAAGCTGCTCTTTCATCCGTCAAATACGGCGACTTCTTGGCCAAGGGGCAGGCTGGAGGGGTTATCATTGCCGACGCGGGTACGTGCTCTACTACACTTCTTGTTCACCCATAGCAGTCGATTGACCGCATGTTACCAACAGGCGACGCGAATGCGCAAATCGACTTCAACCCGCTCTGGATTGCCGAATTCAAGCGCACGAACGCGTACGAAGTCTGGAACCGCGTCACGGACCCCATGCTCTTCGACATCGTCGAGCCGCGCCACCCATGCGGCGAGAAACCGAGCGCCATAGCCGATATCGGGCTCCGACTGTCAGAAGGGATCCAGGACCTGAAGCTCGAGCAGCAGCTTGCGCCTGCGAGGGAGGCTGTGAGTAGGACGTTCGCGGCGGGGAGCAAGAACTTCTTCAGTGCTGTCGAGGGCGTCAGGGGACGATGGGCCGCATCCGCTGCCGCACAGAAGAGCCCGCCTACCGAGGTGCCGCCTCAAGCTGCAACGACCACAACCAGTCCGCCGGCGTCCAGCGCGGCAAGCACGAGCACTATCGAGGTCATCACGAAGAGCGAGGCGGAGGGTGCACCGCCGGTCCCGGCTGCACCTCTATCTCCCGACTTGAAAGCGACGGTCTCATCTGCGGGGGAGAGGTTGAGTACGTGGGGCGCGGGCATCGGGTCGTTCTTCGCTCGCCAGCGGGGTCCTGTGTCACCCGGGGGTACCGTCCCACCATCTCCGAACCCGGAGGCTGGTCCGTCCACGGCGACCCTCGCACAGCCCACTCCTGCGCCCGCATCTGCTACGCCATCAAGGCTATCTTCCCCGCCTACAGCTGGAGGAAGTAAGCTGAAATCATTCAGAATGTCGACACACGGATCGGTTCTAAATGACCCCTCCCTTGACGCCCTCCGCCGTCCTACATCACCCGGATCCGCACCCGCAACGGCACGAGCGCGGAGTTTCAGGATGAGCTCTACGTCGCCGAGACCGCAGTCTGTTGCAGGTGGGAGCGATAGCGGTGGGGGAGGAGGGGGACATGGTGTGATGACGGATGCGGCGTTGACGGCTAGTCCGAGGGGGTCGGCGAGTGCGTTGAGTGATGAGGGGGGAGTGTCGAGGAGGACGTCGGGAGAGAGCGCGGCTGCGTTTGGGATGGCCGTGTAGTTCGCGTCTCAGCGAGCGGGCGACGGTCGACCCGGTGTCAGCTACGCCTCCCGTCGGACGATGGCTTTCACGGATGTGGACATACGGATGGACTAGGAGTTCTCTTGCATTGCGCATACATTTTGGGTTTCCTTGCATTCTTGCGTCTCGCTTGCACGCTTCATTGTCTATAATGAAAGAACTAATATAATGTAATACAGACGTCCTGGTGGCGCGTGCTCTCTGATCCTCATGCAGGATCTACGGGATCGGCGTACTAACTGGTGTCAACAGGCGTCGGGGTTACCCGCATCCAGCCTTCCGCAGTGCTAACTTTCAGAATACCCATCCTTCCTAGCGCTGTGCGCTCTCTGGCGCGCGACATACCGGCTTACAGCACGTACAGGTCTGCGGTCCTGAATGGCACCCATAGCGGCTTGCGCAGCCCCTCCCTTGGCGTCTTCTCCGTCCAGACCCTCAGGGCAATTTATAGCAATTATGCCCGGCGACAACGAAGTCGCGGGGCCGGACCAATGCCCGCCCTCTCCCCATCACCGGCAAACGTTTCAGACCCGTCGCTAAGCGAGATCCTCGCACCCCGACGCGCTCAAGGGGCACTATTTAGACTCTAGCTCATCGCGCCAGACGTATAAGGCCAGCGCATCGCGTTTCACGTCTTTCTTCAGTCGCCCACCATAGCGTCCTCCAGCCCGAGCTCCACCCTGTCCGGCCTTCCCAGCCACCTCACCATTTCCGACGCGTCTTCGCCGTTCCTGTCGTCGCCCACGCTCTCTACCTTCTCGAACACTACTATGCCGCACGCGCACGAGTTCTGGATCATCTACCACCAGGCGTCCCGCGCCGCGAAGCCCGCTACGGCTCAGCTTATTGAGCTGGAGCATGCGACGGGACGGTTGCACGACCTTGAGGACGTGCTTGACCATGTCTTCGCGCAGGGCTTCCTTGAGGCTCGTTTCCGCACCATGACTTGGTGGGAGACGCTTGACGGGACGAAGGTCCCGGCCAGCCGCGAGGTCCACGATATTGTGGCGTCCGGCGCGGGCCACTGCCCCGAGCACGCTCTCAAGCTCGTCATTGGTATGCGCCCATCCTTCCCAACGCTTTGTCGCAGTTGCTGATACCCCTGTGTTATAGCCGACGTGCCGACCACCCTCTGGGTCCGCTACACCACCGGGTGACATTTGACA
>UWZB01000301.1:37682-114868 GCA_900536885.1 Peniophora sp. CBMAI 1063 | reverse complement strand
GATGAGGCGGACGGCGAGGTCAGGACCGTAGTGCGGCTGCTCAGGGCCTTGGGGTGCGGCAAGGGGGAAGAGAGTTGCAGCCATCGCGATTTAGCAAGAGGCAACGTTGGAACTATGGGGTGAAGACGAGGATAAGACGAGGGTAGGATGGGCAACCCAACGGCAGCGCCGCTGTCGGTATATATTCGTTTCCAGACAATAACGCCACACATGGCCCAGGTAACCAATGCAGTGGTTTAGCACGAAGTGTTATTTCTGTGGTTTCAGGCGGGCCTCGTTGCCACTTCGAACAAATGGACGTGGTCCAAGGATCGCGCAAGTGGTGGAAGTTAGGGCCACAGGAAGGTCTCTCGTTTGGGACTGTTTGGAACTTCGGCGGGTCGTGCCTTGCGTGAAATTGATGCACGTTCTACATGGACTACATGGGTGATGCAGACGTCGAAGAGGTCCTTCAGGCGAGTGAGCGACCCATGCGTTGCGGAGGACTCAGAGAGGACGTGGACTGAGGTAGTAGACGAGCGTTGAGCGACATCTCGGAGCACAATTCCATCAGGCTCGCGGCTGTTTACGGATCATTGATCATTTGATGCGCGCACGCGCGCGGCGTTCGGGATTCGTCTGTCTCTGCGTCGCAGTTGTTCTTGACGGCCATCATTCATCGCTCTAGAATCGAGTCTTCGCCGCCGTAGGCATTGCGGAATATGTACGAAGGCTGTAGACAAATTGCTCGTTCAACCGGCGACACAACGAGAGGACGGTGGCTGCAGATTTTCCGCGGATTCCGGTAACTTGCAAGCTCGTCGTTGGATTCTGGTTGACCTTGTTCCAATCCGTGCTGGCGAGACGACCATCCTCATTCCACAGCTGCCCTATCTCATACCACGGATCTCCTGTTGGCAATACGTGCGCTTATTCGCTGGTGGGGACTGCCTCAAGCCGGTACACCGCTTACAACGTCGTGGGGGCCGGCTGCACAGCGCCTTGTTTGGCCTTTCAGGGCCCGGGAGGATGGCAAGGAGGTCACGGTCAGTCCCATTCTGAGATGCTGCTCATGAAGTTAATTCAACGTCCGCAGTGCACGTCATCTGCTCACGACACAGTCTTGGATACCGGCCTGCACTCCAGAGCAGGATGTGCTACGCTACGAGGAACATCTACTCAGCAGTTGCTCAACATACTCGACGTAGGTGCGCTTGTGCCACCGACTGACTATCAATACTGAAGCCCAGCCAGGGAAGCCTCTTTCTTGGATGCCAGAAAGTCCCTAGAATGCGTTCTGTTGCTAATAATTCATCACGCGTCACGCACATTCGCGGGCTTCAATGCTCTTGCCCAGGCTGATCTGGCTATCCGCAGGGTCGTATGGGCAGGTGTAATAGTACGTCAACCCGGCCTGTGACTCTGCATGACTTCTCAAGTCTTTTGCGGCTCACTGTGCCTTCATCTAGGGTGTTATGGGCGCATGGGCCAACGAGTAAGCTCGCTAATAACGCGTGTTATTGGTGCTTTTTAGTGCTCATATCGTATAGTAGCCCGTTCAGCTAGGATCTGCGCTGTAATGCGCTCAAGGCGTGTCTATTTAGAAGTCGATGTCGTCGATCGAGCGGGATCCGCCCGGGTCTCGAAGCCAAGTGGTGTGCGTTGCCGCGGGCGGCGGCAGGCATGCCGCGAGTGAACTCGTCAGAACGTAGCCAGCGCAGGTATGTGATGATCCTCACAGCCCGACTATCAAACAGGCCATGCAGACTATCTCTGACCTGAACTGTCAGGGATTCAGCTCGGAGCGGCGGCCGGGCGCTATTGAGCATTGGCTTCAATGTTCGACGATGACGACGCGTTTTGGCGCGCGCGCGCATGGAACTCTGGCTTACTATACCGCGTTGAGCCACTTTATTCTGATAATATGGGTCCGTATAGGGCCGAGAAGTGGCATGGCCCGTCACTTTGACCTTTTCCATCCTACAATCTGTTGCAATACACCCAGTCCCCGTCAAAATCCCGGGAAAGACCATCGTCGAACATCGAACGCAGTTCGACGCTCATCGCCGGATCGCTCCGAGCACGGCAGGCCAGGAACAGGCGCTGTTTAGGCTGTTCAAGACCTAAACCTGAAGATATTGCGAATAAGTTGGAAGAGGGTGGGCCTCGACAACCAATGCCATCATCGTCCTTCTGACGTGTCAAGATGGGTACACCACCGGGTGACATTTGACATCTGCGCGGGTCTGGAGCAGCACACTTTTCTCAGGTCTGTGATCGCACCTGAGCAGATGTCAATTCGACGTCTGATCAAATATCTGTGGGCGACATCCGCACATTCTCGGCCCCAGCATTCCGCAGATCCTGGAGGCCCGAACGAGGACCCAACATCCAAGGCATGTCGAAGCCGACGTTCGGTCTACGTTCGGGGAAGTCTTCGCGAATTCTGCCAAGTCGGAGCTGTCCTGTTTTTCATGAGCTGAGCCGACGTGAAACAGCCAGGCTTCTCAGACTCACGTTTAAACGATAGAATACAAAAGGGCTGGCTATCTAGTACGATTAGTGCGCCTGCGAGGACTGTGTGCATTTCGATTATCATAATGAAACCAGTCCAAGAGGGGTGCGAGGGAACTCGCGGGTGGGAGAAGTCGCTCGCGTCGCGCCGCGACTTCACTCGCCTCTCACCACCTTGACGTCCTTCGCTCCGGCGTCGCTTGTGGTGGACACTCAAGGGCTTGCTACGCATTTGGTACGTAGTATAGGTTCTCGATGATGTTGCATCTTCTAATCTCGTACGGCAGACCATGAGGTATTACTATTACTTGACAAGCTGCCAGCTCACCGCGCCCACTCCCATCCCCCATCCTTATCGCGGTTTCGCTGGCCTGTGCACCCTCCACTGCCCCCCTTCCTTCTACGATAGAGTATCTCTGCGACGCATCACGCTATGTACCATAATCCCTTGAGGAGCTGTAATTTCTTGACGAGCTGTATATATTGTAAGGATGCCCGGGAGACCCCAATGTATCGTAGCTACAATAATTGCATACCGTCATGCGTGCACATCTCGTACCAGCTGTGTTGTCTACGATTGTCGAGCCCTACGAGGAGGGCTGGACGACCGCTGTGCTACCGGAAGCGCCGGATTTACTGGGGACGAAATAATAGTTCTCAAAGAATAAATATATTCAATTATCGCCCGACGTTCGTCCAATGTTGGACTCGATGTTGGTCGGATGCCTATCCCACGGTTTATTTGATTGTGCTGCTCCATCATCAATTTGAGTAAGAGATCAGCCGGCGGTGTACGTCTACACCCACAGCGCCCGCACCCACAACGCGACGCAGCGCATCAAGCTCGACACGCTCCACCACACCATCTGCCACGACCGCCTCGCGCACATCACCAACTACGTCTTCGCGCAGGGATACCTCCCCGCGCACGTCCGTTCGTGCGTGTACTGGGAGGCGCCGTACGGACGTAGGCTCGGCGAGGTCGCGCATGTCGAGGAGCTGCTTGGTGCGGGCGAGGGATGCAGCGAGGCCAAGGCGCTTCGTCTCGTCATCGGTGAGTCTTCAAACCATATCATCTGCGACTGTATATACTGACATGTACTCGTACAGACGTTTGAGCGCGTCGGACCTCACTTGGCTATCCGTCATCTTTCTCGGAAGGACATTGCTTTTGCTTCGGACACTTTTCTTACCGCTCGCTTATAATCTTTGTTGTGCGCCTCATTGTCGGACGTAGCCGTACTGTGCTGCGTGTTATGATGGTGATTTTGTGACTGTAATATCCTGGCCATCGAAGGCTGGCTTAAGGATCTTCCCTGTCAATTGCTGAGCAAGGCTAAGAAAACGCCAGCGTGGCCTTTCAACTCGGTGTGATGGAAGATGGTATACATTTACAAGTGCGGGTAGTCCGTGAGGAGTATAATATACAACAATGGTGTCAATAAGCAAAGCCCTCACGAAGTATCTTCTCGTTCGGTACACCAGCTGCCCGCACACCCTCGATGGCGTTGTCTGCGAAGCCGCCAGGCCCACATATCATGACCTCGCGCTCGCTCGACACGTCCTTCCAGTACTCCGATGGTATACGACCTTTATGATAGGTCACACTGAGTCCCGGACCGTAGGCGGAGTCGTGACCCGCGAGTGCGGGCACTTTGGCGTTTGTGAAGATGTCCAGATGTACGCGTACCCCAGCTGGAACGATGTCCGTCAAGGACGCGCGGACGAGCTTCAGCATAACAAGCGGCTCCCTGGTAGCGAGCGCGAGTACGACGTCGCCGGTGGCGTCCGGTCCGCGCGCCGAAAGAGCAGAGAGCATGCTCATGAAAGGAGTGATGCCGATGCCGCCCGCGATGAAGAGCACTTTCGGGTCGTGCTCGGGAAGGACGAAGTCGCCGTCGACGCCAACCACTCCCACGTCGACGGAGAGCGGCGTCATGTCGTCCAACACCTCCGGTCTCTTCTCGTCAATCTTGCGGATAACGGAGAAAAGCCACCCGGTGACCATTCCACCCTGCTTCTCGCGCATCGTCATCGCGAAACGACCGTTGTCGTCTACGCCGGCACTCGATACCGTCCAGGTGCGTACACGGTCGTCGTTGATGGATGAGGGCGCGAGTGGAGCCATATGCGCGTACTCGGGCTTCCCGAGCAGATCGGAGAAATCAAGCGCAACGGCCTGGCCGGGACGGCACTTCAGCGCACCTGGCGCGGTGTCGAACCAGAAAGTGGCAAGGTCGTGCGTGTGGATCACGACTTTCGAGATGCGAGCTTTGATGAGGCCGCTGTCAAACGACTCGCCGGTCTTTTCCTCCCTCAGCAGCTTGATCGGCGGGCTGTAAGGGCTCGGGATAACCTTCGTGCCCGGCGCTTGGCGCACGGGGAGCGCATCTCGCACGAAGACGAACCCCGTGGGGTCGATGACCGTGACTACAGGCTGGCGTGGCATGAGATCCAAGGACTCTTCGCCAAGAAGTGTGGTAGCGCTGCCGGTGATGTACAGCATGTCCCCAGTGATGAAGTCACAGAACATCAACCCTGCTAGCGGCGTCGCCTCTATATTTCCCAGAGATTGCATGAAGCGGTTGCCCGAGTAGTCCGGGATGACGATGGACCGGCCATCTGAAGGGCGTACGCGTACAAAGCCAGGTAGTCCACCACGATGGTTCAGTCCAGCATGCGAGGGGAACTGCAACGAGTCCCTGTCCTTCGCTCTGTAGATCGTAGCGAGGAATAACTGGTCAGATCGATGGATGAAGTCGATGACCGAGTGTGGTAGTCGCATATCTGGGTCCATGTGATGTACACGGTGTAGTACGGAGGGATTCGTGTCTGGATGTGGTACGAATTCGCGTATGTTGATGTATTTGGGGCAGTTGCTGAAAGAGCGGTTCTGGATCAGTGCTCTGTGTAATGCCTTGGATGCGGAAGATTGACTTACCCTAATGCCTGGTTGACATCGAGATGGAGATCATATTCGAACTCCCCGGTCTTCTTCGTCTTCACCGGGTTGAGGGATCCGGCAAACTTGTTTCGGCGACGAGTCGGCAACTCGATGCCTAGACCGGCCACTAAAAAGCGATTGGTATGCGATACGTTCTGCCATACGCGCAAGTTCTCGATGAGTGGGTCACCATCCCAAGAGTGCACCTTGATACGTAGGCTATGCACATTCGGGCTAGTGACGAAGCCGGGCTCGCCCTTGGCGCCAGAAAGCATGCATGCCCATGGGCGCCCGTCCGAGTCCAGCGTAGTGAGAGGAATGAAGGGCAGACGCGTGGTGTGAAAGACTTGGTGCTGCTCTCGTAGCTCATCTTCAACCATAGACCAAACATAGGTCATTGGCCCAGCAAAGCCGAGCTTGAGCTGTAGAGCCAGTTCGCCCGGATGCCAACCTTGTAAGGCGGAAGACATGGTTGTGTGTGAGAGGAGTACGAATACGGAAGAAACGCAAAAGGCGCGGAGCTTCCTACTGAGCAGGATCGCCAGCTTTTGAGGGGCTCGGGCAATTGAGAGCTAGGGATGGTCACAGGCGGCGTCCAAACAAGAGCCACATAAGAAGTTTGGGTCCCTGTAAGTAGAGGGAGAAAGACGCAATCAGGGTGCTTGCCCCAGAATGGGGATGTGAAACCGGGCAAGTATCGGAGGTCATGACAAACGCCCGAGGCTGGTGTTGACGCCCTGTACCCATCACTACCCGCCTGTCAGATGGCCGACCGCTTACAAAGCATACGTGCTGTATCTTCTCAGCAAGCTGGGCATGACGTGTGACGAGCCAGGCGATGGAAACATCATTGAGTTTGTTCATGGGTGCTTATGGACAAGATCGCTGAGGAATAACATGTGCGGTGCTGGAGGCTGTAATGCCTAACAAATATGGTAGATTGTGCAGATTACCACCGCATGGTTCGATGGCGTAGTTGGTTATCGCATCTGTCTAACACACAGAAGGTCCCCAGTTCGAGCCTGGGTCGAATCATTTTTGTCCTTGTTGAACTTTGCGCCTTGACTTTGACACATGGATGGCAGTGGAATAATTCCTCATGATATTGAACCTTGCCACGCTACATCTATCGGTATCAACCCATCCGTGGCCTTATCCACGAACTAGCCGCAAAGGCCGGTAGGCTCGAAGTGTCATAGCAGTTCCGGAGTACGCATCGTATCATTACTAATTAGTAGTAAGCGATGTCCAGTATATCACAGCGAGCTTTCATCGACGTTGAGCACGAGCATGGTAAAGAACCGTATCATCTCCAAAAAGTCCGTCACCAGAATATCTACGGGAGCGTCAGCACTGCATCGGACGTAGCGGCGAGAGTCCACTGACGCTCGTTGACTGTATGTAAACCGGAGATGGTACTCGGTCCATGGTGATTATAACGGAAGATAGCTGTCGACAGATTCCAGTAAGCACCCGTGTCTATCGATGCCGACAATCAGTGTTCGGTCTAACGAAGTCGCGGTTGATCTTGGTCTACCTGTGTTGCCTCCTAGAATGCCGGGTGCGACGATAATTTCAGACTGTGGGACGTTCCACTCACGATGTGAGCTATAGGTGGCTCTGATTGTCCCGCTGAGAATTTGAAACGGTCCTGCGTCTGCGTCTGTTCTTGTGACTGGCGCAGGTTCGAGGGGTTTACCGCCCCACGCATCCGCAATTGTGAGCGATCCTGCTTCTGGGTATCCTTCAAGTGTATGGTGCACTCCAAACGCTTGCACGGATAGATTGAATGCTCTAGCTAAATCCATCAAGCGCGCGGTATCCTCATCATGAGTTTGCTGGCCAGAACTAGTCACAGTGTCAGAATGTATGCATACAAAGCGCGTTGCGTGGGCGAACCTGTCGGTCGCGATGCGATGATTGACAATAGCCCAGGCGGATTCGGGCAAGGCATTCGCCTTGTGTCCACCTTGTATGAGATCAATCGCTTGCGTCGTCGAAGCCAAGCTCTTCCAATATGGATCGCGGAAAACGATGTTTTGCGCCTGCCTTAGATGACGGTCTGACGTTGTTGACTTGCGCACGGCGTCAGAGAGTCCTTCAGGAAGATGACTCCCATGTGCGGCGTAGCACTGCAAGGCACCGTACAGTGGGGTCTCGCGATTCAGACTCGCGGGCACGGGCTCATTCTCTAGATGCACTAGTAAGCGAGAGAGTATCCCGATGGCCTAAAGGAAGGTGTCTACGATTGACTTCGAGTACGATAGTTGTTGTGGCGTACCGTATGATCCGGCGGTAGGCTTGAGTGCCCGCCAGGTGTGTTCACTGTGAAACGCACATCTGCATAGCCTTTCTCTGCGACTGCAGGCGTAGCAAATACAGAGCCAAACTGTTCACTGAATGGATCTACGGGTGTCGTGTGCGTGAGAGATCCTGAATTCGCACTCGAAGCATGGAATAAGCTCACCACCTTCATCGACTATCATGGCGTATCCGTGACGGCCATACATCCGCTCTAAGACGGGCGCCAGAGATGGTGCTCCCTATCAAGGTACTCTGTCATCTGTGACCGTGATGAATAAGGGACCATCATACCTGGCCCGTGCTAACTTCCTCGTCAAAGCCGAACGCAAGCACTACCGAGCGTGTGGGCTCAAAGCCAGCTCTGATAAGCTCTTCTATGGCAATCCTGCAACCGGATTCAAGCAGTTGAGAGGGGCATGCGCTGCTGGATTTGCTCACAGGGCGCCGATAAGGCCATTTTTATCGTCTAACGAGCCACGTCCCCAAATGCTCTCGCCTGTAGGGTAATGATCAGCGTTTGTGTATATCGTATGGTGGCCTATCTGACCATCAAAGTGGCCGGAGAACGGAGGGAATGTCCAGTCATGTAATGAGCTGTGCTCGACGGGAACAACATCTGGTTATGCGCGTGAGCGCTAAATCGCCTGAACTTCATGACGCGAGGTACCCACCTTGGTGTGCAGTGAGAAGAAGCGGTCTCATAGATATGTTTGAGCCCCTCCACTCATAGATAAGTCCGTACGTGTTGACGACAGTCCTTTCAAGGTGCTTGTGGCTATTGACGTGAGCGTCACCAGCTACTTGGGGCTCTATGGCACGTACACGTTGGGAAAGGCTTGCCGTAGATGATCGTGGAAGGGCTCAAATACGCGCCAGCGCTCATCTATACCGATATATCCCATGTCATCGAAGATCTCCGTTCTACAACATGCGGGTCAAAGCCTAGCAGATACTATGGATGTTGAAACATACGGTATGCGTATAGAGTTAGCGAGCCAATCGATGGCTGCCTTTTCGAAGGCCTTATCGCTCAGCCTGTCTGCCATTGCCTGCCATACCTCTTTGTGGCGCGCCGGGAAGAGCACGGTCGCTTGCGGACAGAGGTGAACCTCATGAACACTACCGAGGGCCTTAAATTGCAGAGCGAATGGCAAGAAAGAGCCGGGTAATCTCAGACAGACGATAACGCCTAGCAAGGCTAGAACAGAGCCGCATAGCAGTAGGCATCGCGCTCGAGACCCGGAGGGTATCGTCGCAGTGGGTTCAGACCGCCCGCGCTTCTCACTCGGTTGTTCAGCTTGAGCGGAAGCCATCGTCGGCGACAGTGAAAAGCGAGGCATTCTCGCCTAGCGGGTCTTATAGTGTTGGGCCGGGCCGTACATTTGCCTCCGCTGGACGAGATCAGGGCAAGGTGCGCAGCGCCGTTAAAGCCGTCGATGACGATTCTCAAAAATCTAATCATGTGAAGGAGACGCAAGTGTGCGTAAATGTTGGCGGAATTGATTGAGGCATGCAGTCTATAAGCGACGAGCGGTAAAGCGCGCTCAGTGCCGGTACAGCGAGAGTCGTATAGGGATCCGGAGTTTCCATTGCCACGAGGAGAGCGGCTCAGAGCTCGGAATCAGAAGTTCGACGTCCCGGAGACCTCGACCGAGTGGTGTCCGAGGAGAGCGACAATATTGTTGGCTCGGGCAGTCCTATTAGCCAAAGCTGGTACGCTCTCTGGCCAGGGATATGCGGTCGTCGTCGCCGTGCGAGACAAGCGCGGTCAAGATCAAACGGCTTCAGCGCCTAGCGAACGCGTGGCTTCGCGACGACATTGGCGCTCGCGCTCACAGTCACACCCCCACCACCACCACTTCAGATAGCCTTTCTCCCCGCCATCGGGACCCTTCATGTTCGAGCGTGATCCCACTTTCTAGTACCTATATTACGCGTACGGTGTCGAAATTGCAGCTATGTCCGACCCGCGACCTAGCATAAGCGGCGTTTCGTGTTCGACCGTTCCGCCACTTTCCGTTCAAGACTGCCTCAGGCTGCCCTGCCTTGTATCGTGATACTATCTTCGTGTCAAACACCCCAGTTTGGTAGATGAACAACACTCCCAGTAGTGCATCCACATGATGGTCCCATGCCGTCCTCCATACGGCTCTTGCGCGGTAGGTCGTACCTCGAAATATATCCCTTGACGCTCTGGATGACGATGCTCAAGAGAACTCTCGCTTCATAGCTCACAAACCATCTCGGACTACGGCATATCTCAGAGTACACCTCTCGCATAAGGGGCGAATACTTTACAGTCTCCTACCAGCTGGTGTTCACAGCCGTTGTCCCCTCATTCCGAACTCCAGCGGAATCCTCTGTCCGCAAACGCTGCCTGAGGTGGCCTTTGTGCGAGCGTAGTATGGGGTCTCAGGTCTCCTCACATAAGTCGGCCTCACTCTTCCGTGAAGCTTACTTCTGCTAGCCTATATAAAAGACCAACAGTTCCTGGCAGCAACACAAACAAATCGAACTCTGACGAGTCTTCTAACCAAACCGCCTCCGAGTCCTCCATCATGAAATCCTTCGTTATGCTCGCTGCTCTCCTCGCCAGCGCCTTCGCGCAGGGGATCAACATCGGTTCTCCCACCGAGGGCAGCACGATCTCTCCTGGTGATCTGACCGTGCAGATCAACCGCCCCGTACGCATGATCTACTACTCTCTTTTCATACGGCTCATATTTCCCATCTTCGTAGAACTTCATTTCACAGGCCGAAGAAGTCGCCGTCGTTATCGCCATCTCACCTTGCAACGGCCCTGATGGTGCTTGCAGTGATCCGATTAACGGTCTTGGCTGGTCGGTCTTGTACAACGGACCTTACGACCCACAGTACCCTGCCAATCCAAGGCCCCAGGATCAGCCTCAGGAGAACTTTACCGTCAACATTCCCGATTACCTGGCTGGCAAGTCTCAATTGAGCGTTCTTCACGTATCTCTCATCGGCGTAAGTACCCGTCCGACTCTTGGCGAGCTCACTGGGGTCGACTGCTGACGATGCACTCACCCAGCTTGACAACACGCCTTTCCTCGAGGTCGTTAACACCACCCTGAACGTGCAGTGATGCGGTCGCTTGGCTCTACCTACCATGGTAGAGGCTGCGTGGTCTGCCAAACTCCATAGCTTATTGTATGGGTACTGGCTCTACTTGTAACCATGATTATCCCCAAGACTCCGCAACATCGGTATGAGAAGGACGAAGGGCCGTCGATCGGCCGGTATGATAACATTGTGAGGGCTCTTGGCCACACGTTGAAAGATAGGGAACCAAAAATATGCAGTTTCATCAACAAAGCGAAGTCGGCTTGTATACAAATTGAGGACCATATCAACGATGAGAACGAACGGGACAGCGATGTATCTATTTTCTATTTGAGTCTGGGAGATGGGGTGTGATGTAACTACTAAGCAAGCAAGCAGGACGACAAAACTTCTATCGTAACGGAGGACGAGGTGAACCAGATGAACAACGAAGAACCGGGGAAGCGAACGGTGCAAGTCCGGGCAAACAGTCGTGGTCGCGCGTATATGAAAGTACAACCCAGTCGCAGGAGGCTGGCAAATTAAGCGCGGTCCAAGGTCCGTAGTATGTATCTATGGAGCGGTGTGTGTGCAGATGTAGCGTGATGGAGTGGAACGACGCCGGAGATGAATCAGCGTCCAGTGTGAAGCGGAAGGGGTAAAAAGTCAATAAATACTTCGAAAAGCTTTCGTCTTTCGCATGGGCATCCGCGCCCAGATCAGCGCCCAACAAGCTCGCTCAGCCCCGGAAGCCGCGCCTCACCGGCTGCGTTCGCATCATCCTCACTGTTGCCAATGAGATGGAGCGGCGCTAGCCTGATCGGTGGACTACCCGCCCTGCTGCCCGGGATACTGCTGCGCCTGCTCTGACTCCCGCCGGCGACGGGCGCCATGCTGAGAGGTGTGATGTTGGCAGGTGCGGAGTGCAGACCGGAAATGGTGTGATGAGGCGCGACACCAGGTCCTGGGTGAATGGGCGTCATTCCGAACGCGGCACGGACACCGTGTGCAAGATGCTTCTGTGCGCCGGCGCTTAATCCAACGGGGATGCCCGCCGGTGCACTGTGCGCGCCCGGTGGCGACGCAGGTCGCGACAAGTGGGGTAAGCTAGGGCTGCTGCCCGAGCTGCTGGGTCCCGAAGATAACTGAGGCGTCTGAACAGGATGCGCATCATGTGGCGCCGGTAGGGAAGGCGGCGCGCCACTACGCGAGTGAGAGTACGCATGCTGGATGCCCATCCCTGCAGTCGACCCAATATTTGAACCGTCGTGCGGTGGCGGGAGTAAGGGGCCCGGAGACGGGGCACGACTGGGTGCGCCACTGTGAATCGCGAGACTCGCGAGGCCAAGACCAGAGAAGTAGGGAGACGTCGGGGCGGTGCGCGCAGAGCGGGAGAACGCGCGCTCGGATTCGGGTGAGTGGACATGGGCGGGGAATGTCGACGACACAGGTGAGTGGCCAGGATAACCGTGCGAGTGGCCGTGACTGGCAGAGGACGACGCGAGGCTACTCAAGGCGTGATGACTGCGGCTATGAGAGAAGGCAGCTGGCTGCGGGCTTGTTGGCGCGAGGTCGTGCAGGCTACGAGGGCGAGGGAGGCTGGCACCGCTGGCAGGTTCGTCACGTTGTGCGTAGTCTTCGTGTATGCTACGCGGGCGGTGACCGGCTCCGTACGCGGGAGTAGCGTAGGGATGAGAATGGCCGTGCGCATGCGCCTGGTGCCGTGAGCCATCGACGGCATGACCGCCCTCAGGCAAAGACACATCGAAATAGGACGATCCGGTCGGTCCGGCGAGATATGGCGTTCCGACAGGCGATGTTGCGGCGCTACGAGCACGTCGTCCATACGATGCAAGTATTTCTGCATGGCGCTGACGGGCAAGAGCAGCGCTGTGGCGAACCTCGTACTCGGCACGGCGTAGAGCTTCCTCTCGTTCTATGGCGTGAAGTTCCGTCGTTGCGAGCGAGGAAAGCGCCGCCAAGGTACTATCCGGTCCAGGAACGTACGGCGGTGCATGAGCCGCAGCGTAACCGCTATAGCCAAAGCCTGGCGCAGCCCCTCCGTACGCTGCTCCAAAAGCAGGCTGCTGCTGTAGGGGCCGGACATAATCCTATTTTCAGGCGTATGCTGTTAGGGGTAACTCATTGCACCAGAAATGAATCACGCACGTCATCGTCGTCGCTTCCTGCGCGGCTGCGCACCTTTTTGCGGCGGTCGCGCATACTGGTGTGATCATGTTCGACAGTGCCGCTCGGGCGTCGTCGATGAAACTTGCGCGCAATTGTTGGGCGATCGTCCTCGGACTCTGAGTCTGAGGAGTTGCTCTCCGCGTCGGCATCCGCGTCGTTCATGTCGACATCCTCCGAACTCGCACGTTTTGCCGCAGCGGGACGGCGAGCTGGGGCTTTGGCCCGCGCTTTGCCCTTGGCGGCAGTACTCGGCGCATGATGGTTGGTGTGATTGGTGTGTATGCGAGCATGGCGAGTGAGCTCGTCCGAGCGACTGAAGCGCTTTTCGCAGCCGGCGAACGTGCAGAGGAACGGCTTTTCGCCCGTATGTGTGCGGATATGGCGCGTCTGCAAAGAATAGAAAATCAGCACGAAGAAACACGGGATGGTTCCATTCACGCTGTCACTTAGGCACTGCGCCCTGACGATATGATGGCCCGATGCGCGATCAACCCAATGACAAGACGACAAGAACACAGGGGCACGCCGCAAACGTGGATGCATGCGCGGGCCGAGCGCACTAGAGAGCATCCGACACTGATTGCAGACCAGTCGGGGCGGACGGTGCGCTGGCCCACGGCCACCGTGCTCGACCAGTCTGCGGACAATAGTCCATATACAGTATCGCATATCCAGGAGTCGCCGAAGGAAACGGAGCAGACGCTTACCTGGTGCTCTAATCTGGAGAAAGCCCTCCCACATAAAGGATAAGGGCACTTGTAGGGCCGAGGTATCGACTTCTCCTGAGGCTGGGATGGCGCAGGTGGCGTAGACGAATTAGGGGCCTCGGCGCTCTGCTGGGTGACATCCATGGTAGGTGGATGACCGCTTGAGGAGTGCGGGTTCGTGGTGGTTGAAGATGACGGTGGTCAAGGAAAGAGAGCAGTTGCCCCACGTGAATGAGTAGAGCGATTGAAGATTAGTTTCCTGGTGCGGCCCCTGCGTGCGATAAGCGCGCCCCGGAAGGACGGACCCGGAAAACATGTCGAAGCGGGCCGAAATTCGGCATGAGATCTCCCTCCGCCCTCGGCAGGTCTTTAGCTTTCTCCCGCCGTCTCTTCTACTGATACGACGTACAGTGTTTTGACAACGCCAGCGCAGACCAACACCTCCCCGCTCGAGCAAACGGGGAAACACCGGTCGTAGCCAAACCCCGCATCTAATGCGGGGTACGGCCATCAGCGCCGATGTTTCCACAGCTGCTGCCCCTTTGTGGCGGTCGACGGTCACACACGTGTTTCTTGCTATACCTTCTCCGAGATCCATCGAAGAGAAAGTTGGTGCGAGCCTCCAGAGCTCCACGAGCCTCCAAGCTGTCCGAGAGGGTTGAGACTTCAGCGCATCCGCGTACCCCAGAAGAAAAATGCACTTCCGCCGCAACATCAAGATGCCGGCAGATATGCAATGCGACAACATGGACATATCGCCAGCCCCGCGTGAAGTTGCGCATTTCGGTTCTATCAACTGCGATCCGGTACAGCCCGGCGGCGACAATCGTCGCAAGCAACCATCTTCGATGTGCGCTCGCGCTGCTCTCGACCGAGTCTCCCCGCTCTGGGGCGCTCTGGGGGTTGGTCTCAGGCTACACCCCACACGCATTCGAGGAAGGATCCACTTACGACACGAGTAACACTTGGGAACCGCAGCAATCGCCGAGTAACCCTCTTCTCTATTGCTGTGGCCTGCGAACTCTCGATGGCTGGCAGCTGTTCTACATCGACAAGGGGCCAGCGCATACCTTCTACTCGTAAAACAGCACGTTTATCTGGGTTGCCGGAAGAGAAGCCCGATATTTGTCCGTCGTTGTAAGCCCGTAGTATGGAGACACGACAAGGACACGTACAAGTCAGCATGTTGCGAGTTCTGAATGTCCGAGCTCGCAAATTAGGTTTGTACAGCATACAGGCGCACTTCCTGACGTCTTCTTCCTCGCCGCCTTCTCCGCCGCGTCGCGCGAACACAGCCCGCTGGATGACCTGTGCGTTCTCGGACCATATCGGACCCGAATGTGAGGCCATGTTTGAGCCTGAGGTTACCAAGTTGGAGTCCCGACGAGGGGAACTTGCCGATACTTATTACAAGGTAAGTATGGTTGAATGGTGACGTTCAGCACAAATACCGTACCCCATCTATGTGCCTATAACACTGAAGACTCCCTCTTCTCAGTCGATGCTGCGGTGGTTCATCCTCACACAGCGCCTGCCTTATGCAGCCACTCGAAGAGCAAACGACAAGATCTACTGTTCCAGACTGGGGGTAACATGGGCTCGAGCTGCCTAGCACGGCCTTCGGCTGCAATCCGATGGAGCGGCCTCCGTATTCAGGTATATTCACCCAAGATCTACTTCTCGACGTGGGTTACAGCGTGAATCCTATGAGTTCTGAGGGGTACCCCGTTGACAAGGTTGAGCTCGAGACTCTGTCTAGACCATTTGATACGAGCTTGACCGTCAGAGAGGTACCGTCTACGGGCAGAAGCAAAATCAGTCCATGGTGCACAGAACTCGCCGGCATCCCGTCTGCGCACTCACGATTCCTCGAGACTGGTCAGACTCAGGAGCGGCCTCATACAAGGTAGGCTATCTTTCGGCCCTACCTAGAGGCATGTGCTACTTGCTCAATGCGAGGTAAGTTCAGCGTCGCGAATTGGCGCACTCCGGACTCGCACTCGCCAAACACCGGTCGAAATTCATGATGCACAGTCCAAAAAATTCGAAGATTTGAAGGAATTTGTGTACAGGTCACGTAGTACTTTATGATAGGGGTGCTCGCCTTGCTAATTCCTTTGAGGTGCATCCATATATCCATGACCGTTCCAGTCGAAGACTCGAAGTTGATCGTGATATTGCACGGAGACGCTGAGACCACCACCCCAACCGCCGCGGCGGCGTGATGTGACCGACGCGTGCGGTCACCGTGACATTAGTTGACGTGCATTCCGTTGGGTTTCCAGGTCTGGGCCTAGAGAGCACGTACGCTAAGTGCCGACTGCATCCATGAGTGTCTCAGATCGTGACATAAGTAGCGCGTACGAGAGTAGAGAAAGCAAAGCATCTCGCACCTTCCGCTCCCCGTTGATTTCGTTGATCCGATCCCTCGGCCGTTGTCGGCGCGTGGCACGTGCACGAGTGCGTCAGTTGAAGCTCTACCACGATGGTCTCCTCTTTTGACGTCAAAAAATCAAGATCTCTATGACAGTGTTAGGTCTGGAAGCTGGCACATACTGGTGCCTCAGCAGTGTCACCGCCTATACTCGTAGTGAGCTGCTGGCGCTTGAGTCGGCCTACCCGGCTTCTTTGGTTCATTCTCTACATCCGCCACTCGCCTCGTGTTGTAGGATCCTTTGATGAGGCCCCCCTTTGACCATTCTAGGATGGCACTATGCAGCCATATACGTCTGCTAGGGCAGGCCGTGGCGTCGTTGACTTTGTCTCTCACTCTCGACGTTGCCTCCTCTGCATCAGCCACCTCAGCGATAACCGACCTATTACGCGATGCCGGACGAGAAGTTCGCCCAATCTACTAACGTAGTCGCCAGCATACGCTCTATCTTGCGACAATATCCGCATGGTGTAGGCACATTTAGAGAATTGCTGCAAAATTCCGACGACGCAGGGGCAACCCAGCAGGTCCGTGAACAAATCCCTGATTTGCTTACGCGCAATGCTAACAGGCTCTAGATATTTGTCCTTGATCGTCGGCGTCATCCTCCTGGCGCAGGCTTTGAAACCGGGCCCTCGTTTCTTTCATTCAATGACGCGCTGGTCACGGAGAATGACTGGACAGGGCTTCAAGAGATTAGCAGCTCTCCTAAAAGATCGGATTCAGGGTACGCCGCACCGTATATGTTCTTCAAGTAAGGAAAACCTTCTTGACAAAACCACGGCCCTCCAGAAAAACCGGCAAATACGGGTTGGGATTTCGGTCTTGTTTTCATGTGCGTGTCTGAATCCTCAGCTCTCTATCCGTGAGATGATAGTGATGTTTACACGTATCTTCTAGATTACGGATACCCCGGAGATACTATCCGGCCGTCATCTAGCAACCTTCGACCCGCTAAGGCGCGTTCTTGATACTGATGGCACGAAGCGCGACTTTATCGGAGATGAGAACCTGACCGCCCACCTTGGAACATTCAATGCCATACTGGGTCCATCGACCGACGTAGGGAAAGCCTTCGAAGGGACAGTCATCCGACTACCCTTGAGGTCTGACGTGCACAGCGGGCTATCGCCGCGCATCGTCAAGGCGAATGAGATTCGCAATCTCCTCGACGAGTTCATCCGCGACGATATTAGCACCGTCATGTTGTTCCTGAGACACATCTCAACCGTCATCGTGAAGGAAGTTGATGAGCATGGCACAGTCTCCGTCTTGGCCAGCGCGACTCTTCGCAGGACTGAACCCATCATCGCCCATGATGCTCAGACTGAGCAAGTCACCGTGGACATCGTCACCCCGGCCCAGAAAAAGCTCTCTACAACGTGGCTTATAGTTCGCTGCAGCGACGATCTGCAACCATATGTTGCACAACTATCCGCGCGCTTAGGTTACGACGTGGGGACTCTACTCTCGAGCGAGAAGCTTGTGCCCGACGTTGCGCTCGCCGTCCCCGTCGTCGGTGGTCACCATGTTCAACGACATCTCGGTCGACTCTACACATTTCTGCCTTTACCAATCACTACCGGCTTCCCGTGCCTAATAAACGCATCTTTCTCCCTCACGCCTGATCGTCAGTCGCTCTTGAATGCGGAGACCTCCGCGGCAGAAGAATCCAGTCATCAGTAGGCGTCTTCTCCTCCAATACGAGATTGATTCTCACTCGCACCCTTCTATAGTGTTCTTGTGGAGTGGAACAAGATAATTTTCGCGCAAGCTTTGCCCATCGCGTGGTCCACTCTGCTGCGCATCGGTGTCGACCGCGGCATGAACGTCTACAGTCTATGGCCAGGAACTTACTCCGCTCAAGTCCACGGTCAGGCTATGTATTGGAACCAGGTGCCTGTGATACTCGCACGTGAGGTGTTCTCGCGCGCAATGTCTATCTGGCCGCGCATTACCCACGGATCCACGAACTCAGAATGGATTGCACTCACCGCTGAGATCCTCATCGTCGGGCCGCAAGAGAAAGGCCCATACGTCGACTCCCTTGCTCGCATGGGTGTACACATGTGCAGAATTTCATCCCACATTCAGCGCATACTCGTTGCTGCTGGATGCCCGACAACTCCATTGACTCCATCTTCCGCTCATGCCGCTCTCTTGGTATGCAGTTTATTCATCTATACTTGCTATCTCTGATCTTTAACTTCTGCAGCGTTCCTCCGACGTGTCTTTCGACATGCTGTCCTCTGAGCCCGATAATGCCTCTATCCGGCGAGGGATACTCGATTATCTGCTGTCAGCAAGATCGCTCTTGGACATCGTTGGCCTGCCGCTCATTGTCGCGGATGACGGTTATATATCCCTTCGTCAGTCTCAAGATACCAAGTGCTTGATCTTCGACGATATACAAGGAGAGCTTTTTGCAAGAGTGGCGTCGCCGCATTCCCGCACTCGTCTTCTTCCGGCCCTGCTTGTCAGTCTCATCGGTGACTCTCAGTCGTGGAACGTAGCGCGGCCCTCTGCACGCGACATTGCAGTCTTGGTCGCAAAGATCATTGCATGCGACTCCGGTGACTTGACGTCTTGGAGCAGCACCTTCTGGAACTGGCTTGCATCACTTCCCAAAGCAAGTCGCATGGAGCATTACACGGCTGTCTCGTCTCTCCCGACCCTAGCGACCTCTGCGGGGAAGCTACAAGCGCCCTCTGCGGGAATATATGCCTTGCCACCCGAAGTCGACCGCCTGTCTCTGCGCAGTCTGCTAGAGGCTTGCGGCCTGACGTTCCTTCACGCAAACATCCCCGTCAGGACCCTCAAGTCTTTCGATTGTCTGCGCTCTCTTCGTGAGGCGCCAGCTTTGCTAGATCAGCTGTCCGATCAGCGTAGCGTCCTGAGCACAGCCTCCGATTTTGAGATAGAAAAGTTGCTTGACTTACTCGGGGACATTCTTGCGACATCGAAGCTGTCGGGACAGGCTCATAAAGCTTTGCACGCCCTGCCAATCTTCCCTGTTCTCACCCAAGGGACCACTCCGGCTCGCCCTTCCAGACAACCCATCGAGATTGGAGCCAAGATCCGCGTGTTCGCAGGGGATAGTCCATTGCCGCGTATTCGCGATATCTGTTTCTTACAGGACAGTCTTCCTCGTTCCGTGGCCCACGCTCTCGGCACAGACATCTTCAATGTCGACCTTACAGATGTCTTGCAGATCGCCCTCGACAGTTTCGCGGAGCAGCCACGTGCCATGCAGGGAGCCTTCGTGCAGCTGATTCATGACAATGTGGCGTCTTTACCGCGGTCCATGACGACGGCGCTGAGCTCTATTCCTTTCGTTCCGGTCGCGGCCGGGAGGTCGTGCGCTCGTCCCAGCGATATTGTCGATCCACGCTCGCCAATCAACGGCCTTCTCGACGCCAACAGCGAACGTATCGCGCAGGCCACAAATGAGGTCGAGAGTGATATCATCAGCGCTCTTTCGGGGATCGGGCTTTTCGTCAATTCTCTTACACCTGCCATCGCCACCGAGAGCATCACGCACATATCGACCACACGCGATCAAAGCCTCGCGACACAGCTTTTCTCTCTAGTAAACGAGAGCGGTTTTGACGCGGCATCGCTCAAATTCGAGCCCTCAGCCCGATGGATACCCTGCGAGGACGGTATACTCTGCACTCCCACGGAATGTCGGGATAACAGCAGCAAAAAGCAGCACCAGCGCGCTCTCTTTGATCGCGTGCTTGCCGTGGCCATCGCCCCCGTGTCTGCCCCCCTTCGCTTGCGCCTGGGATGGAACACAGAGATTCCGCTTTTGCTACTGAAGCAACAGTTGAGCGCATGCATCGCGGAAGAACCCGTGCCGACGGGCACGCTACAAGCTCTGACACAGGTTCTTGCATCTCGACGTATAGACGAGGCCGAAATCGCGAACCTGCGTGCGATAGTGAAGGACCGACAATGGGTACCGGTGGAGAATGAGGAGTGCTCTCTGGCTATACACGCTGTTCTGAATCTGGACGGATCCCTTTTCCCCTTTCGCAAGATACATTCTCAAACCAAGACCGTGCGCACCTTCCTCATAAGGATGGGATGTTGTGAAAGGTACGCTGACGCTCGCCATCGCCGGCACGTCGATCTAACAACAGTTCTTACGAACTAGGCCCTCTCCCGAAGCGATCATGCAAGTCTTGCGGGAGATGTATGCATCGCATGATCCCGTTGACCCCTCTCATGCTCGTTCTCTCCTGGAGGCAGTGGACATCTCAAGCCTCAATCCTCTGAGTGTATCTCAACTCCCAGTCCCCACAGACGTTGGCGGTCTTCATCCTTGCTCGCTGACCTTTTATAATGACCTCGGCTTGGGAGCTTCTTTGGTGCAATTGCCCGATGAAGCTCGCCGCGCTCATGAGAGCATCAGTGTCGGTCTTGCTCGCAAGTTGTCCTTGAAGGACCTTTCTTCATTAAGAATCCAAGACGAGGACGAGGGAGAAGAAGAAGACATGGACGAGGCCCTATCAACGCGCATCTCGAACGTTCTTCGTCAATATGGTCAAGATCAGATGCCGACGGAATTCTTGGCGAACGCCATTGACGCAGGAGCGACGTCCGTGTCTTTCTTAGTAGACGAAGCCGACTTCTCCAACGCATCTCAACGGCTTCTTGTTCCTTCCCTAGCTCAACTCCAGGTTGCGGGTGCTCTGGTGGTACACAATGACGCCGAGTTCGGCGAGCAGGACTGGAGAGGTATCCGACGCGTCGGCCGTGGCAGCAAACGCGACCTACCTGGAAACATTGGCAGATTTGGCCTTGGCGCACTGGCTGCGTACCATCTGTCTGAAGTAAGTTGAGAACCTAGTACCGCCGAGGCCATCCAACTCAAATAACGCATAGGTCACCATGGTCGTCTCCGGATTGTATTTTCTGCTACTTGACCCTTCGAGACGGTTCCTCGGCAAACGCGCTTCTCGCCGCCTCAAACTTAGTGACATGCATGTGTATGTACACGCATTCGCACTGTCATGCGATACTGACATCAGAGCGCTAGCTTCTTTCCCGATCAGCTGATACCTTTTGTGGGTCTGCACGGATTCGAATCTGATACCATTCACTATCAAGGCGTACGTGATTCTCGACACTGTCATTCCTAAATTCGACCCTGACGCCTACTTGCCACTCAGACCATCTTTAGACTTCCTTTACGTTCCTACTCGCAGGGGCAGACGAGCGAACTCTCCAAGAATGTCATGAATGTGCGGGCGGCACAAGACTTCCTCGAGCTGCAGAAGAGCAGCATGAAACTCTCCGCCCTCTTCAATCCCCGCTTGGAATTCTTGTCTGCGGCGGTGCGGTCGTTGAATCAACTGGGCTCTTCAGAGATTGCGCCAATCTGGTCCCTCGAGGTATCGAGGGTCATCGTCAACACCAACGATCGGGTCATGCCGAATGCTCAACACAGCGAAGTCGCCATAACGTCTTTGCTCAAGGGGAACCTGGCAACAGAAACCTGGAGAACTGGCATGCTTACGCTGTTCAAGTCCAACACCCCATCTTCTTTCCATGACCTATTCGAAAAGTACTTGCTACCAGAAACGCTTTCGGTGGGAGTCGCGTTGCCAAGGCAATCTCAAGTGCCCTCGTCGGCGTACTCTCTGTTCTCACATCTCCCTCTTCCCATCACTACGACCCTACCGTTTCACGTCCACGCATCCTTCATCTTGGCCGAGGATCGCCGTAGCATCCGCTTTGACGACACGTCTTTCATCGGCTCTGAGTCGGCATACAATCGCCATCTTCTCACTGCCATTGTGCCAGATCTGTACCTCTCAGTCTTGCACCACTGGCCCGTAACTGGCGATCCCGGGGATTCGTTATCAAATGCACGATTCTGGCCGTCACAACGCGGAGATAAGGTCTCACGAGTCGTTGTGCTACCTCTCTATGAGATGGTCAGCAAGGACAGCCGCGCTGTATGTGAGAGCACAACCGGTGCCCGCATCACGCCGGCGTCGGCCAAGTTGACAGGAAGCCGTATGTCTGGCAACATCGTACGCGCATTGGAACTCATCGGACCCTCCAACCTCGTCACAAAGCCCCCTGCAATCGAGCCTGTCACCGCCTTGCAGCGCGTTGACTCCGATGCCGTCAGGACGTTTATCGTACAAGCTGAAGAGCGACTCAATGAGCTCTACAACTCGAGGAAGATCTCTATCCCCCAGTTACTTGACCTCGTCCGCTTCATCCTAGAAGGAGACCCATCTGGCAGTCGCTTGGATAGCCTGCGTCTGCTTCCACTAGCCGATGGAAACCTCTCTTCCTTCCGCCACGACATGCTCCCATCTGTCCGCGACGCCATCTTCATGCTCCCGAAGCCATCCACCTTCGCTCGTCAGCAGCTGTTCCCGCCGTCACGATTCGTGCACCCCGACGCGAGTGGGCCGCTACTCGAAGCGCTTCCCCGAAGCGCCTTACAGGTCATGCCTTTCAGCGATGAGGCCCTCGCGTACTTCGCGCGATCGCGTTTGAGACCCGCGCATGAGGCCATCTTGTCTGGTGATGATACTGAGTGGGTTCACAAGCTGTGGGCGTCTTTTGCCCTGGTGCACACTCCTAAGGAGCTTCACAAGGACCTCTACGATCTTCCTCTGGTTCCAGTATCAGGACAACCCGGCCGTCATGTATCGATCACAAGTTGCGGGAGACCGAACGTGCTGTTGAAGGCGTCGTCTAATGTGACCTCGGTCGCTCTATTGGACGCGCTCACAACCATGGGCGCATCGTTCATTGATACCACGCACCTGCCATCGGCACTCAGGACCCGTGATCCGATCAAGTCCATGACATACTCCTTTTCCTCTGTCCTACAGTTCTTGGATCATCATCTCTGGCGCATCGGCGAGTTGGGTGCGACACAGACGACCGTCCTACGCGACTGGATTGACGCGCAGATCAGAGCGGGTAGCAGACTCTCTGCGCAGGACGTGCACACGGCACTCACTCTCCCGCTTTTCCGCGTTCGTGGTGGGCAGGAGTTCGCGGCAGCCAACAGCGTTCAGATGCTGCCATCGGGTATCGGCATTGACGACGTGCTTCCCCTTTCCTCGAATACGGATAGGATTACGCCGTACGATCTCAACCTGGCCATCCCGCTCAAGATAACGCCCATGTCCTTCGGCGCTTTAGGTCTAATTCTTGCACGCGCTCGTCAAAGCGCTCGTCGCCCCGATCAGGCCATCAGTAATGTCCAACTTGCTTCCCTGAAGAAATTGCTACAGACGATCCTGGGGAAGCCAGAAGCGATAACACAAATGAAAGGATCCCTGCAAGTGCCGAATACGCGCGGCATCTACGTGCGCCCAGAATCGTTATTCTCACGCCGAGTCCCTCTCTTCGTCTCCGTGTTTGACACCGAAGGTCGTCGCCCGGACGTATTTCTTGACGCGTCACTGGCAGGAACTCTTGATCCTCAACTAGAACCGTTCGGCATGTGCACCACAGTCACTGCCGAGGCCTTCGAACAGTGCGCGTTACTCGTCCAGGAGGTGACCGATGATGCAAAGATGGATAGCGCACGAGTGGTGTACGAGTGCTATTGCGATCGTGTGCCTCGTATTGAGGGCGTCCATTGGATCAGGCTCGATACCATACAGTTCATACCGCGAGCGGCAGAACGCAGACGGAATTCTCTTTTGCTCGACGGTTACGCGCGAGAGCTCCCTCGGGTCGTCTCTCCTCGCCAGCTTTTGCGGACCGAGTTTGCCGCTACCGCTTGGACTCAGCGGGCTTTGTTCGACGCAGAGCCTTCGGCGCGATTGCTCGGCGAGCATCCATCCTTGGGAAAGCCTACGATAGAAGAAGTGGTGAGTTTTGGCATTGATACACTGCCTGTAACAACTCATAGACTGACGGTCAGGTCGCGCACATACGCGTTTTGAGTACGATTCCGGCAGATCACGAGGAGAAGGGGTTGGTTGCCAAGGACGTGAAGGCGTCTTACAAGTTTCTCCAAGAGAACCTCGCCGACATGTCCGCCACTGTCAAGCATGTGCTCAAGCACGGGATGTTATTCCTGAATGTTGACAGCCAGACCGAATGGAGATGGTCCTCGGCGACAAATCTCATCCTCCACGCCACAGACGACGGAGAGAACTACCAGATGGTGCGGAGCAGCCTGAAGAACTACTCGAAACTTCTGCGCGCTCTTGGAGTGCATTCCGTGGAGTCGATCGAGAAGCCCGAGATCAAGACTACAGGCGTGGAAGGCAAGCTGAGTAGACTGCAAGACAGCTTCGACAGGAAGCGCCGCGCGGAGATCGGCATTGATGTAGTCTTCATCGACGCGGACGAAACGCCTAGTCGGCACCCGGCGCACAAGATCTTCCTCTCTGCGTGCGCATCGTTCTTCGAGGATCAGTTCTACTCTGCTGGGATGCGTGAATCTGTCGCATTGGGAGATGAGCCGCTGGAGGTGAAAAGCCACGCTAGTGGGGATGCCCTCCGGCGCTGTCTTGGTCAGTCGTTCTGTACTCACGATACGGCACCGTGACTAATCCCGATACCTCTGCAGACTTCATGTACACTGGTGCGTTCTCAGAGGTCGTGCACGAGGACTTGCAGATTCTACTCGATATGCTTGACCTTGCGGAATATTGGCACTTCGAGGATTTGAAGTCCACCATCGAGGGAGAATTAGTCGAGCATATTACACCCAACGTGTATCGGGATAGTAGGTGTCCTTTTCCGCCATACACCCAGAGCACAGACTAACCCATGCTGCTAGTTCGAGAGTACGCTGAACGCTATAAGGCGTCGATCTTGCTTCGTAGCTGTGTTGAATGGGAGGAGAAGAACAGGGACGTTTTGCTCAGAGGCGTGGATAGGTCGGAGGATTGATTGAACGTGCTTGCAGCTAGGGAAGAGTGTATCAGACTTGTGGATGGGATGTCATTATCTTGCTACGTGTCGTGTAATAACTGTATTCGGCTTTGATTGACGAACGAACATGGGGAAGAAGGCAAGACGCCCGCGCACGGAGAAGCCAGGGCGGCGGGCGTATTCGACCTTTTTGACCCGAGGCCCGATCCCTGATTGCGGATCAAAAATGCCGGCGGAACCGCAGTGGCAGCATCTTGACCTCAAGCCACCACTTTAGGCCGCCAGGCTGTCTATACCCATGCTTTGATGTTGACCAGCGCGATACGCGTTGCGCAACGCTCTATCATGGCTCCCATCTTGAACGACTACGACGGACGTCCCAGTTTCTCGTGTGCGAACTGTTCAGCTGTTATTGTGCGCTATGCTGGGTTCTATGCCAATGGTATTTGCGTTGACAAGATTGCGGTGCGAATAGGCTCTCCAAGACGAGCTGATTAGCAAGGCTTTCTCTGGGAGGGATGGGCGTGGATAGTATGTCTCGCTGAGCGTCGCGGTGAATGTACGCTTACTCGGAGATGTAGTCTTATGCATTCTGCGACGAATGTGAAGCTCGGACCGAAGGAAGACAGGCCGTTGCTGTGAGTCACGATTCATAATGGGAGTATCAATCGCTATACCTGACGATCTGGCTAGTACTGGCGTGCATACTGTTGCGGACGTCTTCTGCCTCGGCTGTGGCGACCGCGTTGGTTGGCACTATCACAAGGCCTCCGATCACTCGCAGAAGTACAAAGAGGGTGCGCTTCGGATCTTGACTCCTCCCACACATCGATTGATAGAGCGATCAGGAAAGTACCTCCTGGAGCGAGAGCGCATCGTGAAGGAAAACAACTGGACCTTGGACTCCTAGTGCCCCTACGAGCATCTTAGCATCCTGCCTCGAGCTCTGCGTCGCATAGGGCGGGTGCAGATGATCTACTCACTCTTTGTACGCAATCGGATGTATGGCTGTAATTTTATGTTGTATAGTTTAGTCACGACCTGTACCTTTACCGGCTGGGAAGCTATTTTGTGCGGAATTGATAGACCCATGCGTGGGAACCGGCAGCCATTCACGTTGCTGACTCAGCCAAGCGCGATCCGCGAGCTGAGCTCGAGCGCGCGCTTGCTCCAAGCTCCCATTTCCTCTCGCAGTCGCTCCCCTTGGCCTCCCCTCTTACCGTATCTCCATCTAATTTTCCAACATGCCGCGCGCCGAAGGTACGCCCTATCGCGTTCAGAACCACCCCTTAACGACTAACGTTTCAAATAGCCGGAACACCGAAGGATATCGCCAACCGGATGAAGTCCAAGGGACTTCAAAGGCTCCGATGGTACTGCCAGATCTGTCAGAAACAATGCCGAGATGAGAACGCATTTAAGATGCACTCTTCCTCCGAGTCACATCTGCGGCAGATGCTCGTGGTTGGCGAGAATGCTGGGAAGCATATCTCGGATTTCTCTGGCCAGTTTCAGTCGGAGTTTGTCACTTTATTGTCACGGAGGTACGTAACTATACAATCAACCATGAGAGTATATCTGATGTTTGTCTAGATGGGGGACGAAGCGTGTACGAGCGAACAATGTCTATCAGGAATACATCCAGGACAAGTCACATTTACACATGAACGCCACGCGCTGGGTCACCCTTACCGAATTCGTCAAACATCTCGGCCGTACAGGTGTCGCACACGTAGACGAGACGGAGAAGGGCTGGTTCATAGCATGGATCGACAACAGTCCCAAAGCGCTAGCGAAGCAGGAGGCGTCGATGAAGAAGGAACGGCTGACGACGTCGGACGAGCAGCGCGAGCGGCAGCTTATCCAGGAGCAGATTCAGCGCGCGGCGGCAGAAGCCGAAGAGAAAGGAGAGGGCTCGTCAAGTGCTGTTGAGGCTGCGAGGGAAGAGGGTCTGAAGCGGGAAGAGGATAAGAAGGTTACAATTACCTTCGGCGCCAAGCCTGCTGCATCGACAGCCGGACCCACCGCAACAACGGCTGGTCTGAAGCTGAATCCGCTCAAACCGGCCGCGAACCCTTTGAAACGACCTAACGTCTTCAAGCAAGCTGCCGCTACAACAAAGACGACGCCACCGGCAGAAGCAGCTGGTACCAAGCGGAAGGCGACGGAGATGACTGCCGCTGAGCGCTTGATATTGGAGGACCAGGAGCGGAAGAGACGGAAGATGGAGAGGGAGTCTGGTGGCGCGTGAGGTGCAATGGGGACTTGTGGATGTACGCTGGGTTACTGTAGTTGTATTCTTTCGCTTTGACATGCTATCATTCGCTGTACGCTTGACTTGTGTCACTAATCAGAACTCCGCTCGAGGACTTCCCATTCTACACTAGAGTGAATGGCTCATGGGCTCCTGTAGTCAGTAATGCAACACGCTGCGCGCTCTTCAGAGAACAGAAAGACATGGATCCTATAATACTGTAAAGACATGATAGATGGTATGTGCGTGGTGTACAACATGAAAAGAACACAGCAAACAACGACAGCGATCGACATAGCCACACCGCGACCCGCCAGCGAGCCACTCAAGAACACCTAGATCACTCCATGGTCCATCCATACCGGAGCTCACGCCGGCAGATTCTCCTTCCTCTTTCCAAACACGCTCGAGCTCGACGTCTTCTTCGCGGGCGTCATCATCGGGCGATCGAGAACCTCGAAGCTCTCGTCGTCTAGCCCATCGAATGTGAGGTTCTCCTCCAACAAGCTCGGCTCGCCGACACCGGTAGCGCCGCGTAACGGAGACTCCTCAATCGTTCCGAGACCAGCATTGCGCTTCGCGAAGCTCGCCACAGGACCAGGTGCCGCAGCCTTAACCGGCGGCGCACCAGTGCCCAGACCCGTAAGCGAGTCGAACTTAGAGACGAACGCAGCGAGCACCCTCCTCTCCTCCTCGAGCTGCACGCGGACCTTCTTCTCCTTCTCAAGTTGCTTGACTAGCTCCTCGGCCCACGCCTCCTTCTCTCGAACCTTCTTTGCTTCAGCCTCGACTTTGCCCGACCACTCCTTCTCGACGTCTTCCCGGACTTGACGCAAGGGTGCACCGAGATTTTCCTCGTACCCTCGTACGGCGATCTCGAGCTCGCGGATTGTACGCGCTTGGTCTGCGAGCAGGCGGTCTTTGTCAGACTCCGGAGCGTCAGGAGGCAACTCTGGACGAGCGAGCAACGCCGCCTCAAGCGAGAGAATCTGTGTGGCCTGAGTTTCGAGCTCGCGTCGTGCAGCGAGGAGCTCTTGACGGAGTTGATATGGACTGGCATCGAAGTCGACCTTGGCTGGACTTGCCGGTCGGCTGTCACCCTCTCCGCCTTCTCCGCGCGCGTCGAGCGCTTGAGAGGTGAGGATGAGGTTGGAGAGCTGCTTGATACGAGCGTTGATATCATGCATAGCCTTCGACTCGTCTTGCTGTTCCCTTGCCGACAACCGCCGTTTAAGACCAGCAGGCTTCGGCTCCTCGCGCTCAGCCAACTTCGCCTTCAGATCCTCGATCTCTTGGCGGTAGCGCTCGAGCAACGCTTCGGTGTCAACGACTTCTTTTTTCTGTGCATGCAGGGCAACCTTCTTGATCCGTGAAGCGAAGAGGAGGGTGGAGGTTGTTTCGGATACGGCGCTTGAGTCCGGATTGAGAGTGCAGATTACGGAGATGCGGGCGTCGCCTGAGAGTGAAGGTTGAAGCATGCGGGTAAGCTTTGAGTTGCGGAAGGGAACATAGTCACTGCAGATGCTCATTAGCATAGGGAGAGGTTTGACAGAAAATACAGAGGCTTACTTCTTCCCCTTAGCTGCGTTCTCCGCCAATGTGCTGATGACGCTTCCGAGAGTGAGCAGGCTCGTATTGATATACTTGCCCTCCTTCGTCCGCTCCTTGTCGCTCGTGGCCCTCTCGCTGCCAGCAAGATCGATCAAGCTAAGCACACTTGTCTGTACGCTCCGTCCACCAATGCTCTGCAGACGCGGTCCACCAGGCGTGGGTGGCCTTGAAGGACCAGGACCAGGCGTTTGTCGTCCACCAGACGTGTCGCCGCGTTCGCGAGACTCGATAACGACGCGGAAGACGGAGTGCGAGCGGCTGGATCGTTCGTTCCAATCTGTCGTGGCAGTACGACGTGCAGCCCATCCGCGTTCCAGAACGGCATGCACACCCTTGAGACTGGTGACGACTTCTTCACGCAGAGGGGCCAACCAGACGTTATTGCCTGAGCCTTGGATTTGGACGGGTTGCGAGGCGCGGGTTGCGGGTGGGGCGAGGAGATCGTGAATCGTTTCGTTGTAGATCTCAAGGTAGGATACTCGGAGGAGGTATTCGCGAGATGGTGTACGGCGGATGTACTTGAAGACGTCTTTGAGGGCGCGAGGAATGATACCTGGTTGCTCGTCATCTCCAGACTGGACACTTTCATCAGTCCGTGTACATAGGCAAATGGGATGAGGTATACGAACCAAAGTGAACGTCTTTCCACTAGCCGTCTGACCATACGCAAAGCATACAGCATTATAACCCTCCATAGCAGCCTTAACATGGCTCCGTGCGACGGCGTCGTAGACGGGCTTATTCTCAGACCCAGTCAGAATTTCGTCGAAGTTGAACTCCTGAGCCACCGTGCCAGTGTTCTTCTGGTGTTGTGGCAATAGCTTGATCATCTTGTCCCTTCCGCGCATCTGTGTATCCCATGCGCTCTGTTGATTTGATGGACGAATACTATATGGTTATAAGTGACTGTAAACGCCTGATGGGCAAAGATGTAACGTACCGGATAGACACCTGGACCTTGTCCTGGCTACCGTGGTCGATAACCTCTCCGCCGGTTTCGTCGACTTCAATACTAATATCTCCAACATCCATATTCTGGTAGTCCACCAGCACCTCCTCTGGGTCTACGCGCGACACGTCCATCTCGCTGGGCATATCCAGTCCCAAACCGGGACTCTCGCGCCCTAACCTGGGCGTAGTTGGCGTCTTTGGCCGTCCATGCGACGGGGAGCCCGGTACGACAGCAAGCGAAGGCGGCCTGACCTTCATAGCCGACCTCGGCCGTGCGTCGCTCGATAGCGCCGCCTTATACTTCTTAGCCGAGGGCAGCCCGGAAGCAGGTATGATGGTGTTCGGACGTATTGTTGAGGTAGATGAGTCGGACGAGCCGGACATGGCAGATAAGGGCCGCTTCGGCGTGAAGGGCATCGTGCGGGGTAATTTAGTCGGGCCTGGTGTTTGCGACATGGCTGGTGGTGAAAGGTCTTGAAGGTGTAGCCGGGTCGTGGTTACGGTCGCGGTCTGAATCCGGCCCAATATGAGACAAGTCCAACATGCGCGTGACCGCGTTTCCGGTCCGAAGGCTATCGCCCAACGACGCGCACCGACGGCATTGCGCTTGCTCGTCGTCTACCACCTGCACAATCTTGGACAGCATGGATAAATGAAAGCACAATGATATATGAGAACACAAGAGTCTATATGAGACGTGTACAATGATGAAACGCGAGTCATTCTATACATGTTCACGCTAGCCGCAGCCCAGCCTTACGATTCAGTCTTCCGACCTATCCACACCTCGTCGCAAAGCGTCCCTATTCTTCGCCTCCCACTCGTCACAGCTCCTAAGCAAGATATCCGCGTTGTACCTCTCAGCATATCCTCGAACTGTCGCAATGGATCAGAATACATGTCATCAATAATCATCCTTGCGAAAGTGGCTTACCGTCTTCGTACACCCTCGGCGAGAGATGAACGACCAGATCGCCCTGCACGGTCGCCTTCAAGTCGTCGAGGCTCCAGTAGTCCGCCTGGGCAAGCATGTCTAGAAGGATCTGCAGGTCTTCGCGTTCTATGGGTGCAAAGTTGCCAGTGTACATGTAGTCTAGAAGACAGAAATGAGCTGCACGCCCTATATCGGACCTGTATCGAAGAGGAGCTTACCAAGACAACGTCGAAGAGCTCCGCCACTAGTCTGAACCTCCACCTCGACCGGTGCAAAGCCATTGACGACGGACTCGCGCATACCAGCCTGGTAGAATAGACCGTCGAAGTATGACGCGCACGCGGATAGGAATATCTTGTGAGCCGGATGCCTTCCGGGAACCTCGTCCGTGTCGATGAAGACAACGTCAATACCGATCTCCGCACGGCGCTTCGCATCGAACCCTCCTCGCAGCCTCTTCAGCTCGCCTTCAATACCAGTTACTTGTATCGTCGGCTTGTTCACAGCATCCAGCATATGCACTCCTAGCGCGCGTAAGAGCTTCGAGTAGTTCTTGAGGCTGGCGCGCGCCCTCTTATATGTCGGCCCGTCATCGCTCGCGTTGAGGATGAGGTCCGCAGCAGAGCACCATGCCCATTCGGTGAGGTGGTTGTCGACGTTGAGGAAGAGGTTACCGCGCTTGAGCTCTTGCTTCGTAGCGTCGGAAAGATCGGCAATGCGGTCTTGGAGGAACTTGTAAGACGCCTTGACGTCTTTCGCAATTACCGCGCGGTTGTCAAGATCTCCTGGAATACCGCTTAGTACACGTATATGTGCAACCTGGTCGTAGCTTGTGAGTGACTGTGGGAAAGGTATGGATGGCAGGGCACTCACCACCTCCTCCGCTGTAGGAACTCCCAAAGCGGCGTTCTCCACTGCTAATCTGGGAGATGGTTCCGACTCGAATAGCGCCCGCTGCGTCCAGGCGATGGAGGCAAGATCGGCACGCAGAAGCTGCCCAGGAGACACAATCTCCGGAAATTCTCGCGCGTATGCGTTGAATGCGGGAACGTTCGGCCTGCGTTCTATCGCACGGGGAATGAACCTGATAGCGTCGTAGTGTTCCCAATGAACGCCTCGTACCCAGGGCAACCTATCGCGGTAGTACTCGTACACCACGCGCGCACTCTCCGATTTCGACTCATCGGTCGCGTCCTGGATAGCCAGGGCACACTGCCTGAACGTATCGGCGTTCTCGACGACGCGCATCCCGAATGCGTCCAGCCGCGGATCGAACTCGGCCAGCAATGTGTGCACGAATACGTCTGGGCGACGACCCTCGACGTCGAAAGCGGAGACAAACATAGCTACACCGCGCGAGTACAGAGTGTCGGGCCGCACATAAACGCCATGCGTGTTCGGTACCTGCAGCGTCTGACGCATCTCCTGGATGGCCCTTGGGATGCTGAGGATCGTCCGTAGTAGGTTCGCCAAAGCCACGACTTGAGGACGGTTGATGACCTGGCCAAGGCGCCGAGCGTTCGAGAGCATGTGGCCCAAGATGTCGAAGGACATGGACGTGATCTTGAACATGTTGGCTAGGCTCACATCGTACGGCGTGATTCTATCCGAGGAGAGTGTGAGGGGAAGAACGTCCTCGATGTGGACACCCGGCGGAAGCATTTGGACGTTATTGGCCGCGGCGAACTCCTGGCTATTGCGCACAGGGAAGAGTGGAAGCAGGAGCGCGATGCGTATGTCTTCCGGAGGTAGCTTGTGGCTCGACCTGACCTGAGCGCGGATCCACGCCCGTAGAACAGCCGCCTGCGCGGCACTGATCTCCGTCATACTCCGAAGGTGCCGTTCCAAGAACTGTAGAACAGACGAGAAAGAGAACGTCATGGACCTAACGGGTTCGCGCGCGCGAAGGGCACTGGGAAGCCGCTCCTTGTCGATGAACGAGGCGCCCATGGCGGACAGCGCATCAACCACGTTGGGCGGGGTGGATGAGGTAGCGAGCAGCGTGCTGGTTCCGCCACAGCTTGCGACAGATATGTGCCGGTGTTGTTGACCTGAAACGGATACTAGTGGCAGGACACGTAGATCCTTGTGCAGCTCTACCTGCGAATGAAGGGACGAGAAGAGGGTCCACAAGTTGTGTACCCAGCGAGATGTTTGTTCGGTTAAGATGGCCTCGGGCGCTGGCTGGAGCCATAGTCCTACTAAGTATGCGAGTGCGTCGTCATTGAAAGGCTTGACTTGCAAGATGCTATGCGGAAGGGCCAACCGGAGCTCATCGCTGGCGTCAGGGTGCACGAAGCGTGACGCTGCGAAAAGTCTCTCACGAGCAGACGAAGCGTTGCTAGGCAGCATGAACACGGCATCGTCCAAAGATTGGGAGCCCCACTTTGGTTGCTGACGGAACTGCACGAGAGAGCCGTCGGCGAGGGGAAGAAGGCGGAGATCATTCAGACTGCCTCCAAACTGATCGTTGCCCAATATGAAGCGGATTAGAGCAAGTAGTTGCGGAATGGTGATCTGCCCCTCGGCGTATAGTTGGGAGAGCCGACTCTCGGATTGCGACACGTACACACGAGCAGTGCCCGCATCCAGACGCCTTATAGACGTGCGTTCGAGGGCAGTGGCTGGTTTGGTGACGAGGTTCGGCGGTTGGAGGAGCTCTAAGCCCCGAACGACTTCCCCATGCAGCCCACCGGTGAAGATCGCGTCGGACGGCGCGACTCGCGCGCCCGTCACGCTCTCGCAGATGGCACGACTGTCCTCGCCGGCCGTCCTGTAGAGAGGGTCAACGATGAGCTGAGAGATCCTATCGCCGTGTGGTGACGGCCAGAAGCGGCTGCTTGCCAGCGAGTCTCCAGCTCGGCTTGACGTGGGCCAATGATGAAGGACCGACAGATACAAGTTCGGGACCAGAGAGGAGAGGAGATATCGGTTGTAGGCGGACTCGGAGTTCGCGAAAGAAGTGTCGTCCAAGCGTATGCTGCGTCGATCTTCGGCCAAGATGAACGATGCGTGAACATGGAAGGAGAGGGTTGTCGTGATGGGAAGGGGGAGGTGTGAGAAGAGGGAGCATGCTTGTGAAGGAGCTTGTGCCTGCCTCGGCAACGCGACGCCAACAGATAGCGTGTCAGGTAGCAAGTACTTCTCGAACAGCGGATGGAACGAATTCGGTACGAGGCTTTTGGAAAATGGATGTAGTCCTATTCTCCATGTCTCCGCGGTGCCGTTTAAAGTGGACGTTATCGTGACTTCGGAGTGCCCAGCGCTCGGTAATGTGTGATCGTCGGAATCAATGATGTCTCTTGAGACGTGAAGATGCCAGATACGCCCAACCTTCAAGGTTCCGGATTGGTGCGAAGAGCGCACAGCGGCAGTCATATCGTTTAACCGGGCATTGAAGAGCACGGCGAGCTTGACGCGAGTCTCTTGTCGTACGAGCAAGTCATAAGCAGCTTCTACGCTCATGATGTTCGTAGAAAGTTCGCTTGTCTGAGCCTGGACGCGCGAGCGCAGCGGAAGCCTGAATAGGGTCTGAAGCGCGGGCTGTATTAGCAAATCCCGGTCAATACAATGGTTCGTTCGAGGGACTTACGCCATGGTAATCGACGGTATCTGCCTCGAACCCATGCAGTCCAACGAAAGGCACGAGCTGGTCGGGGAACAAACTGTGCAGTGATAAGTCTCGGGTTTAATATCAGTACATGAGATACTGATCGTACATTCTCATATCACGAAGCTTGACGCGACGCGAAGCGCGTCTCCCTAGGAAGCGCCTTGAGGGATCCAGCAAGAGGAAGTACTCGCCGGATATGATCATCGTAGCCTATGGAAGAGACAGTCACTTTTACGTCGCATGCGTTACAACGTCCAACTCACCTCCGAAAAGTGGTACGCGGCAAGTGCGCCAAGACCGAATCTGCCTATGTTACCAGGCTGATTGCGTTTACTACCCTGCCCTACGCGTCTAATGCCCTTCCAGTCGTTGTCGGAAAAACAAGCGTCGTTGTGGATCACCAGGGCGCCTGGCGCCTGAAGCTGTGCTAAAGAAGGCACGATGAGTCGATCCGCCGCGTCCGAGAAGTCGACCTCGTCAATCATGAAAGAGACGGCCGAAGCGCCCGCATCGACAGCATTGGCCAAGAACTCTGTTGGCATTTGATCTTGATTATATTGGCGAAGGACGTTGGCAATGCGTGTCGACAAAGCCTCGCCCATATCTTCCTCATCATCGTCCTCCATCCCCAACGATGACAGGTCCTTCATCGCCAGAGAGTGAGCGAGGTCGAGAGTGACGCAAGCATGAGCACGATGGGCGGCATTGGGCAGCTGGACGAGGTAGGCGCGCGACCCAAGATCGTTGTAATAGACTTCAGAGCAAGCATGGAGTTCGCCGCCGTCGGTAGGTATGGGGAGACACGATGTGGTTTGCGAATCGAGACTCTTCACGTCCAAGGCTTGCAAGAGGGCAACGACATGACTGGGTTTGAAGGCGGTCTCCGAAGTATGCAGCATTTGCAGCACCTGTAAGATAGCCCCTAGCTGTGGCCTTGAGAGAATATTGTCAGAAATATCACACGATAAAGGACTCGCAGACGTACCTCTCAGAGCACCCCATCTTTTGTAGGAAGGAGCGCACTAGTTTTGACCGTGATTGGATCTTACGGAAGGGCGAGAGTGGACCGTGGAGTTCAAATACGGCGAATGGCGTCGAGGAACATTCATCATTGTCCACAGGCACCCAGTGCCTACCGACCGATGCAGACTGTAACTCTCGCAGATCTCCACTGGCGAGGGATCTAGATGCCAGAGCCTGAACCAAAACTTGTAGAACTGCCGGCTGAGTAGGTTCCTCTGCGACACACGCGGCGAATTGGCGCTTCAGCACGTGGAGCGGGATCGCAACATCCCAGCCGAAGCACCGGCGAAGAGATGGGGATACGACGGTAGTGGTGGCGACGGAGAGCACGCGGTCGAAGAGCGCACGCCCTTGCAGCATCTCCCGACTGTCATCTCGACATTCACCAACGGCATATAACCGTCCATCTTCACAAGGAATCCATCGGGCTGCCGGGTCGAACCCAAGAGAGGACGCGTCGAAATGCGTGACGTTCATCAAGGAGAAGAGCCGTGCTGCAAGGACGGAATCGGCGGAAGAGGAGATACGCGCGATGCACTCGCACGCAATGGCGGGAGTGAGGGACTTGGTGAGGAGGCCGAGCTGTGAGAGGCTGCCGATCATGTCGCGCCCCGCGATAGTGGTCGTGAATGCAACGCGTTCACTGCTCGACTCAAGTAGGCCGTTGATCTTCGAGTTCGGATCGATCACATCGCCTGGTCGTGCATAGGTCCGCCCATTCGCGACCAGCACGAAGCGCAAGGAGCTCAACTTGGTTGTCATGAGACGCGGCAAGGATTCTGCGTCTTCGCAGATGCGCTTGACGAACGCTGCCTGCACGTCGGGCGTCTGCGCGTCGAAGTTGTCCAAGGCAAGTACAAGCACGCTGGCAATTGAAAGGGGCGTATCATCCGCATTCAAAGCCCGAATGAGGGCGCGAGGGAGTGTCTTGGGTAAGAAGCACACCCTCGCGATGTCAGGCAGAGGGATATCATCCTGGACCACGTAGATCTGGGCATTGCCGGCGATGGCTTGTCTGGATGTATGATCGACGGCAAGCCCAGTAGAGAGTGCAGGGAAGATGGGGAGGCCGCGCAACGCGTTCGAGACCGGGTGCGAGAACCGGTACGTAGCTAGGACATCTCCGAGCATGGTGTGTAATTGCTCAAGAGCATCATCCGACGCTGCGCTGAGTACGTTCGGTCTCCGTGCGAGTTGGTTGATCAGATCCTTGGCGTTCCGTATAGACCAAAGGCAATTGAAGGGACTGAGAGTGCCAGGCTGAATGCTTGGATGAAGGAAGGCTAACCCACAACCTTCTAGGAGACCCCGTAGCTCAGTACGTTCAACTTCAGGCGTAACAGGATAGACGCCAGCGCTGGGTGCTTGCCATACGCCATTCGATGTCGGCAGAATCGGGGTGTTCCAGACTGCATTGAAGTGCTCCGTGCGGTCGTGTTGAGGAAGGGACGACAACCAACTCCAGAACTGGCCGCTCCATGTAACCAGATTAGGCGCATTCTGGGCAATGACGCGCTCGACGAAGGCTTTTATATCAGCAGCGCCAGGTCGTGCAATGTTCCAAGGGCCATTCTTGTGAAGAAGTTGCAGTAGCGGCGAGGGGATGTCGCTCACGCGGGAATGTAGCGCGACAACACCCCGGAAGAGCTGGGCCTGCGCATCGCCGAAGATGAAGCACGCTACTGTCGAGGAGCGCTCAAGGGCGATGTACGTGTCGCCGGCAACTATGAGTGGGAGATTGACGATATACTGAAGGGAGAGCGCCAGGAGCTGATAGTCGATGATCGCGCCCCGAAATATGTCACCCTCTGTAGTACGGGGAAGCGCCTCGATCGAAGCTATATGCGACGACTAAGGTGCCACATGAGATGCAGCTTCAACATGTGATAAGATATAACACGTACGAGGATGGGATGCGCAGACGACGGCGACAACACTGTGACAGGGCAGCGAGCAGCAGCGAGGATGTACTGTATGCGAGCGGGGATCCGACAGACTTTCACGCCAACTTCAGAGAAGACGGTGAGATGTAGCCCGGCCGCTAGTTCGTCGACAACGAGAACCTCGGCGGATAGGGCAATCTTCGCCGGCGTGGTAGAGTTGGGGAGAAGGCGTGGCCAAATGGGGAGTGCACGTTCATGCACCTCCGTCGCAAGTATCACAGGTACCTTGTTCCAGTAGACGGCTTGTCCGTGAGCCTCGGCAGAGTAGGAGCCCGGCCATAACGAGTAGACGTCCATCCCACGGTCCGCGCCCATGCTCAGCAACGCCGCCCAAGCTGTGGGCAATGCCTTTGAAAATAAAAGCTTGTTCCACTCAACGAGGACACTGTATGACGTTCATGTCAGCGAGAAGCTTAGAGATGTACAAGAAGACGCATTACTGGTGACTTGATCCCTCTGCCGCGTGCTCCTCCGCATTACGCAGCGATTGTCGATCCGGGGTAAGCGAGAAGGAAGCGTTGATGAGGCACGGGAACCCCGTTGTGATAGGCAAGGGCAAGAAAGTGTAAAGCCGGCCCAGGTGTTGTTGTACATGCTCGCCACCGGCGATAGGAACAGCAAGCGCGATGTCGGGCACAAGCTTCTCGCGCGTAAGCATTGTGGCGACATCATTTCCCACCCTTCGAGAGACCTCCGCAGCGTAGGGCGTCAGGTCGTCCGAGCGGCTGACGACAAGCCACCTCGTCGTGCGCCGCTGAACGCCTTGGGGTACGACTTCGACCTCGATCTCGTGTCCCCGCGCGTCGTGGGCGACCATTGAGTTGGATCGCTGAAGCGTGGCTGTAGCAAGGACAGTGGCGACGCCGCGTTCATCAACTTCCTTCACAACGATTGACGAGAGGTGGCGTAGGAAAAGCATGACAGTGCCAATCTCTTCGCGGATGAACTCCTCCAGGAGGCCATGGATCTCGTGAGATGTGACGACGCGTGGCGCGAGCTCGCTGTAAGGATCAGTCCTCAAAGGTAGGCGAATAATGGTGGTATCCAGAGGTTTCGAGAAGTCATCGTGAGTCGAATCGAGCGCAGCGCGGAAGACATTGAGGTGAGGAGCCAATGTTGCATCTCCAATGAAGTCGCGTCTGGTCCCTTCTGTCGCCAGTATGCGCTTCAGCGGGTCGAAGGTCGCCAAATAACGACCAGACAAGATCTCCGGTGTGTCCGTTATCTGAGGAGAACATTAGTACGATGTTATATGGACGTCTCCGAATGAATAAGTTGCGCACATGAAAGGTCGAGCGGAATCCCAAGCCGTACTTCCCAGTCTTCCTGTAGCGATAGTGAAGACGATGTCTAGAATTAACACGAGTAACTCACTCAGTATCCATTCTCTTTGGCGAGCTGTTGATCTTCTGTAATCCAACCCAGTCGTTGTCCGTCACTAGAGCATTGTTGTAAGCGAGAAAGGCCGGTCCAGCATCGAAGCCCGTTCCAGCCGGGTGAACGCGTCGGTCCAAGACGAAGACCTGAAACTGTATTGAGAAAGTGGCACGCAGATGCATGGAGTGGCAACATACCTGTTCGCTTGCGCCAGCGTCGTCCGAGTTTTGGAGCAACTCCCTGAACGTGCCAACGCCGTGAGGGTATTGATTGATTATGGAGCGTAGACTATCGACCACACTGGTCGACTGAGCAAAGTCTCCCATCGCGTACACGTATAGCCTGAGTTTCAGTAGGTGGCACGCAAGGGGAGGGTGAGGGTCAAGGTAGAGTCTCGAAAGGCCGCAGACTCTGGGAGCCGAATTTCCGCCTTTGTCTTTAGCCCTCCACCCGAACGGGGTCTGATCATGCCCCTACAACACGAGGCGAAAGGCATGATTGGAGAGTAGAAGCCCTTTGAGACCGTGCTTTAGCGCCGGTGACAAGAGCGCCAGGCAACTCATCAAAGCCTTGGTACATGAACGGGATATATCATGCAGGACTAGGTTCATCTGTGCATGCAATTGTTCGTATTCCAGCAGCGAGAAGACAGGTAAGAATACACTGGACGTGGTGGACGTTCAGAAAGCAGTGACAGGCAGCGCGGCGCCGCAAGCACACCGGCCGACTCCGGATCAACGAGGCGCGGGACCGAAGATTTTTCTCGCGTGTTTCGCTTTCCTCAAGCTCTCCTTCGTCCTTCCACGTTCATCGACTGGTCGTAGAGGGTTTCCTGATAAGGTGTGTGTTTCCTTTCTTGCCAGTGCACCCTATACCATCTGCTGCGTCGATGATTCCAAACTTATACTGATTTTAATGAGTACGACTCGGGCGTGAGACCCCGGGAATGACCCAAATTTCTTGCTGAGACGCCTCCCCTTCCTGCTCGCCCCAAAATCCTTGCACCCATCGCTGACCATCTCTCCAGGTTCTTATGTCACAGATGTGCAATTTTTACTCTATACAAATTCTGTTATACACTATCGTATCCCAAATGAGAATCTATGCGGACCCCTTGGCGAGTCCGTCGATGAGCTCCTTGTTCTCCTCGTAGCTCGGGCGTCCAATTCGGAACGCCTCGCCGATGCGACCGTAGCTGATGTCGCCTAAGCGTCCGACGGCCTGGAACTTGCTGATGTCAATCGTGCTGCCATCTTGCGAGAGCACGTCCTGGCGGATGTGTACACCCTTGACAAGGCCGATCACGAACGTGGTTGTTGCGACGCCCGTGTCGGGGTTCTTGATGTCCACGATCTCGTAGACTTCACACTCCATGGCAAATGCAGACTCCTTCACGCGCGGCGGCTTAACGAATTTCTATAGACCCATCACCATCAGCAAAGTCCCGGAACGGCAAGTCGGCAAGGACGTACGCTCGGCGCCTGCGTCAGACCGCTCAATGCCCACTCGCTGACCTCCGGTGGTGTATCGATGGAAGTCGCATTCGCGTTCTGCACGAACGGCTCGGAGATAATGTTCACCACGAACTGCTTCGTGGCGCGGATGTTGGCCGCTGTGTCCTTGTAGGGCTTGCCCATATTCACGACGGAGACGGAGATGGTGGGAGGGTTGGATGTGACGGTGTTGAACCAGCTGAATGGGGCGAGGTTCTGCGTGCCGTTCTCGGCTTCGGAGGAGACGAAGGCGATGGGTCGGGGGACAACGCCGCTCACGAAGAGCTTGTACAGATCACTGTAGTAACATGTACACATTCAATATCAATACCATTGTCGATGGCAGAAGTGCGTACATGGGAGAAGCCTCCTTCGTGTCGAGGAATTTCCACCCGGCCTTCTCGCCCTCGAGCCATGCCCTTCCCTCAGGCGTCGCGTCGACCTTCTGACCGATCTTCCAACCGGGGTTCGGAGGCGTGGTGTAGGACGTGCGGGTCTCGTCTTTGAAGGCAGGGAGGTCAGACATCGTTGGAGCTGTACTAGGATCGAGGTGTAGTGGTCAGGATCAAGGCGCCCGGGCGATAGAACCGCAGCGCTATCGCGAACCCATCTTCTTATACCATACACGGGTTGCATTGCCGCTCGATCTGTCAGCATCACGCTTGCATGAGTACGCGCGATCGCGCAAGCGCGCTTGACCGCCGGGGCAATCAGGAAACCTGGTTCGACTGGTGACGGGGGGACGCGAGATAATCAGCACGTTCGGGGATCCCTGGTGCGAAAGTCCGGCAAGCCTTGCAGCTTGGGCTCAACGATAAATATAGAGGTTCCTTCTATGCTGGGGCATACGTATAGACATTTGTCAACACATGAAAGGTTATACGGCAGACTGCACAAATATAGAGACCGGAACAGGCTCATGGTCGCCCACAAGCGACTCCGAGGAACGCGTCTGACGCGTGGAACGTCAGCATGCTTGACTCTTACCATCACTACCCGATAGCCATTTCGTTGACATCCGTCTGCCAGTAGTGTGAAGGTCTTTCGTGAAGACTTCTTTGGTAAACCGATCTGATAGTAGGCTTTACACTCATCGAGAACTGACCTCATATGCAGAAATACAGAGATCGAGATGCACGTGAACGAGCTACCCGAGGACGTGCTGGAGCTCATCTTCAAAAGTGTTGTTGACGTCTGGCCTTTTGCCATCTGGATGCGCGATGACCAGTGCCGCGCATGTACTCGAAGAGGACCGGTTCCAATGATGTACTCAACCCGTACTGGTCCCCGCAATCCCTCGTGCGCAGGGTGTGCCCAAGCGCGTGTGCGATCAAGCAACAGGCGCCTAGGATGGGTCAATCTAACTTTCGTCTCCTCGCATTGGAGGAACATCATCGTCGCTCGTCCATCGTTCTGGACATACATTTATGACCCAATGCCGCTCGATTGTACGAAAGCGTTTCTCAAGCGGAGCCAGAGCCTGGGAATAAAACTCCAGGATATGCACCTCTGGTTTCATGACACGCGCTTAGGACAGATTCCCATCAGCACCGGGAGATCCCCTGCCTTCCTTCGCACCCTCCAGTCCGCATTTGACCGCATCAGCGACCTCAGCATCAATATCAATACCATACATATCATTGGACCCGAAGTCGCGTCGCGTCCACTTTCATCACTAGAGACCTTGGACGTATCGGCACACCAACGTCATTCTGTCTGGCCCCTATTGAATAGCCCTGTGACGACGGGTAAAACCGATATAGCTACGTCGCTTGGAGCGCATTGCCTGAAGAGGCTCACTGTGTCATGCTGCCTAGACTCTGTTGACTGGACCCTGTCCATCTACGCCAACTTACGCATGATATCGCTCTCTGATCTTCGTGTACCGCCAGGCGTCTTGCCTGCACTACTTGCGAGTCTACGCTCTCTAAGATTCCTCGAAACCTTACAACTCATCCATCTGTCGGAACTCGAGAGCGACATTGCTCAAGAGCTGGAGTCAGAGATCCCTGTCGTAGTGCGTTCTTGCAAGGAGTTGTATCTCGAAGGAGAGAAGGGTTTCATTATGTCTTTCCTCAACATACTTCGCCTTCCGTCCCCCGCCCTCGTCAGAACGCGTGTCAGGTTCATGACTTCCGCGACTCCGCGGTCTTCGGAAGCATTTTTCGCTCAGCTCTCGCGTGCTAGCTATGTTATCGACGATGACAAGCCCAGTCCAGACGTTGCTTGGGCCAGCTTTCATCATCACAGAGCCTCATCTGCAAACCCTATCAAGCTATTAACGCCGGTGCAAATCGTCCGCGATACGTGGACCATGCGCCTATCCCACAAGGCCCCGTCTCCCAAACCTACAAGGTTGTTGGGCACAGATTACGATCGCGAACTCCAAGTCCTATGGAGTAACGATCTCAGAGGCGGTTACAATGACCACGCTTTCCTCGATGACTGCACCGCGGCGTTTACATCCGTGGCATCCGCCGCGCGTACCATCCGCGAGTTGCGTTTCGCAGCGCGCACTCACTACGCGCCCATCTCCCCTCTCTTCCTACGGCACTGCTTCTCCTCTTGGACATCTGTCGAGCGCATATATGCCGAAGGGACGATAGCCGCGCATTGCCTAGTCAGCGCGCTTGAGGCAGTTCCACGCGGAATGGAGCCGCTCTTCCCTCGCTTGAACGAGCTCATACTGATTGATGCGCACTTTGAGCAGGACGGTCTGGGTGCCAAAGGTGCGCTTGGAGCACAGCTGCTGGGAATGCTCGCCGAAAGGAGGGATGCGGGATTTGCATTGAAGACCTTGAGGCTATCGGACGTCGAGGCATTAAGGAGGGAGACGATGTGGTGGAATCTGATATCGGACATGGTGTCAGTTATACCTCTACACGCTTGACCATGTCTTCTCCGAAAGGGCTCGCTTCATATGTATCGCATAGAGAATGAACACCCTGCGTCACTCGAAGCCGTTGCTCCAACGCCGTTTGCGAGACGCAAGCTATCAATGCGATCACAGTGATGTGGTTCCCTCGAACACGTGAGCGCGTCAATTGTCTGACGCGAAAACGACGCGCCAGGACACGAGCCGCGCCGAACTGCCCTTGCTTTCTACCGCCAGCACGCTTCCCTTCAGCACCACTACTAGACAAAGCCAAGCTCCTACGATTTCGGGTCAAGCGGAACAAACAGTGGTGGACGATGCCTGACGGGGCGATTCCAGGCGGTTACGCCACCCCTTACGACAATATCCGCATCGACGACTTCTCCGAGTGCGAGGGGGACGCTACCCACCTGTATATGCTCTCGCATACACACTCGGACCATATTCAGGGCTTAACCAACAAGTCCTTCGCCTCGCCGCTCGTATGCTCGAAGGACGCAAAGCAAATGCTTCTCAACCACGAACCACTCAAGGAGCGCTTATTCCGAGATGGCGCATTGAAGGGGGATTATCGGAAGCCAAGGTCGTTCGGACATCTGAAGAGGGATCCGGCGACCGTTGCGGGAAAGGTGTACTGGGCTGGAAGTAGAGATCTGATGGTGAGAATATGCATGCGTTGTGAACATGTTCGGCCGCTCAAGCCCATGCATAGCGTCCCCTCGAGATAGACCGACCAACGGACATCTCCCTATCGAATAACGAGACGGTGACGGTGACGCCTATTGACGCCAACCACTGTCCCGGTGCAGTCATGTAAGGGAATACGTGCAGATCACCCAAGTTGACTGCCTGACAGTTTCTCCAGGTTTCTCATTGAAGGCCCCCGCGGCGCCATTCTGCATACTGGCGACTTTCGTGTCGAGCCGTGGTTTTTGACGGCCATGGAGAACCACCCTGCGATGCAGAGGTACCTCTCACCAGAAGCCGCTGCACGTTCGACTCTGCGCTATGACGGGGAAAGAGTACCTCTTGAATGCATACATCTTGATACTGCTTGCGTTCTCTCTGAGACGAAGCTCACGACCAAGGCTCGTTTGGATCATCGTACATGCGACACAGAGACTCATCCACAACATCTATAGGTGGAAGGTACCGCCGGACTTCTACGCCTGATGAAACTCATGCCCGATACCACTACTTTCTTCATCAACGCCTGGACATGGGGATATGAAGATATCATAAAGGCCGTAGCTCGGTCTTTCCAGTGCAAGGTTCGCCCTTCATCTCACGCACGACGGGCACTGCTGATCTCCTCGTAGGTGCACGTGGACAGATACAAGTACAAGGTGTTTATGAGTGTCGACGACGATGAGCTCCACCGGTCCATCACACGGAAGTCGGCCTCAACGCGTTTCCATGCTTGCGAGCGCTTCAATCGCTGCGAACACGCGCCCAACTTCGACTTTGACGGCAATCCGGTCATCTACATCAACCCCGTCTCCTTCGGTGGCGAAAAGTGGACTCAATACTTACAAGAGACGGAAGCGCAACTTCGCCGAGGAGAGGAAGTCACATCGCTCGTAAGGCAAACGCTTTTATGCGCCGTGTTCTGCATCTAATAGCATCGTAGTTGGTATCTATCGGCCGCCACTCTACGCTTCCCGAACTTCGCTCTTTTGCGCAACTCTTTCGCCCAAAGAAGATTGTTCCTAATACTGTCTATGGCGAAGGTGACATCAAGGTTCTGTGCATGCGCGCCATCGACAACATGTTCAAAGACTGTCTCGCTCGATCAAACTCCCAATGCCTTACAGATCATGTTGCGCCTCTCCAGACGCCGCTCTCTCGGTTCTCATCCATCACCTCAAACCCCTGTCGTGCACACGAATCTCGCGACGCTGCACTACTGAATCTCACTGGCGAAGGAGCAGATGAGCTTGCGAACCGCTGGGCGGTTCAAGAAAGTCTGCAAGAGGCGTATGAGTGTATGGAGCAACATCTGAGCGGCCACGAAAGGTCTATCGTGCGCAAGATACTCGGAAAGCTACCCTTAACTTCGACCGGGACTGGAGAAAGCCAGATAGCCATACGCGGACACCTCCAAGCCTTTGTCGATAGGTTTCCAGTTGACGACGATAACGACTCTCAAGATAGGGAGGGCGTGACCCAGACCATGGAAGCTTTTCTTCTTCCCGCAAGTGCTCGGACGCACCCTCTCGAGGAGAGCCAGGATGCTGATCTGACGGAACTCAAGAGTTGCATCGAGGCATCGTCTTCGACTGAGGCTGCTTTTGATCCTTTCTCTCTCTCATTACAGCCCCAAGCAGGTTCTGGGCGCTTCTCTGGCAAGAACTGGGATGACTGGGTCAATAACTCTGACGACGAGACTGAACCTGTGCCGGATACCGTCTCCCGTGACTTCGTAGTTCACCTTGATGACCAACCTACCGACCGAAACGCTCGTCCTGCACCTCTGCACTATAAGCGCAATGTTCCGTCGCCGTCCAAACGCAGAAAAATCGAAGATTCTCGGGAGGTCATCTACGTTTCCTCTGGTGACGAAGAGAACACAGTGCCTGCGAAGCCACCGACCAACAAGCGCCAACCCACATGGTCCCATGCTCATCATGGATCGATCTCTCCTACACTTCGCACGTCCAAGGCCCTTTCGCGCGCGTCGACTACGCCCGCAACCACATCATCGGCCCCTCTTCCTCCGCGTTCCCAGACCGCCAGCAAATCCCTTTCATCCGCATCAGCATCGTCCTCTGCATCCGCCGATCCAAGGTCTGAATCACTGCGCGCCTCCCAGAAGAGAAAGTACCTTGCGAACCTTTGCGCTGCTAAACCGGAGCAGGCTGCGGTCTACTACGCGTCTCAGTCGCGCTCGCAGGCATCCGCGAGCACTCCGCCGTCGCAGAGCTCACAGCGCTCACATGGCCTCGGGCACACTCCGTCAGCATCGTCGCACCGACTGCGTGCCAGTTCGCCGTCGCCGTCGGCTCTGACCGCTAAAGCCGCCACCACAAGCACTTCCTCACGGTCATCAATTGTCGGTGGGACTCCATCAGCGCGCTCGCCTACACCGCCGATCGACGCGGATCCGGAACGGAAGCGATTCGGATCGGACAGGCGGCTTGCGGAGGACTGGTCGTTCGTGTCTGTTGCGGCAAGCGACGATGTGGTGGAGAAAGACGATGAGCGTGTCTGTCGTCTGCTCGACGATTTGAATACAGCTGCAGCCAATAATAAGCCGGTCTGCGAAGCTGTTCCTCGGTTGTCGTATGCGTTGCGGGAGGGTTGCGAGTGAAGGGTTGTATTTTTGCTCCCACAGTGACTGTCTTCTATCATTATGCATATCTATCATGTATCTAGTGCTGTCGTGTTGACTGCAGGCGTCGCGAGAGGCATGTGGAGCGCTTTGCACCCGGCAATGAATGCAGGTTTATAGACAACATGCGTATGAAAATACGACTGGAGAAAGGTTTCTGGTACGCCCGCGATCTATGTACGTTATAACGTCAGCCTCTCTCACTCAACTAAACAAAGGAGCAGGCGCTTGACAAACGCCAGAGTCATTCCGGCAACCTGATTGGATTTGGCTGGCTGGCCCAAGACGCGTCGCGCTGACGTCGCAGCGCACAGCATTCTCGAACGTTCCTTGCCTCCGTCGCCCACTTCGCTTGCACTTCGCTGCTTTCTGCGCTCCCGTAGTAGACACGTTTTGAATCAGAAAATCCGAATATACCATATAATGTATGTGGCTGAGTGCCAGAATACGTATGCTGTAGCTCAATCTGACCTTCGGCTCAGATCTGGCTGAGTCAGCTTTGGCTCGCTCTGCATCGCTCCAAGGGCCGTTTGGCGAGCCGAAGCTTAGTCATAGTCGCGACCCTCGACTCGAAAGACGTGGACGCGCTCCACGTGAGTTGGGGAATACGCGTCTCGCAGGCGCGTCCTACTGCTCATGAATATCGGGGTAAGCTATGTCCTGTACCGCCTGTCCTGTGACCTTGAGGACTGACACCATCCTTTCCGGCTTGCAGATGTGTTCCGCTAGAGGTTCAACCATGTGTCATCATGGCGAGCGGGACGCTCGCATATTTGATCGTGATGCCACGCGCGTCGCTAAGGTACTGTTTCGGGACCCTTTCCTTCTTCCCTGTGTACTGCATCTCCTCTCCGTGCCAATGTTCTGTAACCTGTGTCATGTCTGTAGTGCGAAGTAATCAACTCAATTTCAATACAGCCCGGACTACCTTAGCAGCTTGCTATCATCCCGGATTTGGTGCGGCAGCGGGGTCGGCTGTTATCGTGCGTTCAAAAACTCACGTGAAAATGCCGCGGCGCGCTTTTTTCCGCGTCTTGCGAAAGAACGGGCCGTAGCTCGTGTTAGACAAAATCGTGGAATCGATAGCAAAAGAGATTAGCCCACCGCGAGGGTCGAACTCGCAGCCTTCAGATAATCGAACCCGCCTGGTAAGAGTCTGACGCTCTATCCGATTGAGCTAGGCGGGCGATATTTAGTCTTCTATAACAATGTCCATAATCACCTATGAGACTCCAATCACGCATGATAACTGTAAACTCTCTAATGTGCTTCTCCCTCAGTTCACCCTCCACCATTTCCGTGGCTCATACAACTTCGTTTCTATTGATCTCGTAGCAAGTACACAATGCTCGTAAGGTTCGTAATGATCCGCAGTCAGATTGTCCATGTCCAAGAATCCGTAACAAGCGAGCGCGAATCTGCGCTCCCGTTACATCTGTAGTCCGTTCAGAATGAGTAGTCCGTGATTCAAGTATAGGAAGGCGCGCGCTCAGTTCGTCTCCGCGTCCGTGTTAGGCGTCGGCGCGATGCCGACCTGGGAGTTGGTCGTGTCGTAGACGCTGTAGAAGCGCTGGAGGAACGTGAACCCGTCTGTAGGCGCAGTCGCGTCAGCATAAACCGGGATTGAAGCAGCGCGGACAAGCGGGAACTTACTGATGAAGTCAAGACCCTGGCCCGACTGCGAGCCCATGTCCGCGACGATAAGGTAGATCTTGCCTTCCTCGCCGCCGAGTGTAGAGTTGAGCGAACGAGGCCAGATCTGGGCGTTAGCGGAGAGAGGGAAGTCCGTGCCGCCGATGTTGAACACGAGGGGCTGCAAGTTATTGAACTGCTCCTCAGTGATGGTGAGCAAACCGGTGGTGCTGTCCATCGTGGCGCCGGTCGCCTTCTGGTAAGCCTGGAAGGCGTCCGTGGCGATCATCACGAGCGTGGTGCCGGTGTCGACAATGCCCGCAGAGCTGAGGATCTGCTGACCGTTATAGCTGACGGTCTGGTCAATACCCCAGTAGTTGCTCGCGGGGGAAGTGCTGGTGATCGGCACATAGGTGACGTCGCCGGAGATCTTGCTCGTGTCGACGGCGCCGAAGTCAAGCTCGCCGTTTGCGACCTCAGTGCTGCTCGTGGTGGGAACGTACGAGATACCGATGGACTCGGTCGGGATCGTGCCCTGCTTGAACAGGTTATCCGTCACAGTCGGAACATTGGTCGTGCGAGAGACGGTGCCAGATGTCAGGTCCACGGGGCCGATACTAGAAGTGGGACACCCGTCAGCCACTGCGTTACAGTTGCGACCAAGATTGCGGCTTACCCGAGGATACCGTCGACATCGCTGAAGCCCTGTGCCGAGGAGGCCACGCCGATGCTCTGGTTCTGGATGACTAGGTCGGACGAGAGGGTGACCGTGTCGGTGTCTGCATCTTACGGTCAGCTTCCATGAGACAACACACGATGACATCTTTTGGCTTACACTCAGTGCCGCTGAACTGGCCGGATCCGTAGCTAACGTTCTGTTGATGGCGATGAGCGATGATCGCAGAACCGCAGAAAGGAAAAGAGTACGTACGACCGTGTCGCCAGTGCTCTTGGACGTGCTGGTCTTGACGTACTTAGTGTTGGCACCGACCCAAGTGTTGCTCGAACCAGTATCGATAAGCAGAGTGTACTGGGTAGCGGGGCTGCCCACTCCGACCGAGGTCGTGTACGTGACGGCTATAAGCGGAGAATATGCGGGGTAAGTCACATGTGCGCGATAAGGACGTGAACAAACGAACCGGCATCAGTGACGTCGATAGTATCGCCCGCAGCGTCGCTGCCGGTGCCAGTGCCAGTGCCAGTACCAGTACCGGTCCCGGTGCTACCGCTGGTAGGCTTGGTCTTGTGGTGGTGGCTGCGACGACGAAGTTCCTGCTTGTGGAAGGCAACAGGGCCGTGGGGATGAACACCCGCGAGGAACTTCTGAGCGCGGCTCTTGTCGCGAGCAAGGAGCTCCTTTGCGCCGCCGGTAGCGATGTTGGTAGCGAAGCGAACACTGCGAGCGGTAGACATGGCTGGTGGTTGTTTGCGTGAAGGTGGTGGATCAGATGGAGCTGGAGAGGATTGGATGCAGAGAGCTTTCGAGAGCGCAGTCCTTATATATTGCAGCGTCATGTTCGTCAAGGCGGGGTGCCGGTGGGAGGAGTACGTCGTAACAAGCTTACCCATGTGCGCGGCTCCAGGTATTATGGACAGGTTTACAGGCCAAAGATAGAACAGGACTACTGCGGTCTGCTTCTTGCGAGCCAGCAAGCACCGGAGAAAGGTCGATAACGAGGAACTAACTGGGCTTCTGCGTCTTCCATCGCGACCGTGGGGGAGCAGCTGCACCGGAAGTGGATGTCTTGCGTCAAAAGCTAACGAGCCGCCTCCGACCTGTGCTCCCTTCATGGCGTACATGGCTGAACATTTCAAATAACTCTTCATGTGCCCCGGCGTGCAAAGACCCCTGCTGCCACGGAGACTGTTCATGCGCTGTGTCGGCGGCCTGGAAATGGCGTGCTGTGCAGGAGGCGTGTAGGGGCCGTCCCTTGAAGTGACCACTCAAAGCATCAGAAGGCACCTCGACCCACCATAAACGCGTCAGACCTACCACTGTGCTTCCATTGTTATCTGTGACAACTCGTCTGACGCGACCCCCTTCTCCGAGTACGCGCTCAGATAACGGTTGACGCGTTGACGGCCCTTACACCCAGCCTGGCCACAAACGCACTTCTGGTCTTCTCCTCTCGTGCGCCGCTGCACTCTCAGGCAGAAGATGACAGCTGCCCCACTGCCTTTGAAGCATACTCCATCAGCTTCCGAACAGCTTGTCATCCAGACCAAGAAAGGTGTGAGTTCGCGCACGCACGCCCGGTGCTGTGGGTCTTTGGGAACGTGGGGGAAACGAGATGCGAGGAGCAGTCATAGCCGGTGACATCACACGCATCGGCCGTATCTTTCAGGCGATCGGCAGGCAGCGATGCTCGCAAGATGTTATCGGCACCGAATGTTGGCATGGGCGCAGCGCGAAGCATGGATCGCCGCATGTCCCTCCTCATGATTCGCAGACCTGAGAGCAGTTCAAGGCGACGGCGACAAATAATGCCGGACACCGACGAGAGAGGCACGAATGCATGTAGACCGGAAATTCACTGCGAGGCGCCGAAGAAGACGTGAACATGCGGACCATATCATTGAGGTGTCTCAGCAGCTCGAACAAAGGAGTGTAGCACATGGGTATCTGTATCATAACCTATAGTCGCGTTAGACACGACGTCGACGAAATGAACCATACGACTTACCGAGCCTTTGCAGGGGTATTATCCTCAGTGTACTCCCACTGTTCGAAAGCCACCATAAGCCGCGCCCACCGCCCCTGGTCGAAACTTTCGATCTCTCGCCACTCAGGAGAATCACGTCCGAACATGCGCTTCATCCAGACAAGGTATGCTGCCATGACGCAGTCAGGGTACGTCGGAGTGTCGCCACCAGCAAAATACGTCTCCCCAGGCGGTGTGTATTTCGCCATGCGTGACAGGCCCTTGCGTAGAGCGGCCCAGCTAGCTTGAACTCTTTCCGGACTCGTCTGCTCCTCCAGCGACATCTTGAAGATGCCCTCGCGCGTCTTCCTGAAAAACGCTGCCGCGCGGGGTGGTAACTGCGCATGCGTACGCGCACCGCCAATTGTAAAGAAGTGTGGTCCGACCAGCTGGTTCCACTGGTCATCCCAAGCCCGCACGAGCGCTTCGTCGGCAAGTCCGGGTGCGAAGAGGCGCGGCTTCTCTGGGAACGCGCGGTCGAGATGAATGGCAATGTCGAGCGAGTTTGAGACATGTTGGTTGCAATGGGTGCAGAAGATGATTGGCACAGTATAGATTAGCGTCCCATCGCGCTTCTTGCCTGTGGGTGGCGCCCCGATCCGTTGCGCCGTGGCTCGGACGTCGACTGTCTCAACCCATTCCGTGCGATATGGTAGCTGCTTGTAGTTCAACGCAAAGCTATATATGCATTCATCAGACTCAAGCACCAGGAAGTTGCAGACGAAAACGCACCGAATCTTAAACACCTATGCGACGCTGTCAGCTGCGCACAGTCCATAGTGGTGGGTACGACATACATTCGGCGACCAAGCTTTATCCGGCATCTTCGTACCGACAGTATCATATAGGACAATTTGCGCCATCGCGTTCGCCATCCGGGTTCGAGTTGGTGCAAGACGACTCCCGGCTAGCGGCTTCCCTGTGAGCGCCTACGTAGCCTACGGCAATCACGGGCTTCGCCTAGTAAATCATCGTTCTGTGCCATCAGGGAAACTTGAGGAAGTCAACGTCGGCAAGTATGAATCCCAGTAAGTATATCATTTCAGTTCTGGGAAAAGTTCAGGCATGGCAGCAAAGGCGCCCCGACTGGTGGTGGCAAGAGCAAATGGCAAATCCTGGCTCGAGTCCGTTGAGGGAGAGAAAAAATTACCTGCCCATTGGCTGGATTGAACAACCGACCTCACCATTACGAGTGGCGCGCTCTACCACTGAGCTAAACGGGCAATAATTTCAACAGCCATTACAACCAATATAACTGGGTTTTGACGGCACGTTGTTTGCAACATAAGATTCGAAGGTACATGCTTTTCATTGTAATTAATATACAACCGTTACGTAGTCGGGGGCCATGTTTGCCAGTCCCATTCCTCCAAGTCTCCTCCCAGCATGTCAAAGAACTCGAGGTGGACCAGTTCAGACTCTCTGATCCTTACACAAAGTGCGTGATTCTCCAACGATCGAGGTAGCATCAGCGTGTGTAAGGCATGTCCCGCATTCCTTCGCGCCTTGAGAGAGTTCTCTATTGCCGTGCTGATCTCCCTCTCAAACGAGTCGTGTTCCTCCGGCCACAACTCCTCTGTGACGACAAGAGTGTGCAATCGGGGACAGAGGACCGGCCCCGTTCCCGCCAAGACGTCGTATAACATGGATGCGCGATACGCGAAAGGGCCGGAGACCACGAGAACCTCCAAGTTCTGAGCGCTTAGGAGGAGGGGTTCGTACGTTCCGAACTCCTCGTCGCCGACAAGCAGTGACTCACGAAACTCACTCGTGAAGCCTTGCAGGTGCAGAACTTGCGTCTGGCCAATGTTGATCGTGCGCAGGCTTTGTGCAAAGCTCCGTACATCCTCATCACGGGTCTCAGACGCCTCGAACTCGTCCTCGCCAATGGCTTGAATCCTGAAACGGATTCGAGTCGAAGGGATCATGGCCGAAGACAGCACTGCTGCAGGAGATGCCAACCAAGTTGCGGCATTCTGCATAACGCTCACAGTACCGCAGCCGCGGTCTCCCTCGATGGAGTCGTAACCTTGGATCCTGACGGCACGGGGTCCGCGACTGGTGATACGGCTTATGAGCTGGGTGTCGTAGTCGCAGGGCAGAATGATATTCAGGACTGCCGTTGGAGGCAACGCAAGAGAGAGGATGAATGACATCGAGTCCCAGAAATGTTCCCTGACTCTGAGTGTGACTGTACGACAACTGGCTGGGATATCAATCCTGGCGGGGGGTTCCGGCGTAAGGCCAGGATAACGTGGAAGCATGTCGCCGAGGTAAAGGTGTTCTAAGGAATGCATCCCAGTTAACCAGCCGCGAATGTCGGTATGCGACGGACGCTGCTCTGACTGTAGTGAGCCAGTGATGTCGATCTTCAAATTCTTGAGCTGTGGGAACGACGTGTTCCCCCATAGGAAGTATATGTTACGTAGAGAAGCCTCTGTGAGAGCAGGTGCCTCGATGGAAAGCGGAGCCGCCACGACGGGCTGATCATCTGGATCGGAGTACATTTCCTCGTCTTCATCCACGTCTTCGTCTTCATCGCCGCTAGCACCTAAGTCCTCTGAGTCGCTGCGACTATCTGAGTCACACTCTAGTGAGAGAGTGCTCAAGCGAGGGAATGGCGAGCCACCGATGACATTGACAAGCTCCTCCGCAACACTACGTCCTTTAGAAGCTACTGTGATTGATCGTATTCGTGCTCGATTGGGCTGCAACAGCCGTGCCTCCAGCTCAGCCCGAGACGATCCTGAGACGTAGTTTTCAATATGAATATCGAGCGGACCCGTGTTGGGCGCGGGTGCGGCCATTGCAGTAGGGGTTTTGCCCTATGGTATCTCGTCAGTCGAGGTGTAGGGTGAACATTCTGGGTGGCAGTGTCTTACAAAGCGTTCAACCCGTACAGCTGTTTTAAAGGCTCAGCAATAAGGTGAGCCTGTGATGTAAGGCTGAGTTGAGAGCCGGAGGGATAATGGGCGCTATAAGCAAACGACCGGCGACCGCATCACGCCGGGTGCTTCGGACGAGAGCTTCCTTTCCCACCATATGAACCCCCGGTAGGCTCGGGTGAGACTCGGTGTGCGAGCAGTCTTGAGATTCCGCACGTAGGTCGGCACGTGCCTTGATGGCGGTTTGATGGGCCGAGGGCCGACGACGCGGCGCGCGCTGCCGCGTGACGAACGCGCTCCTCGCGTCCGTCGCTTGCTCCCGACACTCACCATCGCCATCACCCCCCTCCGCGTATCCTCGTCAACAGGCCGCTGTGGAAGTTTCAGGTTAGATTTTTTGGACCCCTGAGAAGGTGGAACCAGCCCGGCAGGGACTGAGGGCCGAGATTGGGGCGGGGAGGTGGTGTAGTAGGCTCAGCTCTGTCCTGAACCCAGAGATCGGGGTGAAGGACCACTATGTATGTTGTACTCTTTCAAATCTGTATCTATGTGCTGACACAGAATAGGTTTGACTGCCTATTAAGCTCGTGGTTGCAAGAGTGCTCGCCACCCATCCACCTGCCCTACCCCTTTACCACCTTTACCCTCCTCGTCTTCCACCGATAATCGCTTGTAACACAGTACTATATTTCCAAATTGTAATGCTCGCTTTCTGTAGTATAAGCCATAATCCCACAACTCCATCTTCCCGCTCCCTTGGAATACCTCATTTACAGGCCAACCACACAGCCTTCGTAGCCTCCCTGCGCTAGCTGTGTTCCCCCAATCACCTAGGACATCCTGTATTACTTGTTACTTGAATATATTCTACTATTGTCTATGTATGCTTGACTGCAGTGAGTGGATACTACGATTTCTCACCCCTAAGTTTCTCGTCTAGAGGTTATATTTTGTGATGTCATGCAAAATAGTTGTTTGAAATTGCTCCAGAAGATTTTTACTGGTACTATTGGTGCCCTCGGAGCTATGCGACGAGCTCTCGAAATCACAGGAGGCAGTATGAAGTGTCACTTGGCTCTCGGGCCGCGAAGCTCAGGAACCCGTGCAGTGGCCTCGGGGATAGCCGGCGCGCCGTGCGCCTGGATCCGCGACCTACGTGCGGAATGTCGCCATCTGTGTGCGAGCGTGTATATATATAGTGAATGAAGCTATCTTTGTGATTATCGTATTAACCCTGTTGCCTATTTGGCTGCGCGAACCATAATGCTCTAAGCCATCCACTGCAGATCCACCATGGCACCCAGCTGTTCAACTGCCCATTTCTCCTTCTCGGGATCAGCCAAAGCCACATCGGCATCGACAACTACGCGCCGGAGCAGAGGAGCGCCGCCCTGTGCACCATCGGCCCGCGAGACTCGTTCGCGCACGAGCGCGACAAGGCGCTCGCATGAGATGGGATCGTATTCAAATGCTCCCTTCGTCATCCAGACGGACTCGAGGCCGGGAAAGAGCAACACTGGTGCCGCGTCTTCTCCGAGCGCGGCTTCAGTGGGCATCCCACGCCAACCTCCGACGGTGTTGAGGAAGATCATGATGCACGGCGCGTCCATGATGATGACACGGACGTTGGGCAACTGCCGCGAGACGCACATGAGCTCGAAGTCGCTCATGTAGAAGGACGGGCGATGCGTGATGCGTAGGATGTGAACTTCAGATAGAACTCGCCCTTGACTTGGTCCAGCAGGGTCGAAGAGCGTCCGCGTCAAGGGGAATAGGTTGAGGTTTGGCGAGTACCATCTGAACCTCTGATAGCATTCCAGGGTAGAGTAACGGTGCACATCCGCAGTGGGTGTGTACCAGAAGTCCGCGTAAGGTCCACGCCAAGAGTGGATGTCGAGGTCCTCGTCTGCGTCCCAAGCATGTTGGAGACGGATGCCGGCGATGTGGCCCTCAGGGAGAGTGTCTTTCATATCAGCAAGCGTGCGGCGTAACAAGTCGAATGTCCACGAGTGCAAGTCCATTTCGTCCGTGTCTTTGTCGACGGCACGGTAGTAGGTCGCGCATCCCGATGGGGTTTCGAGGCAGTTGAGCAGAGCGTCCAAATCAGGCGTTCGTCCCACGAGCCTCATGCGCCGGAGTCGAGGCATGACGATGGGTGCAAGTCCGGCCGCTCGGGATACGTCGACACTTGCTCGCGAGAAACAGTCGCGGAGTTCGAGATCTTCTAGAGTGTCCCTCACGCGACGGAGCACCTTGAGGAGAGTACGCAGAGGCATCTCGGGTTCCGCTTCATCGTGATACTCATTGAAAGCGAGCGATAGAGTAGTGAGGGGACATGAGCGGAAGAACGTGAAGAAGTTGTTCAAGCGCAAGGTCCGTAGCATCGGGGCGTCTAGCGAAGCGGCAAGGTCTCTGTGGAATGACTCTGTGTGTATTGCCATGTTCCCGAAAATGTCTACTTCTTCAAGTATAGGATGGGTCGTGTGATGCAGGAGATAGGTCAGCTCAACGTACTTGTCTGTGTCATCCGCAGACAGCGTGAAGACAATGTGTATGGACCGGATAGTTTCAACACTGTCCAGGCTAGTCCATGGGATATAGGGAATCCGCCTTTCCAAGGTCTCGCGTAGCGTCAAATGTAAGGGTCGGTTCCCTGCACGTTCGAGCGTTTCTGGGATCGCGGCTGGCAGGATGCCAACAACCTTTGCCCAAAGACTCCTCATGTCGAGCAGGATCGACCTCCAGGATCGACAAACGTGCGAGCATTTGATCCATCCAAGTGAGCCCCTCCGTCCCCAGCTGGGGTATACGTAGAGAGGTTCCTCCGCCTCAGGCTTTTCTAAGGCATCTGCGCCCTCGATCGCGTTCAGCGGAGTTACCGGAGGGTATATCCAAGCCAAGCGTTCGAAAATGGAAGATAGGACTTCGGGAGGAAGGCGAGATATGGGTGCGCTGGCGATTATAGCTCGTTTGTAAAGCTGAGAGACCTCCAGAAGCTGCTGCAAGTCGGACTCGAGCGAAGCGCGAAGTTCAGCTCTCTGCGTAGATGATCCAACAGCCAGCGTGTGGTCCGTGTCGTGTTCTCTGAAACGCCGGTCTAAGAGAGCCCGAAGTGGATGCGGCGGTCGCGAGTGTGGCGCTCCAAAACTAGGGAGTAATATTGAGCCCTTTGATCCACGGCCCGATGAGAGAAACAGATGCAACATACCCTCTCGATTCAGTCCCGATAGCATCGTCGACCATGCTTCACAACCGTTCACTGGACACTCGCGGGATGAGGCAAGTGAGAGAGAGCCGCTGTCCTCTTGTCATCTAGACTTATATAACTCGGGCATCCTATAAGTCCGCTTCCCCCGATCCGCATCCTGTAAACGTCGTAAGCGAATTACGCCACATGTGCACGAGCGCCGGACAACTTTAAGGTTCGCGAGTCCGCATGCGGTATACGTGTATCGTAGCGGTGTCTGGACTCGATGGAACTTCTACGACGTACCCTAATAAACTGCTTCGGTAAGTACTGACGGATGATAACATAAGCCGTGCCTGCATGTACTGCGGTTCGCATGACGATCCAGGTGCTGAACCACAATGCAGCACTGAGCATTCGAAACATTGAGTTCAAGTTGAGAATCTTACACTCAGAATCCAACTTGAGGGAGTGCTGTTCAATCTTGGCTTCACTTGCAGAAGTAAGCGCAGGGATGTTGACAAATTGAGATGGGAATAACATTGAGCAAACGCAGTTCTGCGCGGCACTTTCTGTAGCATATGGATGTTCCCTCATGGGGAAGTGTATATTGGCGTGTCGATCCATGTGCTCCGCCGGCGGCTGCGCGCCTTACGGGCATGCGGTACCCCCGGAAGCGCACTTGAACCCGGCGGCTCGGAGTATCGACACCGAGTAGATGCACACACACAGGGTCGCGCAGATCCCAATATTGGAGGACAAGTACGGCTTATGCAGTGGAGACCAAGACAGAAGCACGACAAGAGATGCTAGCGACACCGGGGCGGTGTGGTCCGTTATATAGATCCCCACAAGTAACGCCATAGTCCAAGTAACACGTTGATCGCGAAGCCGACTACCAGACCCATTTGCATCCTGCGCCTGCGGCTACCTATCAGCGTTGTATGCGGCATTCGTGAAGATGATGACGCACGAGAAGATGACCGAGTTGAGAGTTTCAACTGGGTCTCCGGAAGACCAAAAGACGGGGAGCTTCGGAGATGCGAAGTAGAAGAAGGGCAGGAAGGGCATAAAGAATCCCAATAGTACCCCTTGTAGAACGGCGTTGGAGTCTGTGGAGGGAGAACCGAGCCCAGCATTATCTATACTCTCGATCCATTGCTCCTCGAGAGTCCGCGCATATTCTTCATCTGTAGGAAAATATCAATGTCACGCCTCATAAATAGTGTAATGCAAACTGCGCACACTCTTCTTGAGTCGCGAACTCAGCAAGTGCGAGGGAATCTGCCGCGCCCGCATGAAATTGGCGCCGGAAATTGGCTATGTCTGCTTCGGAGAAGCCGGCGCCTGCCAGACGATCAAAACCTCGCAGAGGCCTGATCTGGGTTGTCTGTCAACCGGGAGCGAATGAGAGCGTGAACGGTTAGATTGACTGTGAACGCACCTGCCCATCCTCCCTATCTTCTACTTCCTCCGCAGTTATTTCTGGACCTACGGAACAATGCAAATATGCGGTTGGAAGGACGGTCGAGGGCGCAGAAGCCCTGGCTGTTTGGTGGTCCTCGCTAGCCGACGGTGCAGTGGACGCAGACGTGGCTTCATCTCGCGCAGAAGCGCGGCGTTGTCGGTCCTCCAGAGACTGTAGCCAGTCAAACGGTTTGATTTCTGCTGTCAATAGGCGGCCGGCGTGAATGAGCTTTAGCCGTCGCTGCTGGAGCTGTGGCCGTTTCTCTCGAATCTACTCGTTTAATTAGAATATGGATATAGTGCTGTGAGGGTAGAAAACGCACGCTGGCCTTCAACCCCCGAACTGAATCATCTTTGCCCAAAGTAAGTTCGAGGTCGGGTATCCCGTCAGTAAAGCGAATTACGAGCTGTCGAGTCGCGGGCGGGGCGGGAACAGACTCGACCGCACGCTGTTTCCCCTTGGCTTTGTCGCTCAAAGGCTGCGGCATGCCAAGCAGTCTGGTTCTTTCGGTCGGCGAAGTAATCTTTGGTTACTATGAGAAGTACAAGTAGTGACGGTCCGGTGGTGGTGGCCGCTCAAGGTCAAGCTGCGTTCCCCACAGCTACCGGCCCGGAAGTGCCGATGCGTCGGACTCGCACACGGAGCATCAACGTGTTTCAAACGCTCAGGATATCTACAGTAGAAAGTCACTGCAGGTTTACAGGTACGGTATGCGTGGCTGTATACATGAAGTACAACCCTAATCCAACATGACTTCCACGCGAGGCACATACGCGCCGAGCCTTTCTCTCATCGTCTCCGCAAACAATCTTGATTCCGGCTTCCCTTCGAGCCGAACAAACTCAATGATGTTCTCCCTGCCGGCTTCCAGATACGCAATCACAAGGCCAGTCAGACGTTGCGCGGAGAGTTTAGGCTGGTGGTATTCGATATGATCCTTCGAGTCGTCCATCCCGTCGAGCACTACGACAAGCGTGGTGAGATTTGGTAGAAGGGTGCTCGTATGAGTCGCGAGCGTCGCAAGTAGAATTGTCGAGGCTATATGCATGCGGAGGGTATCGACAGCTGTGAACCCCTGCAGTAACTGTTTCCATTCGGTGCTTAGAAGGTCGTCCGGCACAGAGATGTCCAGGCACCTGACACTCCGGAAGAGATTGCCCTCGCTGCTCTCGATAGCAAACCGGATGGGATTCAGCAGCGTACCGAGCTGCTGTCCCTCTCCGCGCCCCACGATACTGTGATCAGGCCATTCGATGGACAAGCCGGGATAGGCTGCCTGGGTAGGGAGCGTCGATCGATGTGACATATGATCGTGAAGACCATGGACAAACTCCACCGAACGCTCGACAAGTGTCAGAGCTTGTTCGTGCCACACATCTCCGCCCGGTGGCAGCGAGAGTATGGACATGCGCGCGGGCTCGTGTACTGTGTTCAACGATATTGTGCATGGACATTGCCAGGACAAGAGATCCTTCACACGGGAGAGAAAGATGTCATCCATCGCCTCAGCGACATGGCCCAGAGCCGACGTCAATGACAGAGAGAAGAAGGTCTCTGGGGGAGTGCGAAGCGAATCCAACAACCCTGCATCGCGGCCGCGAAATGCAATGACCTTGGCATTAGGCAAGTGGACATCCTCCCTAAACGCTTCAAAGGCATGCGATTGGGCGACGGAGTATGGATAATAATCAGGGACGACATCGATGAGGACGTTCTCCAGCGTATCAGCTGCACTACGAAGGACACCCAGGACGTCGTTGGCGTTCCTCAGCGATCTTGCGAGCTTGACTTGCACGGTAGTCAAGGTCCTGCTTAGACACGGGAAGAATATGCCATCGAGGCGCAATGAGCACAAGTTTGGCGCGAAGAGCTCGACGTATAATGATCGGTCTGGGGCACGAAGGTCGAACTGATCTATGGTCAAGCTCTCCAAAGTGGGAGCGCCCTGCGCGACGATTGCGGTCAAAAGCCCGTGGAAGTCTGTGCGGGAGACTGCGCCATGCATGATAGAAAACTCGAGGGTGCGAGTGCGGGGAAGGAGGTTGAGACAGAGCGATGAGCGCCAGGTAGTCATTGGTTGTGAGGCAGAATCAAATGTGAATTTGACGTCTAGGGGTAGATTTCGCGTTCGCTCCAGAATAGCGAGCACGGCGTGATGATTTGGAAAGGCGAAGACGTGCCCAGTCCATAGGTCCGGGCAGGCGAGTATGATGACCCTCCAGCGCACGCAAACGTGACTCGCCAGGATGAAGCCGAAATCATAGTAACCTCCGTATGCGACGAATGGCTTGCAAACGGATGATAGAGCTCTGAAGATCGTGGCCATGACATTGTCTTCGAGATCGTGTATTGTGCGTGAAACCGTCTGCACTGGGGTCGGTGTAGGTGTGCGCGAAGGTACGCTCGACAGAGACGGAAGGGACATGATGTCACTCGAGGGAGATCTTGCTTGTACATCAGTGTCATATAGGGTAATCGAGTCTTTCGTCGTTACTCACTGAATGATCACGTAATCCTCATCGTCGGACGACATGTTGCCCACCGCGCGAAGATGCAGTCTTGCGTTGGGTCAAGGTGCAAGTTCAGAGTGAGTGTGAGGAGTGTGTCCAGTACGTGGCGACGTCTAAGCGCCTGTCTGCGAGTCATGGGTCCTATGAGCACCGAAGCGGGAGCTTCTTCATCCAGTTCGATCCCGCTGTCCATGTCCCGGTGTAGGATGGGGCAGGGTCCGTGAGTATTGTCGAAGCGCATCGGGATTATAGACCTAGCCTGGACTGCCGCTGGGGAGTTGCGCGGGCGCCTACCTCTTTTGACTTCCGCATGGCAGCAGCGCAGCAGCGCGACGGTTCGGAGGTCAGACCGCGATGAACGGAGCGCCCTACAGGTTCGTGACCATCGAGGTGACTGGTGTTCAAACATTCAATGCCAAGCTCGCCGAATGGGTGGTATTTTTTGCATGACGGTTAAAATATCAAGGCTGATCGATACGTGAGCTACTATGGAGTTCAAGAAAAGCGTAACCGGACGCGAAGTGGCGGGAGCAATGAGGTACTGAGGGCCCGGTGATGGCTGTCTGCGTTTGAGCGCGCTGCCTGCCGCAAGCAGAGCGACGGCGCGGAGACACGGCTTCTGCCTCCCGGCCCGCTTGACCCGACGTAATAATGCTCATTTTTCATGCCTCTTCAATACAATATGGCCTACACCATGAGCTCGGATACACAAGTGGCACCCAGCCATCATACAAGCGCTATCTCTACTTTGGGCACATAGACACTGAGCCTTTCTCTCACGGTCTCCGCGAAAAACCTCGAATCGAGTCTCCCCTCCAGCCGAATATATTCGATGCTGCTGTCCCTGCCTGCCGCCAAGTGTCCGAGGACAAGTCTTTCCAATGTCTCTGCCAGGGTCTTAGCACGCTGATGCCCAGCGCGATCATCCATCGCATCCAGAACCAACACAAGGATGGCCAGATTCGGGAGTAGTGAGGTCGTTTGTGTCGCCAACGCCGCGAGGAGGCTGGTCGACGCAGCATGCATGCGAAGGGTATCGACGGCCGCGTAGTTCTGTAGCAAGTCCGCCCATTCGGCGGCCAGGAGGTCGTCCGATACGCAGAGGTCGAGGGACATGATAGGTTCGAAAAAGCCGCTCTCGTTCGGCATTCGCGCGCCTATGGCATGGCGAACAAGCTCCAAAAGAACGTATACTAGCTCGCCCCTCGTGCGATCATCGTCAGACTGAGGAGGGTGCCATTCTACCAGGATGCCGCTGTCGGTTGCCTTGGGAATGATATCGGAGTCGGGTAAGCCATGGTTGTAAAGGTCATTCGCCACCCGTCTCGCACGTATCGTCGGCTTGAGTGCGTCTTCCCACTGTGTTTCAGCGCCAGAGCGCAAAAACTGGATTGACAGGTATGCGGTACCGATCTCCGCACCGATGGAAAGCGCGTACGTACCGCCCGTTAGTAGCGGCGCGGCTATGCGAACAAGAAGGACTTCCTCCGCATCTTCGACGAGACGAATAACGGGCGTGTCCAGCGATAGGTATACGAAGGCATCCGGGGGAAGATGAATTGGTCGCAGAAGTACAAGGTTAGGTCCGCGGTAGGAGACACTCTGAGCGTTGAAGAGGTGTATCTCCTCTCCCAGCGTGCCATACGAGACCTCCTGGCCTGGCGAAGTCAAGTCGGGAAGCATCTCAACAACGATATGCTCTAGCGTCTCCATCGAGTTGCGTATGACGTCCAGCACGTTGGCACCGGAGTGGTGAAGCTGGGAAAAGGGACGCGCAATCTTGAGATAGAGGAAAGTGAGCGCCGTCGATAGGCACGGGAAGAAGATGCCGCTAAGACGCAGCGTGCGAAGGTTTGGTGCGAAGAATTCGAGATCAGGAAACTGGTCCTGAACTCGAGCGCTGTGTTGGACGATGTCCAGAAGCTGGAGTACCGGCGCGCCTGTAGCAATCACCGAGCGTATGAACTCGTTGAAATCATCTCGGGAGATTGCGCCACGTGCCGCGGATATGCGGAGGGACTTGATGCGAGTCAATAGGTTAAAGCACAGGGACGTGCACCAGGGTGCCGATCGCGCAGGGGCAATGGTGAGATCCACTTCGATAGGTAGATCTCGCGTGCGCTCGAGAATCGTCTGAACGGCTCGTTCACGAGGGAAGCTGAAGACGGTGGCAACCCAGAGCTCCGGACAGGAAAGCATGACGTTCCTCCAGGTTCGACAGACGTGACTGGCTACGACGAAGCCCAGGCCGTTGTAACCGCCATATCCTACAGTCGGCCGGTCTATTGTGGCCAGCGCGAGAAAAATTGTGGAAAGGATGCTCTCATCCAGCGCGTATATTGTGCGAGGTGTCGAGGATGGGGAAAGTGTCGCCTCACGCGAAGGTGGCCCATCGGACAGTGTAGACACCGACATGACGTCGCTCGGCGCAGACGGTCTATCGTATATATCAGCACCAAGTCAGTCCTCAGATAAGGCCACGTACTGAATCAAGACGTATTCATCATCGTCGGAAGCCATGGTGTGGTACAGACCGGAGTATAACTCGTGCGCTAGGATGAGAGTTGACGGAGAGAGCGTATTGAGCGCTGGGGGCTTTGCCGGAGCCGAGCTCGTATAGTCACGACCACGTTTGTTCACTCCGAGTGAAGCCATGTACAGAATCGGAGCCATCGATTACAGACCAGGACCAATGACCGGGTACATACAACACGGGTCCGCACTATTCATACAATCGGAGCAGACTAAAGCCTGAACGAGTGTAAGTTCCCGGCATCGCGGCAGCATATCAAGTTGTTACTACTCACTTCGCAACGATCCCTCCCTCGGGAAAATGCTCCAGAGCTGCGAAGGCCTCCATGAGCCGCTTCCACCTTCCACCCTGCCAGCTCTCAACAGCCTTCCACGCTCGAGACTCAGGGCCTCGGACCCGTTTCATCCATGTCAACCATCCCGCCATCGAGGCATCAGCGTAGGTTATGTTTTTGCCCATTACAAATGGGGAATGGTCGCCCATGTACGCGTCGAAGCGCCCAAGCGCCTTCTCGAATGCAGCCAGAAGCGCTGGCTCGTTGTCAGGTGTGCAGAGCTCCTCGAGCGGCTTTTTCATGAAGGCCTCCCGAGTCTTCCTGAAGTACGGTTGGCTTGCGGGATTGAGCTGGCTGTGAACGAACGGGACCATGAGAGGGAACATAGGCGGGACGCCCTACAGTGTGTAGGGTCAGCAGACGATCTAACGGCGGCGCAGCTGATCACTACGTCACCTTCTCGTGCCAAAGATCATCAAAGGCTGCGATGAGAGACTCCGAGCCGGCGGGAAAGACGGGAGGTGTGTTCGGGTAGGCCGCATCGAGATACCGGGCGATGTCGATGGTGTTGGAAACGTATTTGCTGGTCGCAGGGTCGTAGATGAATGGGATACTGAACGTCGGACCTTTCCGTCCCCTTCCTGTGGGAGGCGCCCCGAGCTTCTGCGCGACGGCAGCGAAGTCTGGGAATTCGACCCATTCGACGCGATAGGGCAGTTTCTTGTGGTTCAATACATATCTATGGGTACCGTGTCGTTCATATATTGTTCTTTCTGTTGAAGGGCAGGGAGGCGCGGACCGTATCTTGATTGTGTTTGGCGACCAAACTCGGTCTTCAGAACAATTCCCAGGGATGTCGTAGACAACAATAGCGTTGGAGGGAGACATGGTGATTGTAAGAGGCAAGTCCCAGCTCATGACCTCTGCCTCTACGGCCCATGTAATCCGTCAAGATGTACACGCATCAGAACAGAGGTGGCGTGTAAGTTGCATGCGGATGGTGGTGAGAAGCAACGCGGATAATGGTGGACGCGGCTTTACACGCGGAGCCTGCTCACGGTTGGATATAGGTCACCCCGTACATTCAAGCCTCTTATAGGCATCCGCGATAGTACAATTGATACTATTGTATGGCTATATGACTGTGCTTAATTCCCAGGTTTGGCCGGAGCATACTCGTCTATGACGCTTCGCGGTTTCTTGAACACTCCCAACGGCTTGTAGTCGACGTCGAACCCAAATGCGCGGGGACCGCCAATATCGAGCCCGCGTTGCGTCGAGGTCCATTTGTCCGAGGCGGTGATACCAATGACAAGGATGTGAAGACCATAACGGTACTCCGGAGTGCCTATAGCTTCGCCGTTCGCAGCGTCAATGACACAGATGAGGTCAGGCACGCTGGCCACGACGGTCGATGTGCCAGAGGCATCTTTCCGAGTCGCGATGAGGTTCTCGTTCTTGAACGGGATGGTCAGCTGAGCGCCGACGTCTTGTGGGCTGTCGGGAATGTCGGGTGCAGCAATGACTGCTTCACCGTAGACGTGCCCTTTGACAGTCTTGCGCTCAACAGCCACGATCTTTCCTCTACATGTCATGGTCAGCATATGGTACACGCCTTATACCCAACTCATCACTCACTTGAAAAGAAGGCGAGCCGTCTCAGAGCCGCCTACTGAGTCGATGATTACATTCGCAATGTCGTCGATCTGATTGCGCGCTCGACACAGCGCAACAGCACGACCGATACGCCAGGCCAGTGAGAGAGTGTGTTGTACGCCGTACGCCTTCGTCTGCGGGACCAAGGTAAGCTCATAGATCTCATATGTGCCATCACGTATAGAAGCTGACCTTAGCACCCGTATACGGCCCCTTAGCACAGGCAACATGGCTGCCCATCTCCGCAAGAGCGGCACGGAAAGCCCGTTCGATCATCTTTTCAGTAGTTCCTTTGTGGAAGACCTGCCGCGAGAGTGAGTAAAGGTTGAAATGTGACGGCGTCAATAGCCACATACCATGACATTCCCATTTCCGTCCGCAATGACTTGGGGTATGAATTGTGCGCCATCTCCGCCCCAGACTACAGGCGTGATTTGCCAAGACACTTAAACGAGTTAAGCGTTAGAATAAGCGCTTTCCCGCCTACACTCTGTACTTGAGGACATACCTGGATAGGCACGTCCCATCCAATCAACGTCTACGACGGGTATGTTCATATGCGCTGAGGCGCCCAGCAAGAGACCTGATGATACGGAACTCAGTGAGCTTGTTGAAGCCACCATACTCGCGTTGACTGACCTTGTAAACCATTGCCTCCGCCAATCTCAAGAGCCATCACAGCATCCGGTTGACGGCCGACGAGCTCATAGAGCACAGTCTGCGATTCCATCATCCTGTACGAAGATGAGCGATCGATTTGCTTGGTGAAATGAAGCAGCGGACTCGTTGCCGGACAACTTCTCGATGCCCACAGTCGGGCTGCCCTTGCCGCCGCCGCAAGCGACGAGGGCATCATCCTTCAAGTCATCGACGCTCATGATGCGGATAGTGCTGCCTCTGCGCATCATCTCACGGACTCTTACGAAGTGCGGGTACGGAGTTCCTCCTCCGCCGGTGCCGAGAATGTAGCATCCGGTAGACAGCCACTCGAGATCAAGTTCAGATACAATCCACTCGCGCGAGGCTGTGACGTGCGGCACATAGCTCTCGATGGCAGAGGGCGTCTTGTATGCTTCGGTTGCGGAAGGTGCCAAGTGTTGTGCAGCGTTCTTTGCTGCCGGGGTCTCGTGGGCGCGGGAAGTCGGCGCATCGTCTTCCAAAGGTTCGGCTAGAGGCGCAGGTCTGGAGTAGTCGTAGTCGCCAATGGCTTTCACAAGCACCCGTACTTTATTCGCAACATACTGAAGCCAGTCAGCATCAGCCTACGACGGTTACTCATGCAATCTCACCTGAACTGGTATGACGTCAATCTCGGCTAACTCAACCGTTTCGCGTATTGCGCCGTTTTCGACGGCCCTGTCTCGCGCCATATCGGATACAGAGTCCACGACTTGCTTCGTGGTGCGGTCAGCCACTGAGAGGATCGTGTCCACTGTGCCGGAAACTCGAGCGATAGCTATATACGAGTCAGTACACGTGAGAGCAAAGAAGTGCGAGACAAACCTGCGCCTATAGCGTTGGCGACACCCGAGTATTCTGGTTTCACGACAGTGCCAGCACCCTTGAGCATTACGCCATCCTCGACAAGTACTGCGCCCTGTAAGAAGACTTAGGTGCGTTACAAAGAAGCAGAATGATGGCTGAACGCACCCCTCCGACCAGCAACACATCGATGTCGTCCGCGTTCGTCTTCATGGCATCAATGACACCCTCAAGCATCGTCTTGAGTACTACTCTAAACTCTGCCACATTTTCGCGCACGCTATCCGGTATCCGAGCGGCATCTCCGATGTCAAGAGCAACCGGGCTGGAGGCGATGGCATAATCCGTTGTAGTCGCTACATCGCCACCGAAAGTGAGGGCTTGCGTCGATATGTTGTGCCCAACAGAATCCGGTCCAATGGTGAGCGCAGAGTCGGGTGAAGACTTGCGTACAACCGATCCTCCGCCAAGACCAATGCTGCACAGTGTGTCAGCCACCGGTATGTTATAGATAGGTAGCATACGGTACCTCTTCACATCCGGACAAGAGAAGTTCATCCGCACTCCAGAGACGTTCGTGATAGCAGATGCTTGGCGAGGAAGTCCGCTGGGTAGGATGACTCCAACATCTGTCGTAGTCCCACCGATATCGGCAACAAGAAGGCTGCGACGAGTCGCTGGATCGGCAGCAGACTGCTTGACGAGGAAAGCGGCGCCACACATTGAGTTGGTCGGGCCCGAGTTGAACGTCCTGATTGGGACGCGCGAAGCCTGCGTAGCGGGTAGAAGCGTGCCGTCATTCTGCGTGAGGAATACTGGGCAGTGTAACTTGAGGCGGCGGATGGCATATTGGAAGGAGGCGATGGTCGATCGCGCAAAGGGAAGGATAGACGCGTTGAGTATTGCGGCATTCTCACGCTCGATGAAGCCAAGGTTTGCGACTGGGTGATAGGTCAGTACGGTCGATAGGGCAGAGGTACGTAGTGCGCACCATGTTTGGAGAGTACGACATCTGCCTCTGGGTAGTATTTCCTGATCCATTCCCCTACGCGCTCCTCCTGCTGCTCGACGAAGTCGGACGGTGAGAAGATACCATTCACAACGATCGACCGGATGCCCTTGTCTCGTATGATGTTACATTGCTCTTCAATCTGGGCCTCCACCACGTCACGAAGCACTTCTCCGTCAACCTCGAGCCCACCGTCCACGAAGCCGCAGTATTGGCAGATGATAGATGCGAGATCGGCAGGCCAGTCGATACCGGGATAACACTCGCGAGAGAAGGGACCACACAGACGGATGACAGCGACTGGGGAAAGACGATTGCTGTCTTTCTCTACGACGGCGTTGATGAAGTGCTGTACTGTCGTCAGCGATACGCTCTCAGCGGTATGTGGATTGAGAGCTCACCGTCGTCCCGATGGAGACGCTCGCGACATCGTCGAGCGCTACTTTGGCGTCCTTCAATAGCTTTGCGATGCAAGTCTCAATGCCATCACTCGGATTCGGAGTGGTTGGCGTCTTGCACCAAGCTAGGATACCGCGATTGGGCGAATTTGGCACGCTCGTAGGGTCGAGTAGTACACCATCCGTATTCGTTCCTCCAACGTCAACGCCAATTCGCCTGGTTGCGCCAGACATGGTGGGATAACGCAAGAGCCTATGGACTGTTCCGCCCTACGACGGCCCATGCTTATCTCGGGATTCGGGATTCGGAGGGCCTACGGGAAAAGGGTCACGGTCACCAGTCCGAACGTCGCACAGGTCAGTTCGTCGGGCTGTTCCGTATTACGCCTTATACTGGAGCGCATGGATAGCGAACACTGTCCGGATATGGGCAAATACCCATGTCTGCCCCCGGACAAGCATGGAGTGCAGTACAGCGGCTAGCTGTGGTAGCTTCTAGCAAGGATGAGAAGCCGGGCCGTAGAAATTCACGCGGAGTTCATGCAGTAGGAAGTGGGGTACTAGAATGAGTGAGAGTACACGGCGGGGTGTACCGTTTGAGAGCAAGTGGCAAGTGACAGTGTGGGCTGTGGCTCGTCGAATTTGGTCCTCGGACGACCTTCGGAAGCATTCGGGCCGGTGAGTAACGCCGCACGCGTTGTAACGCGCCCATGTGACTTGCAGTTCTCAGAGTACACTCCGTGACGTCGCCCCATACTGCGAGTCCCGGTTCCGGTGCATATGCAAATATCATCGCAAGCCCTAGGAGAAGCATTATTCTTGCGAGAGGACTCACTTGCTTGCTAGAAAAAGGATACGCGAATCATTGAAAGAAGTAGTGATGCACGGCCCTGCGGGCAATCCTGGTCCCAGGCAAATTGCGTATGCAGTTGAGTGTACGTAGCGCACGTCAATGGGCTCATTCACTTGGCTCCCTTGACCCGGGAGGTATGCTTCTGATACTCTCCCGACGAGGGCATTGACAGTCACTCGAGCCCCAGAGTGTGTCACTTGTGATACCGCCATCTTCCGTACCGGTGCTTGAATGGCCGCAAGATGAAATCTGTTCAAAGTGCTTTGCCAACGATGTGCAAGATGTACCGTGGCGCCCTCTGGAGGGGCATTTCCAAAACAGCCACCATGGTGCTTTCCGCATACAACGCGCATTACGACAAGCGAGAAGCACGCGCAAAGTGGATGAGAGTCGCGAGAAAGAATCAACGGAAGGGTGCCGCCGAATCGGGCAAAAAGGAGATCGAACGTCGTCACATGACTTTTTTTCAGTGCCAAAATTTGCAAAAAACCCGAAATCTCTGGAAACGCGCGCCAGCGCGAACGCTTTGGCGCGCTGCTCCGGCGCGCATCGCCTCGTGCTCACATTCCGCGCGGCTTGGCGGCGCGCACGTTCCGGATTTCGAGCCATCGCGCCGACTCGTTTGGCGCGGAGGGGGAGGCCATCGCCGCGATATTGGGCGAGTTCTCGAGTCTCGCTGGCCCGTTTTCGGGTGGCCACCCCTGGCGCCGCTAGCAAACATGCCAACTAGGCATATTGCAGCGATACGGGGTGCGAGCGCAGCTGTGCCGCTCAGTGCAGCGGCCACACTGTGTTGTGGGTCCCGATTTCGCGCGGCGCGCCATCAATTTCGACCTCGAGCGGCGAGCGCGCCGACTCGAGTTCATCTCAGCGGCCCGGCCGCCTTGCCAAGCGCGCCACCGCGCCAGGATTTACGCGCCGCGCCACCGCGCTGGCGCGCGTTTCCAGAGATTTTGGGTGTCCCCGAGCACGACGATGAGGTTGCGGCGAAGAAGTGGGAGAAGNAGGATTTACGCGCCGCGCCACCGCGCTGGCGCGCGTTTCCAGAGATTTTGGGTGTCCCCGAGCACGACGATGAGGTTGCGGCGAAGAAGTGGGAGAAGCGCCCCGAAGCGCCGAAGCTCAGCGCTCAGCGCTCAGCGCCCAGCGCTAAGCACAGTCGTCTTTGGTCTAGACCCATGCGGTGACGCTTGGTGTCCTTTGGTTAAGTGATCGTCCTCCTCGCGATCACCGATAAAGCGTGCGAAGTAGGATACGTCGACCTTGCTTGCCTCCGACTGTGATGCTGGTCTCCGAATTATTGTCAAGCACATCCGGGATATACCGGAGGCCACTTGTGCTGCCGCAACTGTCTGGTCCCCTACCGTCATCCTTGCAATCAACAGCTACGGACTCAGTCTCGCCAGCCCGCGCGGAACCTTCAACAAGTCTCCGATACGCGAGCGCATCACAACCTCCCGAGAGTCAGCCCGGTAGCTCGTCTGGACAAGTGCAATATAGTGTCGACACGGTCGGCTCTTCAAACTGCTTCAATCGAGTTACAATCTCGCCTGGTACGTGTCCTGTTGTACTAAAGCCCGTATGCACACATGACGGTTCTCAGGGTCTTCGACAACCAAGAGGCCAAGGACCACACCCCTTTCACGCCAATGCGAGGATTCGGAAGACGGAATCGGTGCGTGCGCTGTGGGCGCTTCTTAGGTATGGTACCCGTTGAAGTAGCGATCCTCATAAATGTCCAGAGCGGAGGATAGGTCATGTTGGTGATGTGTGCCGCGGCTGGTCCACAAACACATTGCGCGGCACGGTTCCTACAGGCCAGAAGTGGCATCCTGCAGATGGTGCTTGACTTTGCTTATCGATTTTCCTGTACTGATGCACGTGTAGCAAGTCTGCGCGCTCCTTCCTACACTGCCATGACAATGGGCTCTACAACCCACGTTCACGTCGATCGTCCCGCCACTCTGATGCACACGCATGACTTCTCTCCCTCTGTAGTTTGTGCGTTATGATTGTCTCTAATCTTAGATGGATTGAGTTCATGTTCGTGGGCTCAGCAAATAAGCCAGTCCATGTCGAGCAATCGCGTTCCCGCAAGCGGAGGAAGACTGGCGACCCAAAAGGCGCGAATTTCGTCAATGCCGTACTCTGGCAGCTTTGCTGATACCTAGTTAGAGCGGTACACTGGACCTGCGAGTCATATGAGCATTGGCAACAGTTCTCTTCTTTGGTCCGATGCCTTCGTAGGGCATAATCCTGGACCGGACCCGGGTCCATTGAAGTCATCGCTGACCTCAGTGCGTACCGGGCCTCCTCGCTACAGGAAAGTGATAGTGCTTGACGCGAATGGTGTGCCACTCCCTGGTTCGCCGTTCTACCTTGACCCATCTCAATGTACTGACGAGTTATCATAGAGCCTACAGGCACTCGCCCACCCAAGATCAAGAAGGGAGCAAGAACGAGTGAGTATCGTTATCGACTGCTCTTTCGCGTCATCTCACTTCTCACCGCCATCAGCCCTCTGGGGCCCCGTGCGGTCTTTGCCTTTAACAGGTTCTGTGCAGACCTCACGAACAAGACTCGCCGTCGCTCCTCGGATGTGGTGTAGCGTAAGTCTGCTCTGTGCTTCACCTATCGAGTATGGCATGTTGTATTGACACCATGTTTACAGTCCTTCGAAGACCTAGAAGCCGCTGCGCCAGTATATAGGCGATCGGGCTTTATGTACGGCGTGCGGCATAGAGCATTAGACGCGCCAACACTCCTATTTCTCGACCCTGGTGACAAGCAGTCCAACTTAGGGCTTCACCCCGGTGACCGTTGGTCAGGGCAACAACTACGTTTCACCATGTGAGTGCTATCTTCGCAGTTAAAGGACGTGACTCACCGTGAAAGCAGGTCTTACGAGTATAAACCAGTATTGGAGAGGGCGAAGCTCCTTTCCTCCCAGTGCTCGCAGCCAGGGGAGTTAGATGATGTGTTGCCTAGCGATATTTCCCCTAGCCACTCATCAACCGCGCTACTGGTCAAAGCGTCTCCAATAGATCTCTCGTCATCAAGTTCCTCATCCTTCTCTTCGGCTGCAGAGAGCGCAGCAACTAGAAATGCTCTCATTTCTGCGAAGACACCGACGCGTACCATGGAACATCCACCTCCACCGCCCGAAGTTCAGACATTGCTTGACGCTCATGAGCACAAAAGACCTGTCGCACCTTTGGTATCGAAGGATTCGCCCATCATGCCTTGGCTTTTGCAGGATGAGATTGGTTGTCTATGGGCGGGGCTTTTCACGATCGATGGTGTGACGGTATGTGTTGACCCTACTGGAACAGACACTGAGCGCTGACATCACAGCAGGAAAGTACTCTCATGTTGGACACCAACTCGTCTGGAACCACCGTGCGGAGATCGTGGACTTTTCAACTTCACTGGGTCCCAGGTGGCGAATTGTTCCTTCGGGATGAAGAGGAGGATCGCATAGTATACGATCGTTGGTTGGTGACGCTCGAGCGCCCATGGTGGGAGCCGGAGGCCGACGGCAATCAGGCGCCTAGACCGAAGGACGAAGCGCAGCTTCACGCCAAGCTCGTTCCATCACTCATACCCCGCGGCCTCCTGACATCGTTCAACACTATTCTGCTCGGCGAGAGTGACTTCCCACACGGCTTTTACTGTCAAAGATGTGGGCGCATCAATGTTCAGACATACCTTGTCCGCCAGGACTGTAGCAGTGCTTCTTGTTCTCATCCACCATCCGGTCCGCACCTTCTGACAGTCGCCGCCGAGTGGGTCCCCTCTCGTATTTCTGTGCTTGCCATGGCCGATAGCTCATGGTGGCCTGCCATCTCAACGCGCGTATCCAAGCTCAAAGGGATGTCAACCCGCACTTACGACATTCCCGATTGTGATGACGTCTATGCGCGCCCGCCGGAGGGCACCGCCGTACACTTGACCGCTACCCACATATTCACGAGCAACATCCTCATACATCAGTTCTTACCATCGCACCTCTTCACAAAGATCCAACGCTGCATACCACTGCGGCGAGCAAAAACCGAGTTTGCGTTTCTCGCGTGCGCCACGTTTCCATCGCCTCTATCACCCGCTGCTATCGAGACAAATGGCGGAGAGTCTGAGCTAGGGACATTCAAGGAGGCAGAGGAATTCGTCAAGAATCGCGTGCAAATATACGGCAACGGGATAGGCACCCTGAATATCAAGAAGTTGAGCATCAAGACGTGGATACATATGAAGGGGTCTAGGGTACGCTCCCGTTGTCTTACGATAGTTGTGAAATTTTGATCTCACTCGGCTGACAGGCGACAGAGGATCTACCTCGTGTTTCTGCTGGCGGTATTGTTGCCATTGTATGCCTGGGCGCGGATACAGAAGTTAGCTATACACCACGACCAATGAAGGCGGCGGCGAAGAAGGACAGGCGTCTCCGGACGACGGCAAGGAGGCATGCACTGCGCATCACGCTCATTCATGGTGATGTCCTTGTGCTTTCGGGCCCTGCTATCGAGGTATCCAAGCTTTCGGTGTCCGACTCGGTTCCCAAAGCTCACTTGGCGCGGTAGGCTGGACTACAACTCAGGACGATGCGAACAGGAACGACGATATGTGAGTATCTCAATGACTCTACGAGAGCAGTCATTTGATACACCGGTAGTGCTGGTTGCGGAGTGCACCACAAGTGAGAGATCCTGTCATCATTAACGCAGTCTCACTTGCTGCCACACATAGTGTATAATTGTTTATCATGGACATTGGTAAACCGCAAGGCTTGATACTCTATCTCTGTTAAACCGTGCGACGAACACGTCACCGCCGCGTCGCGGCCGTTCGTAGCACGAGGCTACGACGCGTGGGTGTTCAGCTGCGCGTGCCATCGATTTTCGTTAAGGTCTCACTGTACTCGTACCTTGGTGGCTTGTAATACGTATCAACGAGATTCCCAAGATCCGTACTGTACGGTCAGGATGATCAGTAAGATTGCTGTCTGCTTAGTTATGTCAGGAAACCCACCAGCAGCCGACGACGAGAGGCATTAAATGCTGCTTCCTTCGTCCGGGCTTCGATTCACTGCGAAGACAGAACAGTGGTACCATCGTTGTATCCGAGCGCCGAGGCTGTCCATGACGTCTTCGTGTAGCGCACGCGTGGCTAGGTACACATCAGAGCACCGCTCAAGCACGACAGAGCACGACCGCCCGAAAGGAAGATCTGGCACTTTGCCAGGGGATGGGGTTGACTTAATGCTGCCAGTTTAAGAGACGCAGCAACTTAAGACCGGAGACTGGATATCATAGTATTTCGCTACAAGATTTACTTTACATGTATTCGGCGCAAGAACGATCATTTCGCACGTGAACATCCAGACTTGAGATGATACCTCCTGTACTTCACAGCCTGTGCTTCTTCGGCTTCGACGGAGGCCCCGGTGCACTTGTCGGCTTGCGCTTCGCAGGAACATTCCTCGCCTTGCCGCCTCCACTGCCGCTACCGCCCTTCCTGGAACCGTGTACTGGTTCTTCGTCATCGCTCTCGATCTCGATGATGTCGCCGTTACTCATGCGGTCAAGGACCTCCGTAGCCTGTGCTGCCTGCTCGGCGTTGCGCTGCGTCAGCACTTGGAGCAGCGTACTCGACGCCGTTGCGGTCGGCGCTGCGACCGGCCCCGGCTGAGCGTCGCGTGCAAGCCCGATGGTCGCGCGCATAGCCCGCAAGGCGTCTGCTGCGTCGAGCATGACGACGCGGAAGTCCTCATGCTTGTCCGAATCGACGGCGTTGGCCTGGTAGATTGCGCGTACGACGCCAATGAGCCCGTACCGACCGCTCATCTTTTTGACGTCCTCGAAGGGCTGCTCACGGATATGACGCCAGGCCTGAGCGACGAGCTGCGTGTAGTTTGGCTCCGGGACCGTCGCGTAAATTTTCGACGCCATCCGCTGCTTCGAAGCCCATTGTTTGGCGGACCTAATGTCGAGGGGCGCGCGGCACGCAACCTATGCCGTTATCAGTGGTGTCACATACCGCAAGGTAGCGATGATCTCACCTGAGCGCCGCGGACGCTGACGATTTCGAATCCCATCATCTCCGTTGCCAGGTCTGCCGCTGCGTCGAAGTCCACACCCGACCTGGTCTCAGCGTCGGACCATACGAGACCAGCCCAACGCAGCACACGGTCGATAAACGGCCCGATGGGCAAGACGTCTTCGTCGTCCCCGTTCGTCGGTGCCGAGCTCGTCTCCGCTTTGTCGGCTTCGATCTTCACCGTTACCGGGCTCATGTCGGCGTCAGCGTCAGCGTCCGAGTCCCGCACGAGGTCTTCCACCTCGTCATTTTCGTCCGGCACGGCTGCGCTGTGCGCATCGTCGTCGTTGTCGTCCGTATGCGCACCGCCTGCAGCGTCGTCGAGCACCTGCGCCAGTTCGTGATGGGCAGTGGTCACAGGCGGCAGGGAGTTCGCATCCTGAAGTAGACGAAGGTTGGTTAGCATGTGAATGTCCAGAATGCAATGAGCGCCTCACTTCAGCTACGCTGGAGTCCCGCGTACTTTGCAGAACTTCCGTAACGTCCGCGGTATCATGACTTTCGTGCACCGAAGCCTCACCGGGCTCGCCGCCTGGCGCGTTGTCCTCGACGCGGCCAGGTTCGACCTGCGGAATAAGCCACTACGCTTCAGCGAACAGGTTGATCGGCCGGGAAGGTCAAGACGACTCACCTCCAAATCGCCCAACGCAGACGCACCGTTGATTTGAGACGCGTTCAGCGCTGGAGAGCCCTATTACCGTCAACATCAGCCCTTGTCGGCACGAACGACGTCAATAGCGTAACTCTACACGTACCTGGGCCATGAGAAGGGCCAGACGCTTCTCAGCGAGCTCCATCTCAGCACGAGCAATTGCAAGCTGAAGATCCTAGAAAGAGTTATCAGTAAAGAATCGCCATAAGCTGAGACCGCGCTTTGCCTTGACCATGTTCACTGCGCGCGGGGATAGATATCGTTCGTAGTGGTGGAACTCTGCGAGGGTCGGCGCCCAGGAGCCTTATATATTTGCCAACCTGTGCGCTGCCGCAAAGATCGTCGCGCCCGAACCAACTTGACCGCCATCAGTGCGCGGTCGTATGACTGCAACGTGGATGAAGGTCAGCGCCGCTCTACGATATTTCAAATACATACTGACAGCAAGTCCCCGCTCGTGCGGGCATAGGCCCCTATAATGAGTCAATGAGTCAGTACGCACTTTCGCGGCGAGGTCACAAGCCCATACCCATCTTTGGGTAGACTGCGCTGAAAAGAATCGTCGATGGAGGAGGTGGGAGATCGAGTCTAGGGGTTGGCATCCTGTTCGCGCTTACACGCGGCCGGCGGTTTCCGAGCATCCTCCGCTGCGCGTCCCACGGCGCCGGACTTCGCCTTCACAGTGACGGCTATTGGGACTGGACGGGTGAGAGTATTGGTGAGAGTCTCGAGGGCGGGAGGCGAGTGAGAGACTAACAGCGGTGGCTTTCGGTCGCGCTGGTCGGGTTGCGCGCATAACGTTAATGACGCGTCATGTCAAAGCACGTCGAAAGTCCTAGGCGCGACACCGAAAACATCCCTCAACGCGCACTTCAAGCGGCCCCGAAACATGTCCATGAGGAATGAGGACCTGCCACTCACTTGCCTCATGCTGCAGCTGCAGTTTCAGGAAGGATGGCACGGCAGCATAGTGGGACAGGTAGAATATATATATATATAGTGTACCGAACTGATCAAGCTAGCTCGTTTATCACAATTACGGGTACCAGTCAATGTAAGTAGCACGGATGGATTGCTGGACGGTATGAAATATTGTCCTAGAATGATGGTACCTTGGCTCTGCGAGGAGGCGACTTCAGCCAGAGTCCTGCTTCCGCGGTGCTTGAGCACCATCTTTGGCCGCAATGATGCAGTCCGAGCGATCAGCAAGCACGACTATGAGCTATCCGCGTTTGGGGTACATATACTTCATGGCGCGGGGAATACTTAATGGCGCGGGAAGAACTTGATGGCTCGGATTCCCTGGCGTAAGGTATACACGAGTCAGAAAGGGACTTAATCAAACTTAAATTACTAGGGTTAGGGTTAGCGGCTTAAAGGGACCAAAAAAAACAAGCATTCCTGCATGTTTTTATAATATTTTTAACATCGCCAGCGT